>JAPKLY010000053.1:796475-899203 GCA_026898435.1 Prunella vulgaris | reverse complement strand
AACAGTATAAAAAAAAAACTTAAAATAAAATATTCAAATTTATTTACAATAACTCTAAATTTAAATATTTTATTTTTAAGGAAAGATATAACATATATAATCTTAATTTTTTATAATTTTAAGAAACATATATAACTTTTAAAATAAACAATTAATTAAATAAATACTATATAAAAATTCTAAATACATATATTTATTATAATTTTTAAATGAAAATATATTATTCTATTTTAACTTAAAAATAACTTTTTTGAAATATAACTTTTTTTAAATTCAAATTCAAAATATTAAAATAAATAAAAAATTATAATATATTCTTTCTAAAAATAAAAATATATTGAATTAAATTAAGAGTAAGTCTCATGTGCACCAGTTACACGGTGTAATTCAAGTTCATTTTTAAAAAATTACACAATTTATTACTGAAAAATTGCACAAATTATTACTGAAAAGTTACACTATAAAAGATACACTTTTCAGTAATATTTTGTATAACTTTTAAAAAATGAACTTGAGTTGCACCGTATAACTGGTGCATACAAGACTAATCCTTAAATTAAATAAATTACTTAAATCAAAACTTATTTTCCTTTGAATGTTTTTGAGTTCATCTCGACATAATCAGACAACGTTACATGAATGCAGCAACTCTAACAGTAGTCTACAACACTGTAAAATCGAGCAATTGCAATTTCCTCCTGAACAGCATAACAAGAGGAGAAATATAATATTTCTAATGTAAAAGATTCAACTATGTCCCCTGCCGGAGCATCTCCTGGAGCTGGATTACTTGCTGCAGCTGATCTGGCGGCAGGGACATTAGCTGCTCCGATGTCAGATTCAGCACTTGCTCAAGCAACGCGGGGTCCACGTCAGCGGGGAGTTGCACCTGTATACAAGCAACAAATACTCGCCTCATACTAACATCATATACAGAAAGAAGCTGAATTTCCAAACCACAACTAATCAAGCAAAGTTCACTCGATTTGACAAGTAAAATATCGGTTTCTGCATCCAAATGATAGATCCTTGAAATTATAATGATTTTGATATATTACTCAACAAGAATAAAAAAATACTAAATTCGAGGACAGTAACATAATGTAGGCTACAATCCTTATTGAGCTTCAGAAAAACTCGGAGGAAAAAAGATTTCCAAATTCAATATTGCGATTTGAACAATTCAAGAAACAAACCGTACAAAGAGAACACTAAATTTCAAACTATATACTATATCAAAACATACGAGGATGGGTTAACAACATAAGTTCCGAAAAAACGAAAACAAAAAAAGGGATATAGAAAGATATGCAAAGGAGAAAATAGCAACCTGAGTAGCATGCTTCTCAGAGTTTATTGATGCTCCTGGTCTTCCAAGAATATCAGTAGTTGGGAATGGTGCAGACAAAGGTGTAGCTATGTTTACAGCATGTTGAGAAGGGTTCGCCCTTCCATCATTCAATTTCACCATCTTTGATGCTCTGTCCGATTGGTTTGTCTGATAAGGGATAATTAAAGCATGCCTTTTCAGATCCATACCTTCTGGCATGCCAGAGGAAGTTGTTGCATCATGCTGTCAGCAAAATAAAATAAAAATGCACAGAATCATATACATGATGTGCAAAAGCCTACATCAGACAACCACTTGTCCCAATAGGATTTAGTATACATCAACAATAAAAGTTATACCCTAACATTATTATTCCAGAGAGATTTGCAAGAAGAATAAAGTGTTCAATAATCTTCATTTTGTTAACTCATTACTGTACATTCAATTTTACTTAACAATCCATAGTCATAACATCCATGCCATAATTTAGCTACATATATCAGGATATAATCCAAACATACGAAAAGGCTCAATGGGACACAGTTTTTTGAGAATTCAACGAAGATATTCTGATAACTTCCTGTCTGATAGAGATATTCAAACATAAGTTAAATCAGTTTTTTGATACTGCTCCAGCACTAGTTATTTTACGTTCAACTCTTGCATCATCAGAACAAGAAAAGTTTGGCACCTGAAGGCCTGAAGCTGAATATTGTGGATGTACAAGCTTAGAAGCAAGTGCATTAACATTCTGAGACGTTTGCTGATCATTATGCATTGAATTAGTAGGTGGAACTGAGGTTAAACTGTGTGACAATGAATGTTGCATTTGTTGGTTGAATGAAGAAGAAGTTGGCACGTGAACTTGCCGAACTGACAGACCATGATGTGGTGAAAGTCCTGATTGCGCAAGCAGCTGGCCTTGCTGTATGACTTGATTTTGAGTTAGTTGTGGAGTAGGAAATTTCTGAAGTGCAGCAGTAGAAACTCGACTTTCTTGTGCATAAGGCAGCAACCCCAATTGTGTTTTGTTCTGTGGAAGTGGGGGCAGACCAGGAAGATTCTGAGCAATCTGCACCAAGGGAAGCACTGGATGTGCAGTACCTTGCTGGATATTGTGCATCTGCAACTGTATAAAAGAATCAAACACACCATCATAAGCTCATAGCTGTTAAAACATAGCAATAAAGGACGAATAGACTCTAAATGAATAGAACGAACCATTTGTGGAGACATCAGCCCTAGCATAATCTGGGCCTACATTTACAGTCAAATAGAGGGTTATAAATCTAGAATGTGGGACATGATACCAAATAAAGAATAAACAGAGGAAAAAGAATTTCTTAATCTTATAAACATTCAACATGAGATTAACTCCATTGCTAAGTTATACTTATCATTAACTTAACACAAGCACAACATCGAACCTATAAACTACTGAAAGAAATATCAAAGGTAAGAACCTGGAAAAGAGCTTTAGGCAAATTTGGGAAGGCAAATAAGAGCTGCCGGGCTTGTTCTTTATTTTGTGTAGCCATTGCCTGTCAAAGCCATTGAAAAGACTCATCAGAAATCTGCAAACACCAGTTGACCCCCACAAAAAATACATTACATTTACGTATTTCGTAGGTCTAGATTTATTTGTCATACTTTGGTTTGCATCCTCAGACATATTAAAAAGTGGATTCATTTAGGCAATACAGATGTTGTAATGAATTCACCGATTATTTTCATTTAAATAACAAGAATCTTTGTGTACCTAGATTAGGAATTGGTCCAGTTAAGTGCTAGGTATCTGCTAATCCGAGATGAATCATGTTCAGAGTCTAACCTTAAAGTCAGACACAACATCTGTCAGCTGACTCCTCGACATTTTGGCCAAATGACGAGTTAAAGGATCAGTGCCCAACAAGGACTGATTTTGCAATCCAATCTCATTTGATGTGATAGCATTCTGAGAAGACCCAAGAGCTCCTGCCATGACAGTTGCAGCAGCCATAGCGGCTGCATCACCTATTGGCTGGTGAAGACTGGGATGTCCAAGGACTGCTGGACCCCCAATTTGTTTTTGAGCATCTGCATGATATCATAGCACATATACAACAAATACTTACATAATTGAACTGAAGGGATGAAAGTCACTTTCTCTTGTATTCAGAAATATATGCAACACTACAAAGTTCACAAATTTCAGTTACCAACATTAGCAGCAATACCAGGACCACCACGACCCTGCAAAGAAAACACCATCTTCAAGAAGTTAAATATGCCAGGTATATGTAGTATGTGGTGTCCCAATCGCACATGATTGGCACTGAATACATATGAATCAAGTTTTGACTTATGCGAGTTCAATAGCAAGATAATTCTGTACACTCGCATAATGAGCCAATTCATAAATGATTTACCTGTTCGCGATTCCTGTCAGCATTCTTGTCATTCTCAGCATAATCAACTCTTAGCTGCCGACCATTTATCTCGTAGCCCTGAAGATTACGACGAGCACTTGATGCCGTCTCTCCATCCTTATACTCACAGAATCCATAACCCTTTGGTTTTCCAGTTTCTCTATCAGTAACTAATCTAAGATATAAAAGAATCAGCATAACGCCATAACCAACACTTTATTATATGGCAACAGTGACAATTAGAAAAAATATTAACTTAAGAAAAGATGTGGTTAAGAACACCAGTAACTCTTCAGTGATCGGTAATAGTTCCAGAAGAAAAACTGATTTTGAAGTAAAACCTTAACAGATTCATATCGAGATAAATGGACACTGCCAAGAAACTCAAAATAATATGTAAATTTGTTTCTATGTAATTCTACATGCACAAGCGCCATCCTCATCAAACCGGTAATCAACCTCAAATTGAGTTGGACTTACCTAAAGGAAACAACAGGGCCTACCTCCTCCAATAGTTGAACAAGCTGCTCCTCAGTAGCATCATACGGTATATTCCCAACTATATACACAAATACCAACTGTTCATTAGTTAAAAGATTTATTTCCATGTCTATCAGTAGCAATAACACAAAAAAGAAACCCGAGGACGGAGAAACGACCTCCCAAATCTTGAAAACCAAATCGAAAGTATAAATTGAAGCAGCCTAATGAGCTCTGAAATAAATACGAAAACACAGCAAGAAAACTCAAAGCGGCTTCACTGTTTGATCTGTAAATTAATCGAGAGAAAGGGGGGGAAAACTGACCAAAAACGCAGCGATGCTGAGATTGAGGGTTCGCAGCCATCACAGGAATTAATGCCTCAGAAGCTGCAATCAGGATTAGGACTCAGCTTCATCTTCTTCAACTTTCATTCATTAATTCGCCAACTCCCTTGATGCTTAATCATTCAACGGACCGTCCATTCACACCAGTCTTCGACTCTGTTTATTGATAGTTGGCTTTAAACAATCAAAGTAATTAGCTAACTAGAATCATTTCAACGATAATCCACGTTCACATAGATAGAATAAAGAGATGGAATTTTTTACCCCATCAGCATTTCAAGTTATTGGGAAGTGAACAAGATCGAGTGATTAAGCAATAATACCATTTTCAGTATCCGCTGAAATGAAACTGGGGTAACCAGCATTAGGGGTGTAACATGACCTGGCTCAACTTTACAGCAGTTGAGATGAATTTGTTTATTGAAATAATTACAAATCTATATCTATATTAATCTAATAATAAAATGTTATAGAAATAAGTAATTAAATGAGAATCAGGTTATTTTTAATTGGTTTAATTCTATATAAATACATCACATTTTACTCGACTTTCAATTTAATCTTGAGTTTTACGATTATTATAAAATGTTTCAATCTTTTAAAAAGTTTCAATTCGATACACTTCTTTTTTCGGACCAGCAACTAATGACGTATCTTACCGGAGAGCGTGAAATATTGTCACGCTGGCGTACACATGTGAAATTATTTTTTTATATTTTATTTTTTTTCCACATTATATATTATATATATAAAAAATAACAAAATTTTATATTAAAATTTTTTTTTTAATGAGAAATACTATGGAAAAAAATCTTATCCACCATATTCAAGAGGGACTTGAAACGACACTCAAAACCATTAACAAAATCGCCCAAAAAGGTTTTAATATATGATGTGGAAAAACAATACTCCCTCCGTCCCTAACCAATTTGCACACTTTCTATTTTGAATTGTCCCAAAATAATTTGCACACTACTTAAAAGGGAAACATCGATTTGCATGCACATTCACAAAACTTTCCACACATTTACCCATATACCACTACTTTATTTAAAAAATATATTTTTCTTAAACCGTGTGTCATCCCAGGGGTGCAAATACCCCTGGGACGGAGGGAGTAAAATATAAAAAAATATTTCACACGTGTACGCCAGCGTGGTAACATTTCTTGCGCTCCAGCGAGACACATCATCAATTGCTGACCGGAAAAAAAAAAAGTGTATCGAATTGAAACTCTTTAAAAGGTTGGAATTTTTTATAATAATCGTGAAGCTCAAGATTAAATTGAAAGTTGAGTAAAATGTGGTGTATTTATATAGAATTAACACATTCTAATTTTAGTATATTTTGATCATAAATACACAATTAAAAAAAATGTCTAACAATGAAATATTAAATTAAAATTGTCATACAAAAAATTATTTATAATTTTCATAAATATAATATGTAATATTTGACCTAATTAATATTAAATGTGCAATAACCCAGTATATTTTTTTCTAACTAAATATAATTTTTTTTGTATCTTATAAGAATTTTTATTTATTTTAGTTGTTTATAAAAATATAAATTATTTTTTTAAAAGTAAAATGTTTACACCTAATTGCTTTATTATTGTTATTTTATTATATTCACACAATAAAATACTAGAAATTTCTTAGTTCTTTTGTGTGTATTACAAGAAAAAAATTAATTCTTTATAAAAATATAAATAATTTTTAAATAGTATACTTCATCCAATACTTTTTTTCCCATTTTAAAAATAATTAAAAAATATATAATATATCAAATTAATATTTAAAATAAAGATGTGTGAGTAAGAATATAAAAAGTTAAAAATTAATAGATCCATCATTATTTATAAATGAAATCGATAGTAAAAAAAATTTTAAATTATATTACGTTTATATAAAAATACAATTGTGATTAAAATGAAAAATTTCACCAAATCTTATGTTGAAAATTAAAAAAATTATTTAAAAATAAAAAAAAAATTATTATTTTTACATACAATACACACGTGATAGTAACTTTAGTGCCAACTCAACCAACCAATTAAGTACTTATTTTATCTACATTTTAAAGTTCAGTAATCATAATTACAAACATATATTTAACACATTCTACATTAACTTAACAATTTTTTTTTATCTTTGCTACGAATTCATAATTCATGTACATCTTATAATTTTAAAAAAAAATTAATGAAACTCAAATCTTAATATGAACTTCATAGTTTAAAGTTGGATTTTTTTTTCTGTTGATATTAATTTATGAGTTGGATTTAAGTTTTTTTTTTGAAATGTGGGTTTCATTATATTTTGATAATAATTTTGTATTTATATTATTTATATTAATAATTTAATAATTCTGAGACACTCATATATATATATGTATATATATAATTATGTCATAAATAAAACTAATATATTAAAAAAAAAATTAATGAAAGAGAAGTTAATAAAACTAATACATTACACATATATCTCACATGCTAATTTCTTCTTTTAACACATATAACTCATTCTGCAGGAAAGAGAAGTTGATCTCCACTTCAAGGGACAGCCTTAGCCTTGGCTTCATTATCATCTACTCCGACAATAGAAGATTCCATCTTCATCTGCTGAGCCATGTCGTAGGTTGCATGGACACCAAAGAACACATAGTAAACTAACATGATAACTGTACATACACCAAACCTTATAAACGTGGCAGCTCCCAATGATCCCATGAGAAACAAATTTACAGCAATTGACAAGGATGGCAGCCATGGAACAAGCGGAACTCCCCACACTTTAGGCTGTCTTTCTTGCGGCAATAAAACTGCTATTCCCAGAGTCGCTAAGAACCAAACTGGGATAGTGAAGGCATACCCAACCCATCCCCCTGGTTTCAGACCCCAATAAGCAGAAGTCCCCATTGAAGAAGCAATAATCAGCAGCAAAAAGCTCGTCAGCTTAAGCAGATTCGTCCTGGTCGTTATTCCCGTAGCATAGTACCTCCTCACTAGAAGTGCAACCGCCATCATCATGAAGATAAACAGTGTGCTCACGGATAATAAACTCGATAACTCGTCCAAGCCCGAAAAGAGTGCAATGACAGCACTGGGTATCGCGATCAAGAGTGTGGCATATATAGGGGTCCCTGTCTTTGGATGGACAAGGGCAAACCATGGCGGAATCATGTGGGCCCTCGCGATATGTGTCGTGTAACGTGCTTGTGAGAGTGCCCCGACAAGAAGAACCGTTGTCATGCCCTTGAGAGCTCCAAGAGCAACCAGGTATTTCGCCCATTTCATCCCCACGCTCTGGAAAGCAACAGAGTAGGCTGCATTGGGGTCTATATCTGTGTATTTAACCATCATACTTAAACAAAGTGCCATCAAGCAATAGATTACAGTGATCATCGACATTGAGCCCAGCAATCCAAAGGGTATGTCTTTTTTCGGATCTTTCGTCTCCTCAGCCATGGTTGCTATGCTGTCGAATCCCAGATAGGCGAAGTAAACGATTGCAGCTGCTTGGAAGATTCCTCTAGCGCCATTAGGCATAAAGGGTTTCAAGTTGGAAGTATCTGCATGGGCAAACCCTGCAATAATCACAAATATGATCACCACTGTATTGACAGCTGATGCGATCCAGTTGAAGTAGGAGGTTTTCTTTGCACTAGTGATTGCAATCATCGTGGTGAGGGCTAGAATTCCGACAGCAATTGGGTCTAACAAGTTATATCCATCTCTGAGATTGGTGTGTATGCGAAGTGAGTCCGGATGGCGGTCGAGGAGAGTGGTGAAGTAGGAAGTCCATGATCGGGCAACGGCAGCGCTTCCAACGATGGACTCGAGGAGTATGTTGCCGGCTGTAATGAAGGCTGCCAGGTCACCTAGTTCGACTCTCAGGTAAGCAAATGATCCACCAGCAACGGGGATTTCTACGGCGAATTCAGTGTAGCAGAAGACGGAGAGCATTGCTGAGAAGCCTGAAGCTACGTAGGATAAGACAATGGATGGGCCTGCATGCTTACGGGCTTCTTGTCCGGTGAGGACAAAGATTCCGGCACCAATTACGGAGCCAAATCCAAACCAGGTGAGGTCCCACCAGTTGAGGCAGCGTTTCATGCTGTTTTCGCTTTGTTTACGGAGATTCACGAGCTCCGTTGCTTCATCAGACCGACTTGAAAGGCGGTCCTTCAATCTGGATTTGGTCTGTGACAAGGCGGAGAGATAGCAACTCCAGTTTTCGAAAGATTTTTCTGGGAAGAAGTCTTGTTTGCTCCATCTCCAGTAACTTCTGGGCTGGGTATCATCACAAGTTGCTTCTCCCATTGGAAAATCTGAACTTGCTAGTGTCCTCTCTCTCTTATTTGGGTGGTTAGGAGAGACACAATCTGCAACTTGGTGTGATTGACAGTTGGGACCTATGTAATGACAGACTAGCAATAAATCTACAAACTGTACAGTTAAGAGGAAAATAATATCTTCGTCGTGGTTAACAATGACATCTTTTAGCTTCGGCAAAACAATCTTCCAAGATGTCCGCCCATGACTACAATATCTTTTAAATCTGCTAGCTTGAGATTGTTGTAAATATTTGTAATACTCAAATTTTAAAGGTATTACAAAAACTTAAAAAGTATTATTATGTTTCATACATGAAATCATCTCGTACATGTTTTTGTTTTCTAATAATTGGAAACAAGAAAAGTGACAAGGAATATCTCTCTCATCCTCTACTATTGAGTAGGAGACCAAGACTTTGGTTATTGCAAGGAATCAAGAAGCCAGCAATAAGGACAGGTTGCCAATTGCGACTTATACTATCCAACCGTCTGACAATTGATAAAGACATTAGCAATTAATTCTCATACTGATTTATCTCACTTGTATCTATACCAGCTGCTCCGAAACAGACAAGCAGAATACTGTAATTTCCATTGCAATCACTTCAGGAAATCAGGATTGCCATTGACTCTGTTCTCTAGATATTTAACAGCACGACTCTGTGTTTTTATTTTTATTTTAATTTTTTTGTCAAGGATAATTACCACCATGACCGCCAAGCCTTGTGCATTTTACTTCCAACATATCTGAATCCATGAACTGCACCAGCAGTGAGAAGACCTGCAACAGCCTGTCTTGCACTAGAAACCATAACTTTGCGCCTCAGAATCCTCCTCATACAATCGGCGGCCTCTTCCTTTGACTTAATTACCACTTTCTGTACTGCTCGACCTAAAAGAATATCAATTCAACATAGAAAAAAATTGCAAACTTCAGTGAGAATAAAAATTTAAAGTTATTTAGAGTTTCCCAGCCCAGTCAATCATATGATCATACCAGATTCATCAAATGTTTTCTCCTCTCCAAGCTTCATCCCCATCTGGCTTCTGAGTGGCAGAGGGAGAGATGACACTAGGGAGCCTGTGGTAGATGGCCCACAACCCTGATTGGACAACTCAAGCACATCAGGAATTCTGGGTGATAACTTGATAAATTAGCAACATGGCCAACAAGGAAATATATATTAAGACTGCAGTAACCCCCACAAAAAGCTTGAGAACAATGAAAAAGTTTTGAATATTAGCAGAATTAATCTATTCCTGCTTAAAAAATACCGTTGACATGAAGGTTTATTTAGTTTAAGGCCTCCCGAAACAAGTAATGTAATCGACACATCCTTCAGCTACAGCCTATCATTCACCAAGTTCTTTATCGACAATTAAAATATATCATGAACTCAAGATATCACAGAAAATCTGCAAGCTTGCAAACCAAACATATATGATTTGCTTATACAAGACAAACAACCATTTCTTCTCAAACCAAGGGAAAATTAACTTCTTCTTCATAAAAGCGGATGAAATAATTCGGCAATTCATAGATACTTAGCCATATATAAAAGAAACAAAAACAATTTTAACACTTTCACTTTGATGAGGTAGACAGAGCTTGAGAACTTGGACTGACCTGAACTAAGTTTACTCTTTGATCAACAGAAAATATTCTAAGCAAGTCTTGGGCTGCAAATTCTTCTAGAATTGGGTTGTACATTTTCCGAAATAACTCAAATTGCCCTTGCACAATCTTTTTAACCTGGGAAGTATAAATAGGTTAAGTACTAGCATGTCAAATAACTAGGAAGATGCCCTTGATTCTCATTCCACAATGAGCACAGAAACTGAAGCACATTTACCATTCGTTTCAGGTAAAAACAAGTCATCTTTCAATGTAATATCAACTCACATAGTCTATTTCAACTTATACCTCAAATGTTGGTAGATTCTAACATAATCATTACAAAAGTCAAAACAAACTAAACTTGCAGTATAGTTGTCATGGTATACGTACAATCTTGGAAGCACATTAAATGCAGACAATATCAAGCTAATTAGCAAAGTTCCCATCAATATCCCACTACATCTCAAGTCATATTTACCTTGTTTTTATCCTCTGCGAAAAGCATTCGCAAGTCACCCATATATGAGAGGCTACACACTTTAGCATACAACTCTTCCTGCAAACACAATGAATTAAACAAATATATTGCTGTTATATGGCTGCAAACACTGAGAGAAATACCTCACAGAACTTTGATGGCAAAAGGAGGAGGGCAGCAGAGGTTGCAGCCTTCAGATTGACAGAGTTGAGTTTTTCTATCTCCAAGTTATCCACTAAAACATTAACCTGAAACAATAAATGCTTATGATGCTATAGAAGGACTTGCATTTGAACCAACAACCATGAAAGGGTACGGCAGATTGCAGGTGCAGAAATAACTTTGTACTGACACATGAAAGGGAAGTCAGGAATTTATTCCGAAATTTCATCAAGAAAGAATATGCAGATACATGAATTCCTCTCATGTTGGTTACATTTACACCATCTACATCATTCACTTGTCAAAAATTAATCGATTATTTAATTAAAAAAATCAATTTACACAAATGTGTATACCAAAATTTTGCAATCATATAGATTGATCTATACAAGTATGGCTGCACTGTGTGAAATCCATCTATGACATCACATTTTTGTGATATAACTTAATCAATTGAGTGAAGTAATTCTACAGAATACTTGCATTTCAATTCTCAGATGATTTTCAGAGATGAGTTTGTTGCCGTGGATTAAGAGAGTGTTTGACTAAACTTATTTTAAACATCTTATAAGTTATTTTAAGAGCTTATAAGATGTTATTTTTAAATAGTTTATAAGTTAATAAAGTGTTTGACTTTGACTAACACAGCTTATAAGTTCTATGATAATTTATTATAATTTTTTTAAAAACAATTAATGTAAAATAAATATTTTTTATGTTGAGGTAGAGATGTGGGAGGCGGTGAGAAAATATGTTGGAATATCTCAAATTATTTTTTACAGCTTATAAGCTGTAGGGAGCTTACATTAAGATCTTATAAGCTATCAAACATCTTATTTTACCAAACACTTTGAGGATGCTTATAAGCTCCTAAACAGCTTATATGCTGTTTTAAAGAGCTTATAAGCTCAGCCAAACACTCTCTAAGTTGCACATAAATGTGATTTCCAGTTTAGCTACTGAACAACTTAAAGTTATAATCCATGCAGAGGACAATCATAATCATTTGCAAGGTTCAAAAACTTGTGCCAATAGTGTGTATGGATTTCATTGAAACCTAAATATTGAGTATGAGCATGCATCGAGCAATTTTTTTCAAATGATTGTGTCCAATTATGGAGATGACAAAGCTGATAAGTGATAACTAATAAACATCTTTAGAAGAGACAGAATCATTTATTCAGCACATACAGGTTTCTGCAAGCGGCCACTCAGGTAAAAACTCTCCCATTTCAGAATATCCTGAACAAAGTCATGCATTCGGACAACACCATACTTGAACATCTGGAGGAGCATCTCAGGTCAAAATTTCCATTGGAGTATATCTAAAAGATACACATCTGTATATCTTATAGTAAACATTAAAGTAACAGTAATAATAAAATAAGTACCCGATCCCTGTGACCAACAAATGGATTAAAGTGTACGCCAACACCAATATGATCAGCGACCTTAGTAATCTACGAGAAACAAATCGCATATCAATTTAAAAGATGTTGGACATCCAGAATGAGAGAACAAGATGTAGAGTAGCACCAGCTGTGCACCCCCTAGGTGGACCATCCATGAGGCGTAATGATTTGGATTCATCTCCAGATTCTTGATCCCGGCAAGTACATAACATCAGTTGTGAATCCACGTATTATGCACTCCAAGATAGCAAAAAGTTAAAAGATGCAATCAACAAATACCTTGGCGTGCCATTTCTGGGGATCTTCCACACCAAGAACGTAATCTATCATAGATGTCTATGAAGAAAAAAAAATACTATAAGCAAAGTAAAGAAATAAAAAATAATCGGAAAAACTTTAAAATTAACGACATGATGTTATTGGGACCTTCATTCAGTCCTTTAATGCTATGTAGTTCTAGTGAACTGTAAACTTGACTTCAACAGTTAAAAAGCATCTGGCTTTAGCAAAGGAGAAGTAGAAAAGATGAGACCTTATCAAAGTTGTTTGGGTGGAGAGAGGATCCATAGATACAGCCGAATTCAACTGGAGGCAGGGTATCCAAAAAACTTGCCACTTCAGGGGTCTTTTCAGCATCCATTTACTACAAATAGCGCATCTTCCATTTGTATTCAAGAACGTAATGTTAGCATTAATGTCCCTCATTCATTATATCCAAAAGTTAGAGCAATTACATATAGGTAAACACCATTTATGATGATGAACAAGTTGGTGAAAAATAGTTTCAGTTTTCTATGAGAAATTTCATCGAACACATCGGTTGCATGACTGGCTCGTACCGGAGAGAAAACCCAACCACGAGGCGGCAGCGTGCGGAGGCAATTCAGAAGATTCAGGTGCGGAAACGCATCCGTGTTCCGATAAGATGCCAACGGTATAGCAGTTGGTAGTAAATGGGGCGGCGCCACTTCAAGATCACTTCCGGCGGTTCGGCTCGATATATTTTTATTTTGAATTAAACTGTTAATTGTTGCAGAATGTTGGGCCTGGGGCCTTTTGGCCCATGATGAGAATGGGTAAAAAACCGCGCGTGAGCCTCACACTCAATCTAGTCAAAAGGTAACTAGTAAAGTTATTTTTAATTTT
Source organism: Prunella vulgaris (assembly GCA_026898435.1). Taxonomy (NCBI): domain Eukaryota; kingdom Viridiplantae; phylum Streptophyta; class Magnoliopsida; order Lamiales; family Lamiaceae; genus Prunella; species Prunella vulgaris. Next base: position 885,484 of record JAPKLY010000053.1, on the reverse strand, counting down.
TTTTTTTTTTTAAATTTCCTAAACTATCGATGCATTGTTTTGTGTACATAGAAATTGAAAACCAGTGGCTAGAGTCCATGGTTTTCAATCGAATTTATTGCAGTATTATCTTTGTAAATAGATTATAAATCATATTTTAATATTATTTTTAAGTAAAATTTTATATTTTTACTCTTAAACAACTAAAACCCTTCATATTTTTTTACCTCATGCAAAGAATTGTACTTTCAAAACTAATCTGCTTTAACAAAATAATTAATATTACCTCCGTCCCACAAAAATTTGCATACTTTCTTTTTTAGTTTGTCCCAAAAAAATTTACACACTCCCAAAATAAAAATATTCATTTAAATCACCATCTTTAAAATATTTATCTCACAATCTCTACCATACACATTCTACTATTACACTTTTTCTTAAAAGATGTGCCCCAAAAGTACCGCAAATTTTTGGGGGACAGAGGTAGTATTATTTAGTGAAATTATTAACATACTTCGGGGATGTTTGGTAGATAATATTAGGAGTTATAAATTTTGTAAGTAAAATTCATATAATGTTATTTGGTAGGGTGTAATAGAAAAATTACATAAAATTAGTCCTAAAAAGTAATCTCATTTGGTAGAGCATAATATAGAGATAGAAAAAGTAATTTTATTTGGTAGAGTATAATATGTAGATATATAAGAATAAAAGTTACTATTCAAGTCATACAAAAATTATAAGGTGGAAATTGTGAGATAATTTATTACATTGTGAACAGTGAAAATGGTGTAATATGACCCCTTCTTTTATAGGGTCGGCCGCATAAAAAACGGGTCAGCATAAAATTTGTACCCCTACCAAACAAGATAAGTCAGTACAAAAATTCATATATGTGGATAACTTTTACTCTTATCAGTTGCCATAAAAATGATATTACAGAATGTAATTTTCAATCATTATTATATTGATTCATAATTTGAACATAAGCTTAAAAAAATACTGTGCTGTTAAAACAAAAAAAGTTGTGACATCAGATACTAGGAATGTAGTTCAATACTATCAAAATATTTTTTGTAATACTTATTGAAATTAATTTACAGAAAATTTTGAATAGACATAAAAAGGGACGACGATATTACTGCTACTCTGCTCTGCAGTAGTTTTTTTTTTCGATTGGGTAGCTTAGAAGTTGACGACGGAACATCGATTTGCGAATACTTGTTGAGCACGATTTTCCAACCAGTATCAATAAATAGTTCCCCATTACTGATTGCAGAAGCTGCGGACAAATCTCTAAAATCTCAGCCTGATTCTATCGTAGCTACTCAAATTTCTGCCTCTCAGAGATTCTAGGTGATGCTCTGAACTTTTATATATCTCATGGTCGATGGATTCTTTGTGAATATTTTGTTGAAGAAATTCGAATTTTTTTTTTTTTACCTCTTCTAGTTGTGCTTTTTTAAGATTGAGGTAGAGCTTTTCTCATTTTCTGCATCGTCGTTCCATTCTGTGATTCTTCTAAGAGCATCTGTGTTGTTTCTTGCGGTATCCATTCTGTTTCTGTTAAAATACTTATAGAGGACTTTGGAGTTCAAATTTTGGGGATTTTTTATGAACTGTTTTAACTGGTTCCTGATTGATTTTTAAAGATTGAGAGGAATCCTTGCTCTATTATGGTTTCTTCTATCAATGCCTGTTATTTCTTTGTTTAGCTTTGAAATCTATGTACCTGCATCATCCCCGTTGCTTGAAGAAATTCCACTTTTTATGATTGGAGGAAATCCCTATTGAAATGTGCCGATTCCCGTTGCTTGAAGAAATCACTTTTTAAGTAATGCACTACTAACAGTGACATTCTATCAATAATCTAGATCTAGTCAAGTGAAAATTTCAATAAGTCATGATTTTTCTTTTATTATGATTATTATTCTTTTATCTCATGTTTGGAGGCTTTCGTATGAAGTATGCCCATGAAACCAGAAATACCAGTAATCAGTTGTAAAATGATGTCATACTTGTAGTGTGCCCTTTATGATATTATATTTGCAGGATGACATTTGTGCCTTGTGCATATAGATGTTCTTAAATTCCAATAATGGACTTTTCCTTGACAATAAGTTCTCCAGCATTTTTTTTTAACAATATTTCCTATGAGGAGAGTCTGTTGAGTTCACTTTTCAGGGTAAAAGAAATTCAATCATAGCTGATCTTCATCATTCAGAAGTAAACATTAAAGACGTCAAGATATATTCCCAAGCTTCTTATTGCCCTATTCTTTGTTTCTCGAGTGCAGCCATGACCTTTTTGCTCAGTTTCAATGAATCATCAATATTGAATTTTTTCGTGCTTCAATATATTATATATAGGATTTACCGAGTTGTACTACTTGCTGTAGGCCTTTAGTTGGACACCGTCTAGCCGTCTAGGTGATTTTGTAATCAAGGCTCTTCATAATTGGAATGTAAAGAAAATCTGATGCGATATTGGAGTGATGTATGGACAGTATAGTATGGAACAATGTAAAAGGGGTTATTAATGAATAGGTGGACTAAGTTTAGCAAAGGCTCTCAGATGGAGCAATCAAGATGGAAGAAATAGCATAATTTTTTTATGTAGTTGAATTTACTTGAGGAATAATGTGTGAAGGCTTTATGATTTGATGAAGATGTCTTCTACTGATGAACCTTTCCTTGTGAATAATCTATGAGTTTGATAATGAGTTATTGTAAAATCTATTGTCAAATTGCTTGGAAATTTTCATGCTCAAGTGAGCAACTTGATGCAGGGTTTTGGTTTGCACTATACTGATTGAGGTCACAAGTATTCTACCATAATTTATTCCAAATGTCTCGACTATCAAGGTTGCGCTTGATAACAGTTGATGTTACTGGCACGCTAATTGCTTACAAAGGGGAGCTTGGTGACTACTATTGCATGGCTGCAAAATCAATTGGACTCCCATGTCCTGACTATAAACGAGTGCACGAGGGTTTCAAACTAGCTTATACTGAAATGGCGAAGAAGCATCCATGCTTTGGTTTTGCAGATAAGATGCCCAACATTGTTTGGTGGAAGACATGTGTCCGGGATTCTTTTGTCCGGGTAAGAGAGAATGAATTAATCATGAACTATTTTACACATAAATTTTAGGTATAAGTTTTTTAATATTTGATCTTCGTACAGGCAGGGTATGATTATGATGAAGAAACATTTGAGAAGGTTTTCAGACGCATATATTCGACCTTTGGTTCCTCTGCACCATATACTATTTTTCCTGATTCAAAACCATTCCTGAATTGGCTGCGTGGAAAGGGTGTGCTCGTTGAAATTGTGAGCAATGCAGAGTATAGATATCAAGATGTTATCCTTCCAGCATTGGGTTTGCATAAGGTATATTCAAGAATTTGAGGTAGTCTTGTATGAGACAGCCCGCCTTGGTATTTGGATTACGCATTCCTTAAACATGATTGAGTTGGGGGCCTGGGGCCCTTTAGTCCATGGGTCATATAATAGAGTATATATGATTTGTCCCGTGAATAGCTCTTACAAAGCTTTGTCAAAAAAAAAAAAATTCCCTTAATATTAACTACTTCTATATTGTATGATATCTCAAAGTTTTCAAATTTGTGCAGGGAGCAGAGTGGGACTTAGGTGTATTTTCAGGTCTCGAAGGTGTAGAGAAGCCAGACCCAAGAATATACGAGAGAGCCTTGGCCAGGGCTGGGGACATAGCGCCCGAAGAAGCTCTTCATATAGGAGATAGCATGCGCAAGGACTATTTGCCTGCAAAAAGCGTCGGAATGCATGCACTATTGGTAGATAGGTTTAAAACACCAGATGCTCAAAATTGGAGGAAATCTGGTGCTATTGTCCTACCGGACTTGGTCGCAGTAAAAGATTGGCTATCTTCTGAGTATCAGGGTTAATGGTTTCTTGTTAACCAATAGCTAATAAACACATCTTTATTTTTCTCTTCTGTTCGGCAAATTGTAGCATCTCAGAAACTGTTTTAACTTATGTTTCTAGTATGGATTGTGGGGGTTCGAACTAAAGATGGCTTGTCATTGCTAGATAACATTTCTGTTTACTCGAGTAAAAATTTTCTCATATCTATTGGGTATTTGGGCGTTGGTAATTTTAGTTTCATATGCATTATTTCTCAAATAAGTCTCATAATTTTTTCTGCTCAAGTGAGCTGCCAAAATTTTATGTAGAAACCGAATTAATGACTTCATGTAGCTTATGCGGTATAAAGAGAGCCAACATATTAATTTCAATGTAAAATATTTACTCCTGTAACTTATCAAGTGCTGAAAGAGAGTAAAAAGGAAAACAACACTTTTTTTTTTTTAAATCAAGAACTGCATCTCAAATAGAATTCAAGGTCGGACATAATTAATAACAGTAATAACTTAAACAATAAGCAAAGACATTCAAACACTAGAGTTAATTAGATTACAGGCTTAAGAAGTCTCAGCAGCAGGTTGAGTAACTCCAGACTTGAGTAACAGTTTGCTGAGGGTCTCGGGTGAGCAAACCTGGTACATAACTTTTCCATTAGAGACGAAGACCTCAGCCAACTCGAGCTTCTCAGAGGTGAGACTCGTGCTGTCCATTGTCTTACTAAGCACCTTAAGAGCAAGTTGAACCCCCTCTTCCCTTGTTATATCATCCTTATAGTCCTGTTTCAGCATCGATTGAGCAGCTTGATTGTTTGCTCCAATAGCTGCAGCTTTCCAACCACTGTAGTTCCCACTCGGATCACTCATATAAAGCTGAAAACCATAGTTTTTATCCCAACCTGCAAACAGAAAAGAAACACCAAATGGTCGGAGCCCTCCAAATTGAGTGTAGCCTTGCTTGGTGTCGCACAAGGATTGGACCAGCTGTTCAACAGGCATTGGTTCTTGGTAGTTGAAAGTGTAACGCTGAGCTTGGACTCTTGCTGTGTTGATTAGGATGTTGGCATCAGACATAATTCCAGCCACAGCACAGGCAACATGGTCATCAATCTTGTACATTTTCTCAGTGGCTGCTGAGGTCTGTAGGAGTTTCGAAGTGACTTTCTTTTCACCAGCTAACACAACCCCATCAGTAGATAATATACCTATCGCACTTCCTGCATTGCCAATTGCCTCCATTGCATACTCGACCTGGTAAAGACGGCCTTCCGGGGAGAAGATTGTTGTACGACTATCATACCTTCGAGACATGTTTTAATCTACACAGAAAAATGTGAATAATGAGATCAGATCCCCAGTTAGATGAGCTAATTACTATAAAGTGTAATGAATAGCACAGGATCTATAACGAGCACATAAGGATTACGGTCGAAACAAAAAGGAACTAGATAAGCTATAATACACTATAAACGAAAAATTATTGAGGCATATGTAAAACAGAGTGCATATACATCGGCTTTTTTTCCTGCAAGATGTGTATCTGGCACTCAAGAAACTACGTTAGTTCCCAAGAAAAGATCACGTCTTCGCAATTGGCAATGTCATGCAACAAAAACTAGGGAACCTTTCTGAATATCTGCCTGATTTTCCTTTAGTCAATGGTCATATAATTCAAGCTTCAGTTTTACAACTTCACTGGAGGGGAAGAACAATTTCATAGGGTCTAAGCATCATGTATCACCAAAGATATCAAAAGGAATACAATACAATACAATGGAACACACGGCACAACTTCCATGTCTAACTCTGTTGCTTTCATTATTTTTGCCCTAATTTCAAATTTACAAGTAAGAAACCCAACTTCCGGCTATTATATACTGTATTTTTTAACATAATGTGAAGATGATGGATAATTAGAAAGAAATTGACGAACAAGCACAAAATAAAACTCCCAGTTAAATAACAAGTGAGGGAAAACAAGGGGAAACTCCTGATGAAAGATATAATTAGTAAACGTAAAGAAGAACCTGATGAAAGATCTGAATATGGGTCTCGTAAAAGGAACGAAAGAGAAACGTCGGACGATGAGATGAAATCGGACTCTCACCGGAGCAGCAGCAGAATATATTTTCGAGCTGCTTTTCTTCCAAGCTTCAGTCCTTCATAATCAACATTTTGGTTATATTCGATTTGACCCCAGAAGTTTTTATTATTTCAGAATATCTCCTGGCTCCCGCCACCGGCCCATCCCACAGAAAGTCCCCAACATGTTGGCACAAATATTTCTTTCCTTTTTCTTTTTCGAAAAAAAGAATTTACACGAGAAGAGTGTAAAAGTAGTCATTTCTTTGCTTTATTAACCCAATTTTATTTTATCATATCACTATTTATATATATATTTTTTTTAATTATATCTCATTATGAAATATATTCTTATAATGAATAAATTCATTGATTAATATTTTTTAATAATAAATTTATTTTATTCATTTAAATACTACTCACTCCGTCCCAGGGGTATTTGCACCCCTGGGATGGCACACGGTTTAAGGAAAATGTATTTTTTAAATAAAGTAGTGGTGTATGGGTAAATGTGTGGAAAGTTTTGTGAGTGTGCACGCAAATCGATATTTTCCTTTTAAGTAGTGTGCAAATTGATTTGGGACAACTCAAAGTGGAAAGTGTGCAAATTGGTCTGGGACGGAGGGAGTATTAATTAATTTCATGAAAAAATTAAGGCCTAATTGCAAAAAAAATCATCACATTTTTGCAAATTGCAATTTAATCTAAATTTTTGCAAAATAAATCACAACTTTTCAATTTTTTTACAATTTAAACTTCAGGCAACTTACCCTTTGTCCGAAAGATGATGTGGACAAATAAATTCACAATCATCATCCCAATAAACATCCACATCATTAAATATATATAAATATAAATAAAATTATTAATATTATAATATAGCAATAAAATATATATATAATTTTAAAAAAATTAGTCATATTTTTTAAAATTTAAAAGATTAAAATCATTTCTAAAATAAATTAAAATTAGAAAATAATAAATTAAAAGTTATACTAATGTTTAAAAATTCACACATATTTTTATATTTAAATAAATAAGTAGATTATATATATATATATATATATTAACAATATAAAATAAATGTATTTTTTTAAATAATAAATGAAATATTTAAAAAAATTAAAATAAAATATTCAAAGTGCAATAAAATATTTAAATTTATCTACAATAACTCTAAATCTAAAAGTTATACATTTTAGAAAAAATGTACACATATATAATCTTAATTTTTTTTTAATATATTTTAGATTATACACACTTTTTCGTCGAATAATTTTTGCAATTTTTCAAAAAAATCTGAGAAATTTATAAAAGTTTGAAATATATCCTTAAATATTCTTCACTTTTTTTTTATTTCTCCACACAATTAAAAAAAAGTGTGAGCACAATTTCGAGACGGAGAAACCGAGAAAGTAATAGTTATGTAATTTTGAATCATAAATTTTGTAAGAGATTTTAAAATTTTAAGAAATATATATAATTTTTATATTTTAAAAAATATAAGAATAATGTATATGAATATATATTTATATAAATTTAAAATTGATTTAAATAAATTATTAATTTTTTAGTATAGCTTAACATATATTTATTTTTTTAGAGAGAATATGTATAATTTTGAATTTATTTTCATATTTTATGTTTTAATTTTATTAATTAATTTATATTTTTTAAAATTATTTTTAGATTTAAAATATAATAAAATATTTTCATTTCAAAATTAAAATGAATATTTATTTAGAAGTTTTTATATTATTTATTTAATTAATTATGTATTTTTTAAAAACTTTATTATGTTTATTAGTATTTAATGATGTGGATGCTTACTAGGATAATAATTATGAAATTATTTGTACACATTAACATTCGGGCAACGGTAAACTGCCCAAAGTTTGAATTGCAAAAAAAAAAGTAAAGGTGATAATTTATTTTGCCAATATCTAAAAGTTTATATTAAACTGTAAATTTTCAAAAGGTGGTGATTTAATATGTAATTAAGACAAAAATTAAAGAGTGAAATGGAAAAACAAAACTACTAGGATTGTAGAGTTTTATTGGTCCATGTGATGTAACGCATAGTTTAAAACATTAAATTTAAATAGAAGTGAGAAAGAATAAATAGGGGAGTGTAACTAACAAGGGTTTTTCTATGATCAGGAAGGCTTCGTCCTTCCTGACGTCAGTAAACCCCCTAAGTACTGTTAGATTCATAATCTAACGTACAATATTATTTTGAGGTGATTGCACTTTGTACTAGGGCGATTGCACTATGCATAAGACGATCGCACTGTTAAAAAAATTAATTAATATTATTAAATAAAATTACCAAATTATCCTTTTAATTAAAATATTATTATATCTTAATATATTTTAATCAAATTAAAATTTATGTTTTCAAAATTAATTCTTACACCCATTGCGACCGGGCCCGGCCCGGCCTGAGCCCGAGTGGCCCGACAGGCCCAACGGGCCTGGCTAAATAGGCCCGGTTCTTTTCGGGCCTGTATTTTTTGGGCACATCCTGCCTTGAAACCCGGATTTTTTAAATATGGGCCCAAAAAATACAGGCCCGAAAAGAACCGGATCTATTTAGCCCGGCCCGCTATGCCCATCTGGCCACTCGGGCTCGGGCCGGGCTGAGCCCGGTCGCAATGGGTGTAAGAATTAATTTTGAAAACACAAATTTTAATTTGATTAAAATATATTAAGATATAATAATATTTTAATTAAAATAACTTTTAAAAATTAGAAAAAAAATAACTTTTAAAAAATTATAAAAGGTTATTTCAGTAATTTTATTTTCTAATTTTTAAAAGTTATTTTTTTGGCTTAGGGCGAAACTATGTCGCCTAGGGCAATGTAATATTATTTGTCAAAATTCTATTGGTTTACTGACGTTAGTGTTATAATATATTGAAATATATTATTATAATATATGGACATAATATATAGATTATAGTCCAGTGGGCTTTAGGCCCACAATACTTAGATGCTAGGGTTAGGTATTCTTTATATATTGTATCTTCCCTTTGTATTCTATACACAATTTCATATTGTAAACGGCAGTCTATATTAGTATATTCTCCTGGCTTGGTCGCCCCCAGACGTAGTCACTCCGTGACGAACTGGGTCATCAAACTCCGTGTTATTTACTTTTATGCTTGCGCTTTTCTCTCGATTACAACACGTTATCAGCACGAGTCTCTACGAGCAATAAGGATTCACGAGAGGATTGCTCAAGCTGTTTTCTGGAGCAAATCGGATTTCGGATTAATTTTATAAATTGCTGAAACTGTAAGTTTTGTGATTTAATATTAATCTGATAATATTAATTCCATGTTTATGTGTTGGGAATTCTGTTGAATATGGCGTTCATTATCTGTAGATATTTGATGATGCTTATACGTTTTCGATGTTAGTCAATATACATGAATATGCTCATATGTTTCCTGCAAATATTAAATTCATGTCATGTGCTAAATCCCAACTATGATTTTATTCGATTATGTCTCCAGTTTATATGAACGGTATGTACATGCTTATGTTGATATAATCGAATATGCGGCCAGATTATATATGAAATTATGTTCTGATTATGTATGCAATTATATGGCCAGATTATGTATGTACTCTGCTCAATTATATTCATGATCTGAAATTTAGCATGGCTTTTGTATACATTCATGTGTGCTATGTTTTATAAAACAAAACAATTCCCAACAATCAGAATTTCAATTCTGAGAAATTCTAAAACTGAAACCCCAAAATCAGAAATTCTTAAAACCAGTTTTCCTAATCTGTTCCTAAAGGAAAACCAAATCGACAAATGTCGAAACCAAATCGATTTTCAGAATACCCAATTTCTGAAACCAACATCAAAATTGATCAATTCATCAGAAACCAGTTTTCTAAACAAAAATGTTTTTCGAAAATCAAAACCTGTTTTCTGAAAATTGATGCTCTGTTCTTGGAATTGTCAAAATTACATTTGACACCTACCCGTGACGTCGATTGCCCCTGAAGCGGCTCGACGGACGTCCACTCGTGACGGCGCCTCCGGCCTTAGCCCGTGACGGCAACTACTCGCGACAGCCTGCGCGACGCGACGCGACGGCTAAACCGCCTCGCGACGGCGCTACGCAAATAAATGCGACGGCGCCCCTTTTTCGCGCACCGGCAACCCACAACGCCCGAACAAGGTTTACGGGCGCAACGCGCGCCGGTAACACGCGACGGCGGCGGCTGTCCCCTGCGTGCGACGGCGCCTCAGGCGGCTGCGACAGCGAAACGCGCCGGCAATGGAGACGGCGGCTGACCCCCTGTGCGACGGCGCGACTCGGATGTGGCCTGAAACGGCCTCGCGCTGAAACGGCGGTGCGTGTGGGCGGCGGTGGCTACGCGCCCGTAATGGCGTATGCACGCCTACGACGGCGATTTTTCCGTGAACGCCATGACCCTGTGACGGCGATTTTTTCGCCATTCACTGCTCCGAATTTTCCGCCCTCGATTCCGCCCACATTCTGTTTTTCTCAATTGCCTAAAATATGTGTATGCGAACAAAAACCAAGAACCCTAAATGGTTTATTTTCAATTGGGCCCTCCTTTAATTGGGCCTGTTTTTAATTTAAATGGGCCTCCCTTTAATTTTTAATATTGGGCCTATTTTTCTAATACCCTAAATGGGCCGAGCCCTTTAATAAAAAAAAAAACTTTATTAATTAATATTAATATTAATTAAATATTTACTTGGGCCATTTTTTTTATTGATTGAGCATTTTATTTAGTTGATCCTAAATTAATTTGGATCCTAACAATTATTTTTGGGCCCGAAGTCCCATTAATAAAAATTCATAATGGTATTATGAAAGCCCACATTCATCAAATTTTTAAGGCCTTATTCAATAATTATTTTTGGGTTCAAGTCCCATTAATAAATGTCTCATAAAAGTCATACACCCAAAAATATTTATACCCCCTATAATTAATTATTAATTTTTTGTCTTAGCATTTTTATGATTGAGCCTTAATTATTACATGCTACAAACAAATAATTTTAATAAATTTCCATTTATTAATTTTTGTAGCAAAAACATGTCAAACATCACTAAATGTGAATTCGATTAATTGGCACTTGATTGCCATAACTATTTGACATGGGCTCTCAACGTTGAAACTCACCTTGTCTCTAAAGACCTTACCGACACAACTAGACAACCATCTAAATCCACAACTGCCAAAATGGCACAAGCTCTAATCTTCTTAAGACATCATCTTCACAAAGATCTTAAGAACGAATACCTCACTGAAAAAGATCAATCGATGTTATGGAAATCCCTCCAGGATCAATTCCAACAACAACACGATGTGATCCTCCCCAAAACCAGACATGAATGGATAACACTTCGTTTCCAAAACTTCAAGTCTGTAACGGAGTACAACTCCGCCCTACATCGCATAGTTTCTCAGCTTAAGCTGTGTAAAGAAACAATAACTGTTGATCAGTTAATTGAAAAACTCTTTCCACTTTCCACGCTATTAATCTTGTACTCCAACTGCAGTACAGGGCCAAAGAGTATCACACACACTCCGACCTTATTTCTGCACTTCTAGTTGCAAAAAAGCACAACCAATTGTTGATAAAAAATCACAATACTAGATCGGTTGGCTCACAAGCTGTGCCTGAAGCACATGCTACTCGGAGGAACTCTAGAGGCCGTAAACGTGGAAAAGGAAATGAGGCGAGTGGGGGACGCGGATCGACCCGAAGTCGAGGCCGTGGTAGGGAAAGACGTAGAGGTAGAGGTCGCAACAATGCACAATCTAGTGCAACTGATAATAATGCACCTCAAGATAAACCATCGAGCTCACGTGCACAGAACAAACAACTATGTCACAAGTGTGGATGCGACGACCATTGGTCTCGCCAGTGTTGAACTCCAAAACATTTGGTGGAGGCGTATCAACGTATGCTAAAAGACAAAAATGGGAAAGCTCATCACGGTGAAACACACCACACCGACCTGCCCAAAGCAGGCTTTGTCATAGACAAAGGATGACCTCTTGGGTGAACATATGACTATTGACTACAAAATTTAATACGTTCTTGATAAAGTAGGACCTAAGTGATCCCTTGTGCGGCTGATCAATCAGCGTCTGTAATCTTGGCTCTCCTTAACATTCCTCATATCTTAACGTATCCAAACATACACTTAAGTGCTTATGGAGATTAATGTGTTGTGCTTAGTAGATAGTGCTACTACACATACTATCTTAAAAGATAGACATTTTTTCCAAACATTAACCGAAAAGAAAGGAAGTGTCACTACTATTTCCGACGATGACATACAAATCGTTGGCTCCGGAAGAGCCTCGATCATTCTACCTATGGGTACCGAATTAATAATCGAGAATGCTTTATTGTTTCCACAATCAAAGCGTACCCTCCTCAGTTTCAAAGACATTCGACAGAATGGCTATCACATTGAAACAAATACTGAGGACAATAGTGAATATATGTTGATGACTCACTATTTGAATTATCGTAAACACATCGTCGAAAAACTTCCATCTTTCTCGTCTGGTTTGTATTATACATACATCAGACCCTCAAATCTCCATATAGCTCTTAATCTGAAATTTAATGATCCAAACTCTTTCAAACTATGGCATGAGCGGTTAAAACATCCAGAACAATCCATGATGCGTCGGATTCTATGTAATTCATCTGGCCATAACATAACACACAACAGAATCCCTTCTGTTAATGAATACATATGTGATACTTGCACAAAGGGTAAACTCATAATTCGTCCTTCTAGTAGTAAAGTAAGAACTAAATCTCCTAAATTCCTTGAGCGGATTCAAGGAGATATTTGTGGACCGACATCCTGCATCCGGACCATTTCAGTACTTTATGGTCCTAATAGATGCATCCACTCGGTGGACTTATGTCACCATGCTATCCACTCGCAATACTATTTTTGCAAAGCTTATTGCTCAGATTATCCTGTTGATATCACAATTCCCAGATCATCCAATCAAATCCATACGCATGGACAATGCCGGTGAATTCACCTATAAGGCATTTGATGATTGTTGTTTAGCATTGGGAATCAAAGTGGAGCATTCGGTCCCTCATGTTCATACTCAAAATGGTCTAGCTGAATCATTAATTAGACGTCTTAAATTAATCGCTAGACCGCTACTACTACAAAAACGAACTTACCTATTTCATGTTGGGGGCATGCAATCTTACATGCATCATCACTAATCCAATTCCGACCAACTGCATATCATGAATATTCCCCTATTCAACTCGTGCGTGGAAATGAACCTAACATTTCCCATCTGCGAACATTCGATTGTGCAGTGTATGTTCCAATACCACCACCTAAGCGAACATCTATGGGCCCACAAAGGAAACTCGGTATTTACATCGGTTTTGTATCTCTCACAATACTTAAATACCTCGAGCCTTTAACTGGGGATCAGTTTACAGCCCGTTTCGCTGACTGCACATTCGACGAAGATCTATTTCCGGCCTTAGGGGGAGAGAAAAATACCACAATTAATAAATGCCGTGAAATTACGTGGAACACAAAAGATCTTCAATACTTAGACCCACGCACAAATCAAACTTGAACCAGAAATTCAAAAGAAAATAAACTTGCAATAATCAGCAAGTAATCTGCCAGATGCATTATCAAATGCATTACTGATTATAAATGAAGTGACTGTGAATAGTTAAGGATGCCCCTATACGCCAGAAGCGTAATGAACCTCCTTATACAAAACCATGGTATATTAATGCTAATAATATATTCAGTCACTCATGAAATCTCCTGAAGAGATTCGTCCTGAAGATGAGAAATCCTAGTAAAAAGCACGTGCACATAGCAATCAAAATACTAGGATTGCGGAACACCCAGATCAATGGGAAATGATCAAGATCTGGTTTACATGAATCTTAAATAAACACAGGAGACAAACATATCACTGTTGTCGACAACATCTTCGTACCCATAGTTGCTCTTTCTAAAATCTGGTACCAGTATCTAAATTTGATTAGATGCAATGGAAAGAAGCAAATATGGAAGAGCTAGACTCGCAAAATAAACTATTTTGTTCTATCGTACATACCCCCTAAATATTTTATCCCTGAAGGATATAAATGGGTATTAATACGAAACAAAATGAAGTTGAGAGATACAATGCGAGATTAACAGCTTAAGGGTTTTTCGCAGTGACCCATTATTGAGTTTGATGTGATCAAACAAATACTCCTGTTGTTAATATTATAAAGTTCCGCCATATATCCCTGGCAGTTAAACACAGTTAATGGACATAATTACCGCATATTTATACGGATCATTAGATTCTGACATCTATATGAAAATCCCTGATGGATTAACTATTCCCCAAATGAGGAATAACGAACATCGTAGTATGTTCAGCATTAAGTTGCAACACTCGTTATATGGCTTAAAACAGTCAGGTCGTATGTGGTATAATCGACTAAGCGAATTCCTCCTGAAGAAGGAATACGTAAATAACGAGTCTTTTCCTTGTGTCTTTACTAAGAAATCCCTTAATGGTTTTTGCATCATCTCGGTGTATGTGGATGATCTAAACATTATCGGAACAAGGAAAGAGATTGAAGAAGCAAGTTCAATCTTAAAAACTGAATTTGAAATGAAAACTTTGGGTAAAACCAAGTTCTGTCTCGGCCTGCAGATCGAGCATTTCCCTGAAGGAATACTGATACACTAATCAGCTTACCTAAAGAAAGTGTTGGAGAGATTCCATATGGATAAATCTCATCCTTCAAGCACTCCAATGGCTGTCCGTTCCCTTGATTTGGAAAAGGACCCATTCAGACCTAAGGAAGATACCGAAGAGCTATTGGGACCTGAAGTTCCATATCTAAGTGCAATTGGTGCACTGCTCTATCTTGCAAACTGCACTAGGCCCGATATTGCCTTTGCAGTCAATCTACTTGCAAGGTTCAGTGCCTCCCCTACGAGGAGACATTGGAATGGTGTGAAACATATCTTACGATATCTTCAAGGTTCTCAAGATCTTGGTCTTTTCTATCAAAGAAACCAAGACAAAACACTTATAGGTTATGCTGATGCTGGTTATCTATCTGATCCCCATAATGCGAAATCGCAAACGGGTTATGTTTTCCTCTGTGGTGGAACTGCCATTTCATGGAGATTTGTCAAACAAACTTTGGTGACCACATCGTCAAACCACTCAGAGATCATAGCTCTATACGAAACTGCACGAGAATGTGTGTGGTTAAAGTCCATTATAAAACACATTCACGATTCGTGTGGTATCCCTTCTATTGACTTAAGCCCATCAATTATCTATGAAGATAATGCTGCATGTATTGCGCAAATGAGCAATGGCTATGTCAAAGGGAACTTGACGAAGCATATATCCCCAAAATTCTTTTATCCTCACGAACTCCAGAAGAGTGGTGAGATCACGATAAAACAAGTACGCTCAAGTGACAATCTAGCTGATTTGTTCGCTAAATCCCTTCCTACTTCGACTTTTGAAAAGTGCGTACATGGAATCGGGATGCGTCGACTTGGAAGGTTGTTATCTTCAGGGGGAGTAACAAATGTTAAACAATCCTGATGATTGTATCCTCGAGGTCATTTGTAACACTCCACTAAGTAACACTTGCATTCTTCCTTGTCATATTATGTCCAAGGGGGAGTGTTATAATATATTGAAATATATTATTATAATATATGGACATAATATATAGATTATAGTCCAGTGGGCTTTAGGCCCACAATACTTAGATGCTAGGGTTAGGTATTCTTTATATATTGTATCTTCCCTTTGTATTCTATACACAATTTCATATTGTAAACGGCAGTCTATATTAGTATATTCTCCTGGCTTGGTCGCCCCCAGACGTAGTCACTCCGTGACAAACTGGGTCATCAAACTCCGTGTTATTTACTTTTATGCTTGCGCTTTTCTCTCGATTACAACAGTTAGGAAGGGCGAAACCCCTTCCTGACCGTAGAAAAGCCCAAGTAACAATGGGGACACTGTAGGAACTAAGATTTAGAAGACACTGTAGGAATCAAATACTAATTAAAACGAAGAGTGAGGGACGCACTAAAACTGTATTATTAATTTATTATGTATTAATGTCAAACACAACACAACACAATTATTAAATTAACATAGCCTATCACACAGCCTCTCCCGACTGGTCTTCTGGAGGGTAAAAGAAATCATCAAACCACAGAAACTCTTCTCTCACACAAGCAGCCGATGCTCGACTCTTCTGATCCGCCATCATTTCCGGCGACAGTCCCCACGCTTTCAGCGTTTCCTCGTCATGATGGATTGCCAAGCTGTATTCTCCTCCATCACTTAGTTGCATCACTCGGAACTCGCAATTCTTCGGATTCTTCAGCCGCTCAAATTGCTCCACTGTCCACCTGAACCACCTCATCAGAAAGATCCGAATTGCCAGCCCGTGCGACACGATTATCACGTTCAATTCGTCCTCTGGACCGTGAGAATACCTCTTCATGTCTATGTCTCGCCATAGAGATTCAAGAAAACCTGCAACACACTTCTTCTACATGAATAAAAGAAACACAAGGTACTAAGAGACTGTTGGAACTTACTGGAGACGCGATCATAGACATCGGCTCCAGATTCACCCTCCGGGAAGCGATAGAAGAATCTTCCAAACTTGTTTCTGATTTCCTTGATCTGTTTCAATTTCTGGGCGTCCCGGAAATTCCCAAAGTCCTGTTCTCTGACCCTGCACTCTTCTCTCACTCCGATCACTTTGCTCTTGGGAAGAGCCTGGCCCATCTCCCTGAGCGTTGACCTGGTGCATTCATATGGGGAGACATAGATGTAGACCTTCCAGTTATAGTAAGCAGAAGAGTTACCGTCTAATAGTTCCCTGATGAGGGTGCCTGCTTGCTTGGCCTGCTTGGCCCCCTGTGAAGTGAGCGGGGTATTGTGATCGGGCGAAATGTAATCTTCGTCTTTGTTCCCCAAATTCTCGCCATGGCGGAGCAAGATTATACGCTTCGGCAACCACCTCTGCACTATGTTGGCCATTTTGGCATATATATGAACAAGGATAACCGTCTGATCTGCCCCCCTGATTCTGCTTTAACCCTTCGGGAAATATCTGGTCGACAATACTACGAAAACTAGAGATGTTACTGAGAATCAAACAATTTGTACCTGCGAAATATGAGGGGAATTGAATAAGAATTAATGATATACGTACAGCTGGAGAAAGAAACAGGGACTTTCTTTTGGTGGTTGGCAAATGGACAGATAAAAAGCAAAGTCACTATATATTTAAACCATTGAATCTTAAAGTTTCATAAGATTAAGACACGTGTCAAAACAAAATAATATATCCTGCGTGCAGTAGAACACCACATGTGCGTGCCAGTTTCAGCTCCTGGAATACCAACTTGAAATTTCAGGTCATCACTTGACAGTAGAAAATGATTCTTCTGTAGAATAAACAGCGAGGAATATGCCACAGATGTCTTCCAAAAGGAAAATACATATTGAAATTCATTTCCGATGAGATAGTACAGCCTTTAACAACTTCAAAACCATAATATGAAGAGCTCAAATAAAAATATTTATCAGAGGACCTTTCCTAGTTCAAACTTATTTTTCTAGCTAAATGATGTCAAACCAGTGTCGTGCCTTAGATTATGATCCCAAACCAGTTTTACTACAAGATCCGAAGCCTAACAATGATCAGCAAACAAGCCAAGAAAGAAAAGAAAGCAAGGAAATGATGGGCAGTGATCAAAAAATCAAAGCAAATGAGGGATGATCTGCAAAATTTTGTATATGACAGACAATTTACCACCTGCTAAAGATGTCACGGAATGAAAGAGGAAATGACAATATACACTGAGAAACGTCATTTGGCTCCCATCAAAAGAGAGAATAAATACAGCTGGAAACCTAATAAAACTGTATATATAAAGCAATTTGTCGGATTAGAATACATACCAGTCTTCATTCTCACACCAGAAGAATGGCCTTTCCAATACCATAATGAAATCCTTGCCCAGTAACAGAAATTAGTGACTTCCAGAAAATTCAACTAGCTGGCCAATATGGCACCCTAATATGTGGAATAAAATAAACTTTACATTCACCAGTTCAGTAGGCAGCGTGCGAGTGCCTATCTTAATACCTAACAGTTCAATAAAAGAAAAAAGCCTTCGGCAATCATGAACTTCAAGCTGAAAATATAAAGCAAAAAAATAAAGGCAGAAGGATCTCCAGAACCTGCAATTATGTTTGTAATTAGACATATTATTGTTAAAAGAGGATGTCAGTCTGTGAAAAACAAAGACTCTCCAATTACTACATATACATACAAATACACAGACATAAGCTCACTCAAGATCTGGAATGAACAACTCAGCTATTAACAATATTCAAATGCCATTGCTTGAAAGCATAGAATAGGAATATAGGATTCTTCTGCAGATGAATCTATGAGTTTGCATTTGGGGAGAAATAGTGAATAATACTGGAACCCCTCTTCACAATATTAGCCCGTTTCTGTGGCTGAATCCAAGCACGCACTTCCGCCTGTATCTCCAGGGGTAATTCATTCAAGACAGAAGGATCAATCTCATCCCTTTTGTAACTCCATGCATCACCATTGCTGGGATCTTCTCTCAAGTTGCATGTGTTCATGGTGTTGCCAGCCATTGGCTGCTGACTTTCTAGGAACAACTTACCTTTCAAATTTTAAATATCAGTTATTAGTTACTGCTTGGAAATTTGAGATATAAGCAGAAAAAAATAAAGACTTAAACATGATACCTTTTCAGGTACCCAGATATTGGCAAAAATTTCAAATCAACAAAGCTTAACAATTACCAGCGGAAGATGCTCCACTCTCCTCAAAAGTCTTAACATGGGCATGCTCAGGCAAAGAGCAAGAGTCGTCACTGCGGAAAAATCTCAAGATTGATGAAGATCCCTACAAGAAATTCGAAAAATCCATAAAATCCATTACAGTATCATCGCTTCATTAAAGAGACCATATATGGCAAGTACGGAAATATAATATCGTTCAGAAATGAAAACTACGGGGGTTTTGCAAAAGATGTCTTTCAAAACCACTTCAAAGTATCAAAATAAAAATACATTCTGTTGTAAAATTTCCATCAGACACTACACTACCATCTTTATGACCTAGAGTTTCCAATTAGACGTAAGTTGAACTCAATTGATAAATTTATATCACACAAAGTCATGAAGTTCCTACTGGACATGTGGTCTGAGTGGAGAGAATGCATCACTCTGAGTGCATCATTCTATTTTCTCGTTACACTTCCTTAACTCCATCACCTTCCCACAGTTAAACAAACATAATTAAACCCAATATACAGCTGGCCAAGAAAAGAATGTCTAACCTTGTCCTTTTGAAACTTCCTTTTCTGTTTCTCAGATTTCAAACCAGGCTGAAGGTTACCCATTGTTGATTGTGTGAGGTTGGATCCCAAACAATTTTCACTAGCTGATTTGAATCCTAACAATGAATTAACAGTAGAGAAAAAGAAAAGGATAAACTAGGAAAGGAAAGACAGTGGTCAATATGGCATGAGAACCACCTGAGCATGATAAAGGAGTTTCTTCTGTGAGACACAAATTTTGCTCCATTCTAGAGAAAGGCAAATCTTGGTTATCTGCAACTTTTGTGGTATAGAGATCATCCTAAAGAATAAAAGCCCAAGCAATCAGAGGTGAGCTAGTAATACATCAACAAGATAAATATTATTTTAGACAGAAAACACAATATATCTACAATCTAAACTCCATATCTTTTGCTATTTTCCTGATTTATTATTATTATTTTTTTTTAAAGGAAAGGAAAGGAATCATGTGCATGAGAACAGATAAACTTGTCCCTTGGCTAATTGGAAAGAGAGGGTCAATGCATGTGCATGAATATTAGCAGCCAACTACACATTCTGTACATAAGCAGACAAAGCTTCCAACCAGTCATGATACAAACTACAAACTGTAACATGAAGCGTAAGGAGTTTTAACACACTATGCATCTATATTAAATTGCACGTATATAAACATGTGGGCAAAAATTAATATCGAGAATCTGGAAAAGCAAGAAATTATCTTTTTCATCTTGAACTCCTTTTCCACTAACACTGCAGAATATTAATTCAAAATCTTGCCTTACACACATCTATCTCATGTCCATCTAGTTCTGGACCAGACATAACAAGATCAACCTTTTTTTCATCCTCATAAGCATCATTTAGTGGGTCAGCCAAATGCAAACCTACAATGCTGCCTGTACCTATCAAAGTGAAATGTGCTTATGAATCAGCTGGATCACCTCAACATAAACTAGACAGAAACAGAAACATAGTCCAAGTTTCACAACCAGAACAGTAGCAAATAGAACCTGATGATGACAAAGATGCAGCATCTTGCGTGCATGTTTCATTTGATTCATGTGTAGTAGTGCAAGTTTGGTTTTGGCTATGGAAATAAGTCATAATTGAGTGTGTTCCCTGGCAAAGATTATAGGGATAAACGAAATAACTGTACTGCAAGTATAAAGCATATAATGTTAATAAATGACAAAATGAAGTAGCACCTAAAGGTGCTATCAGTTCTGAAGAGTAAAATTATTCTGAACATATAATTACCCTCCAACTCAGTCTATACTCCATAGAATAATATTGCAAATCTGATCATCCACCAAATCAAGATAATGATACAAAACCATACTCCAAATAGTAGTCAAGACAACTCTCTGCCCTAGCAACTAAAGTGTTCCAGTAGAAGCATTCTTTTGGATGGACCGTAGAAGCATAGAATTGGTATGCAGGTTAAGGCACATGGATAGTAGATAATGAATTTAAAGGTAGTTAATTGATAATGACTAATAAAAGTAGCAAATGGCGAACATTTTTAAGTAATTGTGTTTAACAAGCTGCATAAAATTTAAGCCTCCAAAAGACCGCTCATAATGCCAGCAAGATTTAAATATTGGTAGGCCTTTTAAAAGCCCCACTGGTTTGATGGTAGTTTACACATTCATTACATATTGGAATGTCACTTGAACAGAGTTTTGCATTAAGTGCTAGCACTAAGATCAATCAAAGGAAATTCTTACGATGCTATGGGACAAACAATCAGCTGACAGAAGACAATTTCTAATAAGTAAAGTTAGAGCAAATCAAATAAGCTTTACTAAATTCAAAGTCTCTTCAACTTACAGATGGGATGACAACTATTTTACTGGCAGAAACAGAGAGACCAGTTATTGCCCACTCATGATGCTTGGATTCTTTCATCTTAGGATGGTATGCTCCAACATATTCACGCAGCCCAGCTTGAAATAGGTTGAGGGCATCTTCTTGCATCTTTGCAATCCCATTTCTTAAGGGACAAGACTTTGAAGGGAACTTTTTAAGTGATTCCGAATCATTCAGCTAGGGGATAAAATGTGTCAATAAATGAGTTTTGGTATAGAAAATCAATTTTAACTGCAACAATTAGTTTTCTTTTATGAGAAGCTATAAATCACGAGATTTTTGTGGCTATGCTGCAATGGAAATTCAAACAAGAAAAGACCTTGTAAGCACTTGCATGCAGGGTAAGTGTACGAGCTATACGCTTATTCTGTTCCAGATCACGAAGAAGACGTTCACATAGTTCTTCACAAAGTTCATTAAGCCACTTTTGAACCTGAACATTCAATATGAATGGAATAGTTTGTTTCGAATATTAGAGCAATGTGCAACTTGTACAAATAACCAAAAGAATAAGAACTGATCCAGGATCATCTCTCATAAAAAGAAAAAAACATACAGAAGAGATGGTTTTAAGAGCCCGAACTCCTGGAAATGTCTTCCCAGAACCATGACTCTGGGGAAGAAGTCGACCTTTAACCTCGTCACCACAGACTCCCCTTGCAACATTCCATAACCAAGTACTGCATAAATAAGAAATGAATACTGAATAAGGACAAAGCAGTGTAATGTACGAGTGTCAGCAGTAGGAGATTTCTACTATAGCAGAAATTTCTCAAATTCCCCACCGATTCTCATTAGACTCTAGATGAATATGTAAATGAATGAAGGGCACATTGAAATTTTATTAGACACATCATCTTCACTATAGATACAGACACCAACCCTTATTTTCTTCTTTGTTCTTTTCTTTTACTGGCCATATAAAAGAAATTTAAGCTCAGATATTAATAACTCAATGAGGCTAAAGATTTGGCAAATTTAAGCAATTGTTGTACACAATAACTATACAATTAAAATTAATAAATATTCTCTCCGTCCCACAAGAACTTGCAAACCCAAAAAAGGAAGTCTTTTCATAAACTCCACTCTCACAATATTTACATATTTACACAGAATGTCATTACTTTTTCACTTTTTGGGCCTACATTACACTCAATCCAACTAACTTATTTACTTTTTACATAAAGTTTTACCAAATTACCCCTCAAAACACTATTTTTTTTACTTTATTCCACTTTTTTCTTAATATATGTGCCCCTCCCCCCTTTGCAAGTTGCTATGGGACAGAGGGAGTATATATTTTTAGGAAGTTCACGGAATGTAAGCCCTACTAAATAAGGTAAGCAATCAGCCATATAACCATAACTAGAGTGCCATAAAAAAATAAAGCAGACAACAACCCAGTATTTATGCCATAACGCTCTTGGAGCTTCTCCTCTGAAAACTGCAATAGATCGCCAACTGTATTCACGCAAAGGTCAACCTGCAAAGAGGTCCCAAGCTTTCCCCCAAGCTGTTTCCTGCACAAAGTTATGCCTCATGTCATTAATCTAAGATTAGATGTCCAAACATGGTTTCCGATTAACAATAGTATAATTAGTATAAGAAATTTCTGTTTTCAGGAATATGAACTTACATTTTTTTTATAGGTAGTGATTCAAGCAATTTATTAACAGATGAGAATGGCACAATGGTCTGTTGAGCAGGTTTATTCATACCACTTGCTAATTTGGCCAACATCTGGTTACATCATAGGTACATATTTAGAGACCAGAGAGGAGCACTCTTTTGCACATATATTCATATATTCTCAAAGATTTGAAAATTTTAAGTATTACCGCTGACCTTATTATGAGCAATACCGGCAGAGCATGTAAACTGAGTCTCTTTAAGAACCTCCAGTCTAAGTTCTGCAGCAATAAGGGCTCCGCAGGCTAACAATTTATCACGATGATCAGTGTTGTTTGCGCAAAACCATTCCTTCACACAATCTCGGTCATTCACTCTATCCTGAGTAAATCATGATAGGAACTCTTAATATGCACAATTAAGTTTTTTTTTTTTTTATCGGTAAATGTTAGTGGTTAGTAGTTAGTACACCAAGTCTCCATACACTCATATCTCCAAGTCCACCTTATATCTCCCTCCTATTCGTTCTCAAAGGGAATCGAACCTAGGTCACTCACTCAAGTGAGGAGCCCGGTGGCCAGGTGAGCTAACTCACCTGGTTAAAAATTGGATAAACCAAGAAAAACAGAAGGTAGGAGACAGGGGAAACTTTTGAATAATCATTTACTTTTCCCCGACAGAGTTGTCAGCTTTGTAAAAACCCAACCATTATTCCCAGCTCCAATATACGAATATATATAATAAAAATAAGAAATAAAAGAATTTGAAAAAAGCAACGTCCCATACCAAGTGAAGGCCCAATACATGTGATTTAAGAGCTTCTTCACTGATTGCTTCCAAACTCTCAGGGGGGGTTTCAGCTAACATTTTTTCTGCAGCTTCAGTAAGATCCAGATACACTTCATCTATAGAGGCACGCTCACATCTAACCTTTTTTGAAAGGATAGATACCACCTGCATGTATTTCAATCTCATTGACAAGATAAAGAATTTGAAAAAAGGATAGTTTACAAAGCATGCACTATTTAGACCTCTGAACCAGCATCGCGATACACAGTCAGATCAGCTTTACCACGACTGACAGGAACTTGGACAAGGTGAATATCGGGACACACCTTTTTTGCTTCATCGCCTCGCATTGATCTTGAAACCACAGGTACTTTTCAACAGTCACTAATGAAACAACAGGCAACTATATTACTTAAAAACCTTTAGAATTTTGACATTTACCGCTTGACCCCATATTTGCGAGCTTCATAACCCACAGCAATAAGGCCCCCTCCTTTCCAGGTGTTGTATTGAACAACAGCAGTAGGATGACCTCTTAAAGTTGGCTGTTTCCGCTGCTCAACTAAAAACAAGACAAAAACATGCATGACAGGAATTATGTACGAAAAGTTAAAACCTTCATGAAGTCCAAAAATTGCCAAGTACCAAATATTTGATGTGTGAAACACAGATTCCGCTCAAGACAGAGCACACCGTGCTTATATTCACGTCCAACAGCCACGTCAGGTCCAATTGGCATCACCTTTGTGTCAAATTAGCCATTTTTTTATCTCAAAATGTCAACCAATAGATGTCTCATATATCAAAAGGGTTTTTTTACAATCCAAGAGGCTTTACTATTTTGAAGTTTGACCAAGAAAAATATGTATACTTTCAGCTGAGGTTGATGACCGCCAAATCAATATGGTGATATATTAACTACCCAAAATCATTCCATTTGTATAAACCACCAGTCTTCCAGTAGAATAAGATCAAAGAAAAAGGCCATATCACATGAGTAGCTTTCACAACTACCTACGAGTTACCTCTAGAATAAAGATAGGAGACGATTCACAGGATCTCAAAAGTGCGGTGACAGAACCCCCAGTTCCGACCACAGCACAAAAGAAACAACAGTACACCGTCAATTTTCAACAAAGAAAGCAAGAAAACGCATCTTAACTAAATGGGAAAGAAAGTTTAAGGCAACCAAAAACAAAGAACACTCAAAAACTCTGTCCAAAAGCGTAATAACACAAAAATCTTTATAGGCTTTAGTAATATTTTAACCATGCTAAGTTGTTCAAAGGAAGACAAAGCAAAAAAGTACATGGAACAGCTTCACGATAGAAAACCAAAAGGAAAGACTTAATGAGTTACTATACCGTCATCTTTTACAACAACAAATCAATTAGTTTTAAACCAATTGAAGGAGATATAAACATCCTAGAAACCATAAGGTTTTCTCAACCTCTATAAATATCAAACTCAAATACTTAAGCTTCACAATGAAAAACCTCTGCAAGAAAGGTGACGTGCAAGTTGATAAGGGTATATCATCAATTACAACCTTCTTAAACGAGGGGAATTTGAGGTGGTTTGCCACATATAAATGATGATGTAAGATTATAAAATGATTACTTGAGACTTATGACTTGTAAATTAAACTTTCAATTGCATTTTAAAGAGCACTTATGACATGCCTGGGCCCTAAAGATGCTGGAACGATATGGTGGCGCTTGGCTCAAAATTCCTTAATGGTAATGTAATGAGAATGAACTAGGTTATTGAAGTGGTTAATGAGAATAAAAATGTTTCGCAGTAGATAATGAGACTCGGAACGAGTTAATGATTACTCCATCTTGATTAACTGCATCTGCTCCTGTATTTATTTCTCCCTAAACATTTCAATATTCCTTAATCAATAATAACTTTTTGTTTTGCTTATTCCAAAATTAGAGCATAACACAAACAATGTAACCATCATTGTAACAATCCTTCCTTCAACATATCTCTTTTATTATGGGGGTGTAAAGGGAAAACCGGTTTTCATTACCATTCTCATTGAAGAATCTGAATGCAGCGCCCCCTATGAAAGTTCTCTAAGGTGAACTTGCTAATTAAATTGTTGATCAACCACAAACTTACAAAATCCAACGTTTGTGAGTTTGCATAATTAAGTGATTGCATGTCAATTAAACTTGTTAAATCTTTTCCCACTGATCTAGATAATTTACTCATCCCGTTTATTACTAAACTTTTCAGGATAGCAATCCGAAGGCCGAGGCGATTGTATTAATCAAATAAAGTGGAACTCGATCAATTAAAAGAAATTCATGTTTCATTTTAAGCCCATTAAACATTGTGAAGAGCTTATCACATAGCAAAATTCAGCCCCTAAATTGGGATGTCAAAAAGAAGGAACCCAAAAAAATTTATCGACGCCCCAATTCTCGATAAAAGAAACGGATGGAAGTCCAAAGCACACCGCCAATTTTCAACGAGGGAAGAAAACAAATCTTAACTAAACATGAAAGAAAGTAAAAGCAACCAAAAATTAAGAACGCTAATAAACTCTGATGTCCAAAAGGTTACTCAATGAAATTATGCACATAACCATATCTTGCGTGAAAATTCACAGAGCATCCATCTCCAGCAGTTTTTTTTTTTTTTTTACTGAATTAAAAACAAACAAAAAAACACAAAATGAACAGAAGTTAAAAACACATGTCATTCACATTCACGATTTGCCAACGGTGATACTGTGCAGTACAATTCGTTGTAAGAAGAAGAGAGAAGCGAAAACCTTGAACGTAGAAACAATCCATGTCTACGTGAGCAATAACCCTGGAATCCGATGATTCTGGCCTGGCCACCGGCATCTTCTCCGCGCTCCTCCACCTCTTTTCCCTCGTTTTTCCTCTGAACCAAAAGAAAGCGCACCAATTGAAATTTTGGAACCATTCCAAAACTAGAAATAAAATGGCCCAAAACCGGCATGAGCAGCCCCATGCAATCTTGGGCTCCTATTTATTTCAACAAAATGGCCCAAGTTATTTGCACTACTTAGATAAATAATAAATACTGTTACTAATTTTTATTTAACATATTTTAACTTTTTAAAAATTTTCTCGAACTGACATTTTTTCCAAATGCTCGTAAAATTTACGAAAAAATTGTAAATGTTGTAATTTAAGTAAAAGTAAAAGCAATAAACGACACAAGATTTGTTGACCCAGTTCTTACGAGTGACTACGTTCGGGGGCGACCAAGTCAGGAGATATCTGAATAATACTGCAAATGAGTTCTATGTGTACAATGTTAAGAACACAACAATATATAATAATGTATCCCTAACCTAACCCTAAAGTCCATAAGGTTAAAGACCCAATGAGCTTAGATATTATTATGTCCACAATATATTTCTTATATTTTATAACACTCCCCATTGGAAATAATAACTGTAATTTGGAAAAATACAATAGTTAACAGGATGAGTATAATTATTGATCTTCGGAATCCAATCTTCAAGATTATTTTGAAATTGATACTCCCCCTAAAGATAACAATCTTCCCATTGGACGCATCTCAATCCCATGAACATACTTTTCAAAAGTAGAAGTAGGAAGGGATTTAGAGAACAAATCTGCAAGATTGTCACTTGAGCGTATTTGTTGTATCGTTATCTTACCACTCTTCTGAAGTTCGTAAGGATAAAAGAACTTAGGAGAAATGTGTTTCGTCAAGTTCCTTTTAACATAGTCATTACTCATTTGAGCAATATACGCAACATTGTCTTCATAGATTACTGAAGGATTTATGTCATTTAAAGGGATACCACACGAGTTGTAAATGTGTTTTATTAATGATTTCAACCAAACACATTCTCGTGCAGTCTCATACAGAGCTATAATCTCTGAGTGGTTTGAAGAGGTGGTCACCATAGTTTGTTTAACATATCTCCATGAGATGGTTGTACCACCACAGAGAATAACGTAACCAGTTTGATATTTGGCATTGTGGAGATCAGACATATAGCCAAAATCTGAATAGCCTACTAGTGTTTTGTCTTGGTTTCTATGATAAAATAAACCAAAATATTGTGAACCTCGAAGATACTTTAATATGTGTTTAACATCATATCAATGCCTCCTTGTAGGAAAGACATTAAATCTTGCAAGTAAATTTACTGCAAAAGTGACATCCGGTCTAGTGCAGTTTGCAAGATAAAGTAATGCAACAATCGCTGACTTGTACTAATATTTTGCAAATAAACAAAATCCAAACCCTCAAGAGGAAGGGATCGTGTAGTATGAGCAAGTATAGGGACAAGTAGTATCGAACCCACAGGAGGTAAACTAGGAGTAAATTGTTTGTTAATTGTTTGAATTAAAGAGAAATTAAAATCCTATCTAGGAATTGAAATTGCAAATGGGGGTTTTCCTAAATTCTAATAATAACTCATGCAACAAAGAATAAAATAAAATAAAATAAAAAGAAGCTAACTTTCGAGACGAAAGTGAAAGGAAGTGTACTCTAATTATGATCCTTTAGAAATTCCCCCTATTAGTTTAGACCAATTAAGAACCTAAGTTCGTTCGAATTGAAATATCAAAAGCCACCACATAATTAAACCTAATACTCATAGACGAGTGATTAGACTATGTTATCTATCATTGACGAGTCAGGATAAGTGCATCTAGAGCCCTCATTCTCGCCTTCAAGACAAATTAAAATCATAAGGTGTTGAATAATTTAATTCTTTCCCGCAAGGGTACTTAAACTATCATATCCGGCTCTCACCGATTATTACTACGGTGTTTTATGTTGTCGTCCTCAGCTAATTGACACGACTGGTCCAAACATTAGCTCAATTCACAAGAATCACAATCTAAGAATCATATAATCGCATAAATATATTTCAAACACCTAATGGTCTTAAGAATGCATGAAAATATATAAATGAAACCAAAACTCCTAAATTTTCATCTCACAATCATAACACAACATAAAATAAAATCTCAATTGAAAAGAAAATTGTTCTATCCTAATAGGGGTTCAATCTAATTTCACATAATCAGAGTACAAAGGAACTAACACATAATTTTGAAGACAATCGTAATAGAAATTAAATAAAACAAGAATGAGAAAATCATAAAACCCTAATATTAAATTACGAAATTAACGATAAAAAGTACTCCTAATTTACTGTCGAAAAGAACGAAAGATAAAAGAAAGAAATAAATAAGCCCTAATCAATGTTCTGAAAAATTAAACTAAAACCTACTGAAATAATAAATCCTACGTAAAAACTGTTTTCTCTCAAAAGAATGCTGCCTTGTATAATTCCTGACTCCCGTCTAATATATCTCAAGTGGACTTTAACATTGGGCCATATGCATTTGGGCTTTAACAAGAAAATAAGAACCTGGGCCCACACTTTTCTTCACTTACAGGCGTGAACAAGCGGTTTCAAATTGGGGATGAATTCCGGCAGTGAGTCGGTGATTGGAGTGACGCGACTTCTCCGGCAAGGCGGATTTGCGAGCAGAGGTTCGTCTCCTCTCAGGCGGCGAAGCAGAGGACGAGCGATTTGGCTTCAGCGGCTGGAGTTCAGTGACGGACAGCAATTTCAGGCGAGTAGTGGGAACAGCTGTAGGCGTGGCGGTTTCTCCTTCTTCGGTTTTGGATCAGCGGTGGACGGTTACAGGGGAAGCTGTGGTTTCCGAAGGCGGCATTGCAGTGCGACGGAGTGGATGCGCGTCGGCGGTGTGAAAAGCAGGTCCGTCGAGGTCGCCAACGGTTGCTGGCGAAAACAGGTAGCAGTGGTGTCGCGGATTGGGTTGCAGAGAGGTTGAGTTACGACGGCCGGGATTCAGCAGCGAGAACGAGGGGAAAGGCAGTGGTGTCGTGCTGGTGTCGAATCGGCGTCGAACAGGGCAGTAGGTGGAAATGGAGATGAACTCCATGGATTCCGGCGAAACAGGTGCAGGTTGTACTCGCTAACTCCGGAGTCGATTGTTGGTCTGCAAACAGGTTGTGGTGTTGCGACGGTGTGCGACGGATTTCGGCACAGATTTTTGGCAATGAGGTGTGGTGTTGAGATGTGCAGCTGGAACAGAGGTGAGTTACTGCCGTGGGAAAATGTTGCAGAGATGGTAATGGCTTGGTGGTTGCAGTTTTGTTGAGGTTGTTCAAGACGTGGGGCCCATATCTTGACTTCTTTCTTCATATATGACTTCAATAAATTAATTGAAGTATATTTTGCTTCAAAAATTACGATTTCCTACAAAACAGCAATCAAATACTTTTTTCCAACAATTAAACTCAAATGATCAATTTAGTGTAAATAATGCACGAAATGTTCTCAAAATAAATAAATTAAACACACTATTTTCGAGCAATTTTCACACCAATCAATCGCGCTAAAACAAGAAACTTCTGGTCCTTATATTTTCTTGATAAATTCTATAGGTTTAAATACGTTATTTTCCACTTCAAGGGAGCAAACAACTATTAGTGTACTAAGTGGGAGATTTTTCCATATAAAATCTATTCAACAACTTTTTCAAGTAGGTTGACTAGTGTATAAAAATTCATTATGGGAGGTACTCGATCTACGCGTCAAGACAAAACTTGGTTTTACCCAAAATTTTCATTTCGAATTTTGTCTTTAAGATTGAACTTGTTTCTTCAATCTCTTTCCTTCTTCGGGAGGAATTCACTCAGTCGATTAAACTATTCGACTTTATTGTTTTAAATCATAAAATGATCTTTGTAGTTTACAAACTGCGATTTACATCATTCCTCTTCTGGGGAATTTTTAATCCATCAGTGATTTTTTTTTTTTATATAAATATCGGAATCTAATGATCCGTATAAGCATTTTTCAATGTCCATCAACTACATTTCTAAATCAATTTAATTGACAGGGATATACGGCGGAACTTTATAATATTCACAACAGGAGAATATGTTTGATCACATCAAACTCAATAACGGGTCTCTACGAAAAACCCTTAAGCTATTAAACTCGTTTTGTATCTCTCTATTTTATCATTTCATTTTGTTTTCGTCTAAATACCCATTTATATCCTTCAGGGATAAAATATTTAAGGAGGTACGTACGATAGAACAAAATACTTTATTTATTTTGCGAGTCTAGCTCTTCCATATTTGTTTCTTTCTATTGTATCTAATCAAAGTGCTTCGGGCACCCAATTTAGGTACTGGATCCAGATTTTAGAAAGAGCAACTATGAGTACGAATATGTTGTCGACAACAGTGATATATTTATCTCTTGTATTTATTTATTTTACGATTCATATAAACCAAATCTTCATCATTTTCCAAAATATATATTGATCTGGGTGTTTCGCAATCCTAGTGTTTTGATTGCTATGTGCACATGCTTTTTACTAGGATTCTCGTCTTCAGGACAAATCTCATCTGGAGATTTCAAGTGTGACTGAATATTTTATTAACTTTAATATACCATGGTTTTGTGTAAGGAGGTCCATTACGCTTCCGGCGTAGAGAGGCATCAATATTATTTGATTTCATTGGAACCTCAACTATTTGTAGTCACTACTTTATAATTAGTAATGCATTTGATAATGCATTTGGCAGATTACTTTCTAATTATTGCAAGTTTATTTATTCTTTGAACTTCCGGTTCAATTAGACTAGTGCTTGAGTCGAAATGAAGATCTTTGTTTTCTTTAGAAAAGTTTCTCGGTATTTATTTAAATTTTGATTTCTAATCTCCCCCTAATGCCGAGAAA
Organism: Prunella vulgaris; assembly: GCA_026898435.1. Classification (NCBI taxonomy): domain Eukaryota; kingdom Viridiplantae; phylum Streptophyta; class Magnoliopsida; order Lamiales; family Lamiaceae; genus Prunella; species Prunella vulgaris. The sequence continues at coordinate 853,999 of JAPKLY010000053.1, read as the reverse complement.
ATGATCTTCATCAGATGTGCAGTCAGCGAACTGGGCCATAAAGAGATCCCCTATCAAAGGTTATAGGTATTTCACAATTGATGGAGAGACAAAATCAATGTGTATATGTAGATTCCTTTGTGGGCTCATTAAGGTACGCGTTTAGAGATGATATGATAATATATACTGCACAATCAAAAATTCGCAGATGGGAAATGATTATTATTTTCGACGCACTAGTTGCAAATATGAAGAATTAATTTTATGCAGTAGGTCGGATTTAAGCTACATGTAAAAAAATTTATGCCCCAACATGTAGCAACTAAGTTGGAATTTGTATAATAATTGTCTAGCGAGTAATCTGATGCATCATACTAGTGATTCAGCTAGACCATCCGAGTGTGGACTTAATGGACTTAAACACATATAAGTCCATTGTGTAGAAGAACCAATTATGGTCATAATTTGGTAAATAGTCCGGATACTATATCTGTAGTCCACATATAATCTCCATTAAAAAGAATATTAATAAAGTATGGGAGAGTTTATTCCAACTTGAATATGAGACAGCCATACTATGAGTTTACCTAGACGTGTCTCTCAAATTGTTATGGGTGCAAAGAAAGTGAAATAAAGATCAGATGAGCAAGTACTGCTGATTAACTGAACATTATACTATCAGCTGATAGGTCTGCTGAGGGGTCATCTGATATGGTCAGCTGGGATCATCTGATAAGTCTACTGGAAGTCATCTGACATATCAGCAGAGTCAGCTGAGGAGGTCAGCTGATGGAGTCTACTGAGTGGTCAGGATAGTCAGGATGATGGTCAGTCAAGATGATGGTCAAGATGGTTGGTCAGGTCAGATAGTCAGGTCAGAATGATCAGGATGATGGTCTACTGATGATATCAGCTGAGTACTCAGACTCAGCCGAGGACATATCATATCAGCAGACCTGAAAGGAGCATACTGACTCCAAGTTAGGAATTAACCAATAATCAGTTACGAAGCGGTTTAAACTTCCAAATTGGGCAACTGACGATCAGTTTAACAGAATCAAAACTGAAAAATAGTTGGGCTCTAATCATTATTCATTTTCGGTTGCAACTGTAGCAGTTACTTTTGGGTGGTTACAAACTCAAGGATTAATTCGGGTTCTCATTCCTATATATATATACGCACATATGTATAGAGAACAATAACACAGGAAATCAAATACTTAGAGAGATATCCACACAAATACTTGTAATCTGTATTATCCTTCATTGATTAGTGAGAGGGGTGCCTCATCCGTGGACGTAGATCATTTCTGATCGAACCACGTAAATCTTGGTGTTCTTTAATTTTTTTATTCCAATTGATTTCAAACAATCATTGTTAACTCAACAATTGACGCAGTCTGTGGGAAACAAGATTGTTGGTGAAATCAACTGCTATGGCTTCTACGAAGATGGAGTTTGAGAAATTCACAGGGGCAAATGATTTTGGTTTGTGGAAGGTGAAGATGAAAGCTCTTCTCACACACCATGGATTATCAAATGCTCTGAAACCAGCGGATCAGTGGCCCTCATCATCTCAACAGAACCTGCAAAGAGGCAGGAGATTCTGGACAAGGCTCATAGCACAATCATCTTGTGCTTGGGAGACAAACCTCTGATGGAGGTGTATAAGGAGAAGACTGGCATTGATGTGTGGAACAAGTGTATCAAACGAAGTCGGTTACCAATAAGTTGTTCATGAAGCAGAGGCTTCATTCCTTCAAAATGACTGAGGATAGGGATCTGATTGAACAACTTGAAGAATTCAATAAAGCAGTGGATGATTTGGAGAATCTTGAAGTCAAGATTGAAGATGAGGATAAAGTCCTGATGTTACTGAATTCTCTACCAAAATCCTTGGAGAATTTCAAGGATGCTCTGTTATTTGGAAGGCAAGAGAAGATGTCACCTGATGATATTCAGAATGCATTGAAAACTAAGGCGCTTCAAATGCAATCTGAAAGGAAGAACACAAATCAAGGTGAAGGACTGAATATCAAATTCAAGAAAGGGAAGAAACTGTTCCAAGGAAAGAAGAAGAGGAATGGTAAAGGCCCTGAACCTGGAAAATTTGTGGAAAAGAGAAAATGTTTCTCATGTCAGAAGGTGGGACATCTCAAGAAGAATTGTCCTGACAAATCTAGGAAGCAAGAAGAGGATCAGAAGGCTGATGTCACAATTGCTGCTCAGGAAGGATATGATAGTGCTGAGGTCTTGGCTGTTACTGATGTCAAGCTGAGTGAAGATTGGGTGTTGGATTCTGGGTGCTCATTTCATATGTGTCCCAATGAAAATTTATTCAGGGATCTCAAGAAATTTGATGGTGGATCAGTTCTCTTGGGGAATGATCAGAGTGCAAGGTCAAAGGCTCAGACTCAATAAAGTTAAGGCTGCATGATGGTGCTGAAAGGATACTACAAGATGTCAGGTTTGTACCTGAGCTAAAGAGAAATCTTATTTCTCTTGGATCACTTAATGTTTTGGGATATGAATTCAATACAAGGAATGGATTCATATTGATAACCAAGGATAATAATGTGATGAAAGGCAAGAAGGTGAATGGCTTGTACATTTTAATTGGTAACTCAGCTGCCGGATCAGTGAATGCAGTTATGGGCAGTTCTGATGCTATCTTGTGGCACAAGAGGTTAGGGCACATTGGTGAAAGAAGACTGAATGAACTCTCCAAGCAGAAGGCATTTGGGGATTCAAGAACAATCAAATTGGATTTCTGTGATCACTATGTGTTGGAAAAATCCAAGAAACACTCTTATGCAAAGGGGCAACATCATACTGATGCTCCTCTGGACTATGTACACTCTGACATCTGGGGACCTTCAAGAACTGAGACTCATGGAGGAGGAAGGTACTTCATGACTATCATTGATGATTTCAGCAGAAAGGTGTGGGTGATCATCCTGAAGCAGAAGAGTGAATCCTTTGGAAAATTCAGGGAATGGCTTCTTGAACAAGAGAATAAAAGAGGCAGATCCTTAAAGCATCTCAGGACTGACAATGGGCTTGAGTATGTGTCAGAAGAGTTTGAAAACTTCTGCAAAGAAAGAGGCATAACAAGACACAAGACTGTTCCAGCAAATCCTCAACAAAATGGACTTGCTGAGAGGATGAACCGAACTATTTTGGAGAAAGTCAGATGCATGTTGTCAGATGCTAAACTACCTAAGGTGTTTTGGGGAGAGGCAGTTAACACTGCATGTTACTTGATAAACAAAACACCCTCATCTTCTATTGACTTCAAAACCCCAGATGAACTTTGGTATGGTAGGTTGTCAGATTACAATAATCTGAAGGTATTTGGTTGCTTAGCCTTTGTTCACATAAGGCAAGATAAGCTGGAACCAAGGGCACTGAGGTGCATCTTTCTGGGATATCCAAAAGGAGTCAAAGGTTATAGATTGTGGTGTCTTGAAGCTGGACACAAGAAGTGTATTGTCAGCAGAGATGTGACTTTCAATGAGAAAGTCATGGGATATGGTACATCTGGAAATCCTCAGGATGCTGAGAATAATCCTATAATCAGACATACACCAGTTCAGGTGGAGCATACAACCAGGATTCTGAATGAAGATTAGGCTCAGGACAACTTTGATATCAGGAGTCCACAAGCAGATCAGTCTGATGCATCAGCAGATAGTGATTCTGAAGATCAAACTGAAAATTCAGATGAAGAGGGTCAAGATTTGAGAAACTACAGTTTGGCCAAGGATAGACATAGGAGAAGCATTCATCCACCAATTAGGTTTGGGCAAGCTGACATGATCTCATATGCCTTATCAGTGGCAGAAGAAGTAGAGTATCAAGAACCTGAAACTTATGCTGATACAGTGACAAGGAAGGATAAAGATCAGTGGATTTCAGCTATGAAAGAGGAGTTAAATTCACTTGAAAAGAACAATACATGAGTTCTTGTGAATAAAGAAAAAGGGCAGAAGGTTGTCAGCTCAAGATGGATATTTAAGAAAAAGTCTGAAATTGGGTCGGATGGACTAGAACTGATCAGATACAAGGCAAGATTAGTTGCAAGGGGATTTACTCAGAGGGAAGGAATAGACTTCAATGAAGTGTTTCCACCAGTTGTGAAGCACTGCTTAATAAGGATCTTATTGTCTAAGGTGAATCAGGATGGACTGGAGTTACAACAGCTAGATGTCAAAACTGTATTTCTACATGGAGAGCTTGAAGAAACCATTTATATGCAACAACCTGAGGGGTTCATACTATCAGAAGATGAAGGAAAGGTATGTTTGCTGAAGAAGTCATTGTATGGACTTAAGCAAAGCACAAGGCAGTGGTATAAAAGGTTTGATAGCTTCATGATGTCAATATGCTTCATCAGATGCAAGTATGACAGTTGTGTGTACCTAGAAAAGCAAGGCTCTGAGGTACTTACATATCTATTACTTTATGTGGATGATATGTTAATTGCTAGCAAAAGTCTTGGAAGAATTCAGAAACTGAAGGATAAGCTCAGTTCAACCTTTGACATGAAAAACCTTGGAAGTGCTAAGAGAATTCTTGGTATGGATATTATCAGGAACAAGTCAGTTGGAAGGATGTTCTTGACTCAGCAGGACTACATACTGAAAGTCTTGAGAAGATTCAATATGCATGAGTCAAGATCAGTCTCTACTCCTCTTGGACAACATTTCAAACTGACAGCTGATCAATGTCCCAGGAGTGATCAGGAGAAGTCTCAGATGAACAAGATACCTTATTCAAATGGAGTTGGAAGCATAATGTATGCCATGGTTTGCAGCAGACCTGATATTGCTCATGCAGCGAGCTTGGTCAGCAGGTTTATGGCTAATACTGGAAAGGCACATTGGGAAGCTTTCAAGTGGATAATGAGATATCTGAAAGGTTCAGCACATCTGGGATTACTGTTTGAAAGGACTCAGGATATCAAACAACCTCTACAAGGCTTTGTAGATTCTGACTATGCTGGAAGCATAGATACAAGAAAGTCTCTGACTGGATATGTGTTTACACTATATGGCACAACCATCAGTTGGAGGGCTGCATTACAGTCAGTGGTTACACTATCAACCACTGAAGCTGAGTACATTGCAGTGACAGAAGTAGTAAAGGAGGCAATGTGGATGAAGGGTATTATCAGGGAATTTGGGATCAGGCAAGATGAAGTTACTGTGCAATGTGATAACCAAAGTGTCATTCACTTAGTCAAGCATCAGGTCTTTCATGAAAGATCTAAACATATTGATGTGAGGCTTCACTTTGTGAGAGATGTGGTGGAAAAGAAGGTAGTCACAATACAGAAAGTTTCAACTGATGACAATGTTGCTGATATGCTAACTAAGGTCATACCTAGTTCAAAATTTAACTACTGCTTGGAGCTGGTTAAGGTACAGTCTTGGGATGTGCCTTAATACTACTGTGATGTGAAGGTTAGGTGGAGGTATCTCACTTACTTTAAGGTGGAGAATTGTTATGGGTGCAAAGAAAGTGAAATAAAGATCAGATGAGCAAGTACTGCTGATTAACTGAATATTATACTATCAGCTGAGGAGGTCTGCTGAGGGGTCATCTGATATGGTCAGCTGGGATCATCTGATAAGTCTACTGGAAGTCATCTGGCATATCAGTGGAGTCAGCTGAGGAGGTCAGCTGAGGAAATCAGCTGAGGAGGTCAGCTGATGGAGTCTACTGAGTGGTCAGGATGATGGTCAGGATGGTTGGTCAGGTCAGATAGTCAGGTCAGAATGATCAGGATGATGGTCTACTGATGATATCAGCTGAGTACTCAGACTCAGCTGAGGACATATCATATCAGCAGACCTGAAAGGAGCATACTGACTCCAAGTCAGGAATTAACCAAGAATCAGTTACGAAGCGGTTTAAACTTCCAAATTGGGCAACTGACGATCAGTTTAACAGAATCAAAACTGAAAAACAGTTGGGCTCTAATCATTATTCATTTTCGGTTGCAACTGTAGCAGTTACTTTTGGGTGGTTACAAACTCAAGGATTAATTCGAGTTCTCATTCATATATATATATACGCACATATGTATAGAGAACAATAACACAGGAAATCACATACTTAGAGAGATATCCACACAAATACTTGTAATCTGTATTATCCTTCATTGATTAGTGAGAGAGGTGCCTCATCTGTGGACGTAGATCATTTCAGATCGAACCACGTAAATCTTGGTGTTCTTCAATTTCTTTATTCCAATTGATTTCAAACAATCATTGTTAACTCAACACAAATAAATGTATTGCAAAAAAAGTTTATGTTATGTGGCATAATATAACTCTTTTATTTAAAAATTTCGACAAATTATGTTATATTTTGGTTGGACAAAAACATTGATGCTGGACAGCATTTTGAGATCCATGTCTGCCCCACACGGGGCAGATTTGATCCGCTCTGCCCCATCTATTAAATGTTTATAATTTTTTAAAATCAATATATTAAAAAAAAGCCTAAATAAAAAGATGTTTAATACTTTTTGTTACTTTTTATTCTTTTCATATGCATTACATATATGTTTAATACTATATATATTACATAATAACCAGGTGGGCTAGCTCACCTGGCCACCAGGCTCCTAACTTGAGTGAGTGGTCTGAGTTCGATTCCTTTTGGGAACGAATTAAGAGAGATATAAGGTTGGTTTGGAATGTTTGTGAGACTTGACGAACTAACTTGTAACTATAGGTTTATAGAATTTGAGAGGTTAAAAATATAAAAAAAATTATGATTTATAGATGAGTATGATATAAAACTAAAATTTCATTTCATATATAAAAATGAATATATAATTTATTTTAATATAAAAAGAATTATAATACACATACTATTTGAAAAAATAAAAAATAGAAAAGCCAAATCATTCTTTCTCGTTTTAGTTAGAAAGAAGAGTGCGAGCCACATTCAGCACGCAGCACCACCACTAAAACCCTCGTAAAAACCCCTCCCCTTAAATACTGCAATTGAATTGAACTGACCCCCTCTTTCTCCTCCCTGTGTTTGCAGTGCTTACGTACATATATGTATTGATTGATGCATATCAAGATTGTGTTTATATTAGTTGTTGCCATTGATTTGAATTGGAAATGAACGCGGTAAGAGGGTTGAGAAGATTCAGCTCAATCGCCACCGCTCTATCTTCCAATCCGCAAAAGGCCTTTACAAAATCTGCCCTTTTCCACCGTTTCTACTCGGCGCAGCCTCAGGCGGATGACCCATCACCGCCTAACCCTGAAGAATTTGACGCCGCCGCCTCGGACGCCGTGTTCGATAGCTCCCATTTTGATGGTCTAAATCTTGATCACAGCGGCGGAAATAGCACTGATACCATTAATGAGAAGTCAACGTGGGATGAGAAGTATAGGGACAGAGTGAATAGCAAAGTGTTTGGGGAAGATATTTCGCATTTCAGAGTTCTCCAGAGAGAAGAGGAGAAGAAGAAGAAGGCTGCCAAGCGAGCAAGCGAGTTCCTAGAGAAGGCTTTGGATGAAGAGTTGGGCAAGGATCCGGAGGTGAGGGAGATTAAGGAGGAGGATCAGAAGTCTTTGGCCGTTGGTATTATTGGAGCTCCCAATGCCGGAAAGTCTTCTCTCACTAATTTCATGGTCTGTGCACTTCTCTTTCTTTCTCTCTCTGACTTGCGCTCAATTAAGGAGAAAATATAACATTTTGATTGATGGTTCGGATTGGGGTGGATTTCTATGAGCATGCTTATACTTGATCTTAAATTCGTTTAATTGCCTTATGAACTTACTCTAATGTTGCCATCATCATCTCTCTCTCTCTCTCTCTCTCTCTCTCTAATTTAGGTTGGGACTAAAGTTTCAGCTGTTTCGCGGAAGACCAATACTACCACTAACGAAGTGTTGGGAGTGTTAACTAAAGGAGATACACAAATTGTATGTAATTTAATTACACGGACTCCTTTTTACTTCCAATTATTTACAGCAAGTATATATCGATATGTTGACACAATGTACTTTCAATTTAATTACCTCAGAGAGGTTTTTAGTGAATCGACTTCTTACTGATGTTAGCTTAGCATGTTACATGTAGTTTGCATTTTTTAGCCTGGGCATGTAAATCATATCACAATCTATGTTTGCAGTGTTTATGATGTGAAGTGTGTATTCATCTCTTGCTTTCAAATATAATATTGTTTAATTTTAGAAGCAAATTGAGCTCAAAAGTGTCCCCACTATCATAAATTGTTGTCTTATCCTATGCAAACACACAAAACCTATATTTTCGTTCACGTTGGATATTCATCGTAACAATACTTCCTTTCTTGATAGCATCTGTTGCATCTGTGAGACTTGGTGTCTCCAGTTAATTCGTTGTGCAATCATAGTCAAATACTGCAAGCAGTATTTTCTTCACTGTAGGCTAGGTTAATCAAATGGGCAGTAAGAGTTCAAAGCACTAATAAGTTTCCAACTCTGCATTTAGCAGAATTTTCTGACTAATTCTGATGCCCGTGCAGTGTTTCTTTGATACGCCTGGACTCATGTTAAAGAAAAGTGGATTTAATTATAGTGACATCAAAATTCGCAATGAGAGTGCTTGGAGCTCTATTAGTCTCTACGATGTTCTGATAGTTGTCTTTGATGTTCACAGACATATCAACAGGTTCTGGTTTCTCTCTCCAAATTGAATTTTATTCCTTTATTGTGTCCTCATATTAATATTTGATATTTCATAGCATCTAATCCGATTAAAATATCCTCACTCTGATTTTGACCAAACCTCTGTGTTCCTACGGAGATATATTAATATTACAATAATTTCTGGATCTTGTAAAGCACATGGAGCACCAGCACCTGTGGTATATAACTGATTAACTATAAAATAACCATTTTGTGTAATATGGTTCTATTCTACCAAGTTAGTGATGGCAGTATCAATATTTAAATACCTGTGCAAATCATGGTAGATGTCAACTTCCTGCATATAGTATCGACTAACTGCATTTTCCTTTTGAGTTGATAAAAAATATTTGCCACATTAGACATCTTGCACAGAGTTTTTGATTGGTGGTTTCTCTTTATTTTTTGGATTTAGACCTGATTCACGAGTGGTGAGACTGATTGAAAGAGTGGGTTCAATTATTAATACCAATCAGAAGCGCGTGTTATGCATGAATAAGGTTGATTTGGTTGAAAAGAAGAAAGATGTGCTAAAGGTTATTGATGAATTCAAAGATCTACCTGGTTATGAAAGGTATATTCTCGTATTTTCATCCTTTTCCCTGTTAATTAAGTTTTCTCTGATGGTGCCTGATTTCAACTTTAACTGTTTAATAGGCGCTTTGCGGTCTCAGGACTGAAGGGTGCTGGCGTTAAAGATCTTTCTCAGTATTTAATGGAGCAGGTGTGTTTGAAAGACACCTTCCAATAACTTAAATTGATCATACAATTTGGTAATACAGTTTGCTGTTTTTGCATCAATTCAAGAGCTTTTCTAGGCAAACTGGTTTATTTTTTTTAGAGGACATTAATTTTTCTAGGCATCTGTCTTTTGAGCCATGGTCAAATAGACTGCTTAGAGCTGCTCGTTGAATTTTTTTTTATTCTTAGGCAGTACAAAGACCATGGGACGAAGATCCATTTGCTTCCATGACTGAAGAAGTTATGAAGAACGTATCACTGGAAATTGTGAGGGAAAAATTATTAGATCATGTGCATCAGGTAAAGATCAGCTCTCACAGTGTTCAATCATTATATATTGAAGATAATGTGAATGAACGTCTACTTAGCTAATTTATCTTCCTCAACATAGGAAGTCCCGTACGGAATTGAACATCGTTTGATGGGCTGGAAGGAGTTAAGCGACGGCTCTCTCCGAATAGAGCAACACTTCATCACTCCCAAGCTTAGCCAACGCAAAATTCTAGTGGGGAAGAAGGGATGCAAAATCGGGTCAGCATGCTTAAATATTTAGATTATTGTTATATGTCTGCTGCTAGCCTCCTTATCTCTTGTGTTTGGAAGCGAGCAAATCTAGAGTTCACTATTTACTAGCTATTTCTTGTTTACCCGCCATTACAATTCGGGTGGGCTAGTGATAACTTCATTACAAAATAAAAAATAAACTCTTGTGTAGCCCTTGCTTATGTGGCATTGTTGATCAATCTATCTGCTTTTTATTTGATTTCATGAAATAAAGTCCATGTTTACCACAATACTTGTGATTTTACCTCTTTCTTAGGTCCCAATTGTTTTTATTTTACTCTGAAATGCAGGAGAATTGGCATTGAAGCTAACGAGGAGCTGCGGTACATATTCAAGAGGAATGTTCATCTCATCCTCATGGTTAGAGTTAAGTGATAGATGCTGCATATGACCATACTTATTAGGATAGTGCCTCCATAGGCAAGAGGCGGCCGATCATCAGCGCGCCTTTTTTAGAGTCGCAAGGTGCCTAAGGGTACTCTGTTCTTCCCCACTCCTTGAAAACACGTGTGTAAGGGTTGTTGCACAATATAGCATAAAATACCAATGTTTGGAATTAGTCATTCAGAAATTCATTTTGTTAATAACCGCCGGAGCAAACTCAATTCAATTACCAACCACCACCGTCACTTCGCCATTTTTTTTCAATGAATTAATCTTTTTTGCTCCATTTCCATGTGCACGAGATAAAAATGTGAAGTAATTTATATTTCCTGTCCATTTAATTTCCAGATTCCTTTTAACTATCAACTCTGGTTAGTTATAAGTAATTAATTCACGTGATTCGATTGTGAATGCGACACACTCTAATTAATTAAATGCTCTGATATATATATATATATCTTAACAACACGTAGGCGTAGGGCCGTTCATTCCCATTCGCAGACACAACATATTGAAATTACATGCAATGCAGATCGAATAACCAACCATCCAACTAATACGAAACCACCTACCTAGACTAGACCTAGCTAGTAACAACAAGCAGGCTTCTTCAAGTACTGAAAGAGTTGAATGGAAGTGTTAGTTGGTCAAGCAGAGCAGTTATGGGGGTAGCGAGGCAAAGCCATGCAACTCCCCGCCGACGACATAGGGACAGGGCGGCACCCACAGCAGCGCCTTATCCGTCCCCTTTATCTGAATCACCACGAACTCCCCGTGCGCCACCGACTCAAACCCCCGGCCCCCCTTCACCTCCACGAACTGGTTATACAGCTGCTGCGGCATCCTCTCTATCTCCACCCACACGCGCGCACTCCTGCAGCGTCCACAACCGCAAGCTCTTCGGAACATTCAGCTTGCTCTTCTCCACCAGCACCACCCTCCCCCTGCTCTCCACCAGGCTCGGCGACCGCAGAAACCGCCGCATCGGCGCCTGTATCTTGCACCATTGGTTCTGGGATATGTCGTACGAGAGGACGCTGAACGGGCTGTAGTTCATGCAGTATGGACCATTTTCCCCGACTCGAGGCTGCAGAGCCTGGGCAGCGCCGCCGTGGTCCCCCAGATGGAGTAGAATCCGCCGGCATCGATGTGGAAGCTCTCGGAGGTGAGGTTCTTGACGGCGTAGGGAGATATGAGGTCGTCGCCGGCGAAAAGGAGGTCGATGGATGAGGGGGTGATGGTGAGAGCGAGGGAGGGGCAGAGCCTTGGCTTCAGGGTGGAAGGGAGTTGCACGAGGGAGCCTGTTACCGCGTTGCAGAGGATAACGGTCTTGGAGCCGGCGTCGTCGGAGACCCAGCAGACCAAACCGGCGGAGGAGGAGGCCGGGGAGAAGCCGACGGGGATGAGAGGTGGGATGGAGAGGCGGTACCATTTGAGGTTGTCCGGGTCGAATAGGTAGGCCTCGTGGGAAGAAGCAGCAGCTGGGTAAATGCCGCCGTTTTTGAGGAAGAAGAGGAACCAATGGCGGTGGGGGGAGACTTGGAGGTAGAGCTGGATGAAGGCGGCGGAGAATACGAGAGAGTACCACCGTTTGCAGACGGCGCGTGCACGGAAGAAGGCCGGTGGAGGGAGGGCGGCAATGACCCGGTCGATGAGGCGGGTGGGGAGCCTGCTCCAGATTCGGGAATCCATGATCCATGGGGTTGGCATTAATGCTGCAGGCATAATGCAGTTAGTGGGAAAAGGGAGATTAATAGTAGGTATATTGGTGCGGCTTATTGAGGTGTGGAAAGGGTCCATATGTATGTATGTATGTATGTCGTAACACTACTGCACTTATGAGTTTCAGTGGAGAGAGAGAGAGAGAGAGAGAGAGAGAGAGAGGGATTTTGATCAGAAAATGGATGTTGGAGAGAAAGAAATAGTTGTTACAATTATTTATATATATAGGAAAGGAACTGGAAGGGTGAGAGTGAGTTTGGGGTTTACGATGATGGAATTATTAATGATTCTTGGGTGGAATCAGAAAAAGGCACTGAAATTAAGTCATTTGTGATGGATCCATCTATCAATTTAGTGCTTTCTTGTCACTCAAGGCCGAGGAAGGAAAAAAAATATCCCGATATTTTCCTGACATTTCTTCGATATATCTATTTTTCGTAGTCACCGATATCAATATTGGATAGAAACGATATTTTCATGATATTCATTAAAAAAATAAGAAATATCGGTAAATATTGGTCTGTAATATCGATATTGTTTATATTTTCCACAAATTAAACCAAATATCTGTAGATATCGAGAAAATACCGAAAGATATCGAGAAAATATCGATAAATTTCAGGAAAAACTCTAAAAAATAGTGTATATATATCAATTTGTCATAACTGTAAAATTTATTTAAATTCTTGTGTTAAATTTATGAATTAAATATTTGCTCTTAAATTTTTTATAATTTTTAAATTTACCGATATCGATATATCCATCGATATTTTCATAAATTTAGGACCTCGATATTTCTATCAATATCGATATTTTCAACCTTGCATGCAACACAGAGCTAGCTAGCTGCCATTTTTTTTTTGACGGAGGATGTTAATTATTACACAAAACACAAAAACTCGTATGCAATATTGCACAAAATCCGACCCGTGCAATATCCTCAAATGAAAATTCGCGGATCCAATAAATTTTTTAAGGAAAATTCTTGCCACATCCAGAATGTATACCACATGAACATATTTGTGCTACTGTAAGTCAAAATATGTGCTACTACATCTTAAAAAGTTATTTTTTTGTACTTTTAAAATAACTATAAGAATAATATGTATTTTTACAAGAACAAATATGTGTTTCTTAATTTATTTTTCATTTTATAATTAGTTTTATGTTGATAATATGTTGCTAATGTAATACTACCTTACATGTGTTACTATCTCGCCACTCCCAGAATGTATACTACATGAACATATGTGTGCTACTTTAAGACAAAATGTGTGCTACTGTAAGACAAAATGTGTGCTACTACATCTTAAAAAATTAATTTTATCGAAATTCCAGAATGTATACCACATGAACATATGTGTGCTACTGTAAGACAAAATGTGTGTTACTACATATTAAAAAATTAATTTTATCGAAATTTCAGAATGTATACCACATGAATATATGTGTGCTACTGTAAGACAAAATGTGTGCTACTGTAAGACAAAATATGTGCTACTACATCTTAAAAATAATAATTTCTATAAAAATCAATAAATATTTATGAAAAACAAATATTTTTCTTATAATAATACACATATTGATCTTACATTGTATTAACATGTTTGTTTTCTACAAAAACAAATGAATATATGTAAAAAAACAACATTTGTTCTTATAGTAGTACACATTTGACCTTATAGTAGCATAAATTTACTTATACAGTATAGCGAAAATCCTGAAATTTGAAAATTGCCCAAATCCGACCCGATCCGTTCAAGATCAGCGAATTTTGTTACTTTGACCCCTTTGACCCGCGAAATTTTAAAATTTTTCTTTTTTGGCATATATTGCACCCGTGCAATATTGTATGGGATACCTACTCTACACACAAAAATTGTATGTATGTTTGTTTATACTCCAGGAAAACAATGACTTGAGGTTGAGTGGTAATTACTCCTCATTTGTGGAGACATGTGATTAGCTGCAGGGGTAATATAATTATGATAGTATTTGAAATAAAGGATGTGAACATTAATCAAGAGTTTCAGCAGGCGCATGCATGCGTTGAGTTTATATATTACTCGTCCGTCCACTATAGATGGTACACGTTATCTTAAATGACTGTCAACTTATCTAAAATAGAAATATTATAATTATTATTTTTATTTTAAATACACATACACTTAATTTTACACATTACATCAAATATTTTTTTAATAAACAAACATTTTTTTAATACTAATTAATACTCTCACTTTTACACATCATATCTATTTTTTTCTTAATAATCGTGCATAACAAAAATGATACAATTATCATGGACGGAGGGAGTATCTAATTGGTAAAGCATAGGCCATGCACGTACTACTGGTTCATTTGTCATTAAATGGTTTGACTGATTAGAGCATATATACTTCAAATTATCGTTTGAGTTTTGATCACTAAACAAACTTTTACCGAATTAACTACTCCCTCCGTCCCAACATTTTTTTCACAGGGGGATTTTCACGCATATTAAGAAAAAGTGAAGTATGTGAGTGTGAAATTAAATAATAAAATATAAAAAGTATACATTATTGACTTTTGTGAGTGTGAATTGTTTCCTTTTTTGAGGTGTGAAAAAAGAGTTGGAACATCCATAAAAGGAAAGTGTGAAATTTATCTTGTGACAGAGGGAGTATATTGTTTGATGATAAAGAATTAAATTCTAAATCTTGAAGCAGTTCACATAGGATATGTTTGGTTCGTAAGATAAAAGTATCTATCCGTAAAAAACATGCATGATTTTGATGAATAGATACTTTTATCTTACGAACCAAACATACGCTTACTAATAGAGCGTGCATGCACGTCAACATATTCATGTAAACTATACCTACATTTTTTTAGTACAAATATTAAAATAGTAGATAAATTAAAGAAGAAATTAAAGTATTATAGAGCACAAATTCATATTTGTGAGTCGTAGTTTACTTCTAAAAAGAAAAGGAAAATAAGATTGAGAAAAGTGAAAATAAGATTGGTGAATGGACGCAGTAATCATATTTTATACAGTTTTTATAAGAATATGTTGTACTCCCTTCCTGTTTTGGGATATCAATTTACACTCCTGAATTTCATGTGATTAAAAAATTATTTTCTAAATAAAATAGTAATATATGAATAAATATGTGTACAATTTTGTGAGTATTCACATAAATCAATGTTTTTTAGTAGTATCCAAATTGACGTGGGACGTCTAAATAAAAAAAATACAAATTTCTTTAGGATAGAGAGATTAGTGATGACAATATATGCTGTCAAATAGAATATACTCCTTTCATCCCGAAATATATTGTTGAGAATTTTGAGCACACAATTTAAGAAAAAAAATACTCCCTCCGTCCCAAAACTACTTTCACACTTTTCTTAATTGAACGTCTCAAATATACTTTCACACACCTAAAAATGAAACTTTTTACACTCACAAAAGTTAACAAAGTACACTTTTTCTTATTTTATTATTTAACTATACACTCACACACTTATTTTTTCTTGATTCGCGTGCCCAGGACTACTATGAAAATAGTTTTGGGACGGAGAGAGTATAATGAGCACTCTTTTACAAATATGGAGTATATACATAGTGAGAGTGAAGTTTAATAAAAAAAATTTATTTTTAGAAATGTAAATTTTTCGTGGAACAAATCAAAATAGAAAATATGTAATGTCTTCTGAAACAGGGAGAGTGTTACATGTACTAGAAATTGTATGCTACACAACATAGAAAAAAGGGGCAAATTTATATATATAAAGAAGTTTCTCAGAATATATTATCGAAATAGAGAAGAAAGCAGGTGTTTTAGCAAAATAAAACCAGTCGGTACTGGTAGTACCGACTGGTGACGTGGATGACATGACCAAACAGACGGTAATTCGATGTGTGAAAGAAAGGGAGAGAGATGGTAAATGAGAGAGATGGAAAATCAATTTGGAGATAGAGAAAGGGAGTATTTGGAGTTCGGATCTTCTTTATTTCTTCCTCTTCATTTCTTTTGTGTAAATTTCTCCTAAAGTTAAGAGGGAGGATCCGTGGTCATTTGCTTTCACTTAATTACGGTTGAAGGATAGTGGAAGAAGGCGGTTTCCATTTTTAATAGTAATTATTTGCATATTATTAGTAAACAACATTTTTTTTAATGTTACATTTGACTTTTTAGTATATTTTATCACTTTTACACAAAAGTTAATATTATAGCTTATCAAATAATAATAAATAAAAATATATTTTTAAAGTAAAATAACAAAATATTATGAGAAATTATTTCGAAACTAGTAATATTATTTTTATATATATAATTTTATTATTACTAATATACATATATACTATTATTATTTATAAATTATATAAATTTTGAATTATTATAATATATATTTAAATAAATATGAATATAGCTAATGTTAATATTTGAAATAATTTACAAGAAATCTACACAAGAATTTTTCAGTATAAACTTCATTTTCTTAAAATATAGTACCCCTGTCTAATATATTAATATGAGTTTGAATTTGTCAATTAATAATGAGTTTGAATCTGTCAATTTTTAAAGATTGAGTCGTTTTTTTTTTAATATTTGTTAAAAATTTAATTGGATTATTTAAAAATGTAGTTGATTTATTTTAATTTTGTTTTAGGTTTTACTTTTTTTTTAATTATTTAATTTTTTATCTAATTTTTTTTATTAAAATTGATTTTCTATTGTTTGATTATTTAAGTATTTATCTAAAATTCTTTTAGGTTTTTATTCACTATTTTATGTGTAACTTTTATTTTATAAATTGAATGATTCAAACTTAAAGAATTAATTTTAAAATATGTTCCCAAAACCACATTCGGTCAATTTTCATTGATTAAATAAATTGAATATACATAAATTTACATAAAAAAATTAATTTTTTCACATGTATAGTTAAAGATATAATTAACTATCCCATTTCCTCCCACCTTTTGCACGCATGATTTCTTCTTCTTTTATTTAATATTGAAATTTTAAAATTCAAATATTGAATTAACAAATTAACCTAGTCAATTAATAAAATAAAAGAATACAATGATGAATAATTTTTTTCCTTAAAATAAATAATAGATAAATAAAGTGGATAAAAATTACAACCCTACATTTTCTTCTTCATTTTCGGTGCAGATCTTCTTCATCTCCGATGAATTCTGGCTCGGAGGGGGCTTCAGATTGCCATTTCACATTCTTTGCCATTATCAGCACTCCCGCAACCTCTTTATATCAACGACGTTCTCTCTTTCTCTCTACAAATAGATTTCATATTTCTCCTCTCTCTCTCCCTTTCTGACACACACACAATATCAAGTCCTCCAGTTGGGATTAGGAAATCCGACTGGTGCGTCACGAGTATGAATAATGAAGTTTAATGGACACGTCAACCAGTCGGTACTACCAGTACAAACTGGCTTTATTTTAATAAACAATATCTTTTTTACCCTATTTTCATAATATATTCTAAAAACATCAATATATATATATAAATTTGCCGAAAAAATGTTACAGGAAGGTTTTTTTTTTCCAAAGTACTATTTAGTGTACAAAATGTCAATTTTTTTGGCATATAATATATAATTATCTTAAAAGGATTTGATTTTATGAATTCTTCTAAAATTACTAAATAATAATATTTTGAACTGTAAAACTTAGTTTATATAATTATGTATACGGGGAGGTGAAGAGTGTACGTAGAGATCTAGATGTTAGATAAAACTGTTGAAAGAAGTATTGTACTCGGTCGAACATTTACTTAAAAATATAAAAATATTCGATACAATTAAATAGTGTTTATTTAAAACTTAACGTTAAGCAAAAGTGATTTTATATTGAGTTACTGTATACCTGTCTAGAATCACAACGATCCAAACAAATTTGAGTTTTTATTTATAAAAATACCCAAAAATATATTTCAATTTGTTAAGTGTAAAGATAAGCTGAGTTTGAGTACTGAAGATTAGTCAGGAATCCTGATCCTGAGTATTGGATCCGGAGGAATATTCCTGAGGAAAGCAACTTGAGCCTGAGCGAAGACTTGATCCTGAGTCAGGAGTGTTCTGATCCTGACACTCAGACTAAATGTCATCCTGAGTGGTCAGATCAGTGAAGACACTGAAGACTCAGTAGAACTGAAGGCAATCCTTGAGTCACTCAGCATGAAGGCGATCCTGAGCTGACAGTTAAGAAAACAGAGCATGGCAAAGACGACTTCACCAGAGTGATAAAGTCGGTTATTTGGGCAGCTGACGGAGCAATCTCATTGGACGCTGGAACAGTTATTCAAGGCGGTTATAACCATACGAATCTCGTTGATTGGTTAAAGAGCTCAAAGGTGGTTAAGGGTCTGATCTATAATTATGTATTCATTCCAGTTTTAAGAGAACGCTTCATTCTAAATCTTAGAGAGAGAGAGAAAGCTTGTAATCTGTAAACATATTTTCATCATTTAGTGAAGTGAGCCAACCCATTCGTGGACGTAGATCAATTTGATCGAACCACGTAAATTGCTTGTTCTTTTTTGATTTCCTGATTATTTCTGTTGAGTGTTCATCCGGCAAGTTCTTCCAATTGCTCTGAAATCCTTGAAGTCTTATTGAGCTAGATTCAATCTCTGGACAATTTCACAACAATTGGCGCCGTCTGTGGGAATCGGAGGAGGAATCGACTGGTTAATCATCAATCATGACATCTACCAAACTGGAATTTGAGAAATTCACTGGAGCAAACGATTTTGGTTTGTGGAAGATCAAGATGAAGGCTCTCTTGACTCATCATGGGCTGGGCAATGCTCTGAAGCCTGAAGATCAATGGCCCCCTTCTTCGTCAGAAAATCCAGGCAAGAGACAAGAAATATTGGAAAAGGCTCATAGCACAATCATCTTGTGTCTGGGGGATAAGCCTCTGAGGGAGGTGTGCAAGGAGAAGACTGCCATTGAGGTTTGGAGTAAGCTGGAGAATGTGTATCCGACTAAGTCTGTCACCAACAAGTTGTTCATGAAACAAAAACTGATGTCATTCAGGATGAATGAAGAGAAGGAGTTGATTGAAAAACTTGAGGAATTCAACAAGGCTGCTGATGATCTTGAGAACCTGGGAGTGGAAATTGATGATGATGATAAGGCTCTGATGCTCCTGAATTCTTTGCCTAAATCCTTTGAAAATTTCAAGGATACCTTACTATTTGGGAGGCAGGATAAATTGTCCTTCGATGATATTTTGGGTGCCCTGAAAACCAAGTCCCTTCAGCTACAAGCTGAGAGGAAAAGTTCAGGTCAGGCTAAAGGGTTGAATGTCAGGTTTAAGAAGGGCAAGAAAGATTTTCAGAACAAGAAGAAGAAGAACACAAAGGGGCCAAAATCTGGTGATTTTGTTGAGAAGAGGAAATGTTTTGCTTGTCACAAAACTGATCATCTCAAGAAGAATTGCCCTGACAGAAATAGGAATCAGGGAGAAGAACAAAAGGCTGATATAACTGTTGCTACTGAAGGTGGGTATGATAGTGCTGAGGTATTAACAGTTACTAACCTGAAACTGAATGATGAGTGGGTACTGGATTCTGGATGTTCATTCCATATGTGCCCTGATGAATCATTATTCAGGGAGTTGAGGAGGTTTGATTGAGGCTCTTTTGTTTTGGGCAATAATCAGACATGTAAGGTGAAATGGAGTGGTTCTGTCAGGTTGAAGCTGCATGATAGAGTAGATGAGATACTCTCAAATGTGAGGCTGGTGCCAGAACTGAAGAGAAATCTGATCTCCCTGGGTTCACTGAATCAACTGGGTTATGAGTTCAACACTGAGGATGGTTACATCCTGATAACCAAAGGCAAGAAGGTATACATGAAAGGTAAGAAAGTCAATGGGTTGTATATCCTGATTGGAAGCACTTCTTCAGGGTCAGCAAACAATGTTATTGACAACACTGAGGCAATGATATGGCATAAAAGGTTGGGCCATATTGGAGAAAGGGGGCTCCAAGAACTTTCAAAGCAAAAGGCATTTGGGGAAGGAAAGGTGATGAAATTGGATTTTTTTGACAATTGTGTCCTGGGTAAATCCAAGAAAATCTCATTCCCAAAGGGTAAGAAACTTACTGATGCACCTCTGGATTATGTTCATTCTGATATCTGGGGACCAGCTAAGGTGGAGACTCATGGAGGGGGAAGATACTTCATGACAATCATTGATGACTTCAGCAGGAAAGTATGGGTATTCATACTGAAGCAGAAGAGTGAGGCCTTAGAAAGGTTCAGGGATTGGGTCAGGGAACATGAAAATCAGAGAGGAAGATCCATTAAACATCTCAGGACTGATAATGGATTGGAGTATGTATCAGAGGAGTTCAACAATTTCTGCAAAGAAAGGGGGATCACTAGACACAGGACTGTTCCTGCAAATCCTCAGCAAAATGGCTTGGCTGAGAGGATGAATAGGACAATCCTGGAAAAGGCCAGGAGTATGTTGTCAGATGCAAAGCTACCCAAGGTGTTTTGGGGGGGGGGAAGCAGTCAGTACAACTTGTTATCTTATTAACAAGTCACCTTCCTCAACAATTGAGTTCAGGACACCTGATGAGGTGTGGTATGGGAGGATCTCGGACTACAATAACCTGAAGGTATTTGGTTGCTCAGCTTTTGCCCACATCAGGCAGGATAAGCTGGAACCTAGAGCACTGAGATGTATCTTCTTAGGATATCCTAAGGGAGTGAAAGGATACAAGTTATGGTGTTTGGAACCTGGACATAAAAGATGTATTGTTAGTAGAGATGTGACTTTCAACGAGAAAGTCATAGGATATAATCAGCCCATCAGCATACTCGACTCAGATGGTATACTTTCAGGAGATGGATCTCAGGTTGAGGTGGAGACTCCTGAAAGGAACTCAGGACAAGGAATATTTTAGGTAGGTGAAACCTCAGGGAGGACTCAGGAGGAGTCCGAGAAAAGTGATACTGACGATCATTCTGACCATTCAATTTCAGATACTGAAGGCCAAGATCTCAGGAATTATAGTCTAGCAAGTGACAGACACAGGAGAAGCATACACCCTCCAACTAGGTTTGGTCAGGCTGACATGGTGTCCTATGCCCTGATAACCGCTGAAGAGGTGGAGCATCAGGAACCACAAAGTTATGCTGAAGCTGTGTCAGGCAAAGACAAAGAGAGATGGATATTGGCCATGACTGAGGAACTTCAGTCATTAGAGAAGAATAACACTTGGACACTTGTGAACAAGGTTCAGGGACAGAAGGTAGTCAGTTCCAAGTGGATCTTCAAGAAGAAATCTGGAATGGGGTCAGGAGGAAGAGAGAAGCTGAGATATAAGGCAAGGCTTGTTTCCAGAGGCTTCACTCAGAGAGAGGGGGTAGACTTCAATGAGGTATTCTCACCAGTGGTGAAACACTGTTCAATCAGAATCCTATTGTCAAAGGTAGCTCATGAGGACTTGGAGCTTCAGCAGTTAGATGTCAAGACAGCCTTTCTACACAGAGACCTTGAAGAAACTATACACATGCAACAACCTGAAGGTTTTATTCTACCTGGGAATCAGGATAAGGTGTGTCTACTGAAGAAATCATTGTATGGACTGAAGCAAAGTCCTAGGCAATGGTATAAGAAGTTTGATAGTTTTATGATCTCCATAGGCTTTACAAGATGCAGGTATGATATTTGTGTCTATCTTGAAAAACAAGGGAAGGGAGTACTCACATATCTGCTGCTCTATGTGGATGACATGTTGGTTGCAAGCAAGAGTCCTGAAAGAATTCAGAGATTGAAGGTAAAACTGAGTAACACATTTGACATGAAGGATCTGGGTATGGCTAAGAGGATACTGTGCATGGAAATTATCAGAGATAAGGACAAAGGGAGGTTGTTCTTAACTCAGAAGGATTACATCCTGAAGATACTCAGGAGGTTCAACATGCATGAAGCCAGAGTTGTATCTACACCCCTCGGTCAACAGTTTAAACTGACATCAGGTCAGTGTCCGAAGTCAGAAGAAGAGAAGGCACAAATGAGTAAAATCCCTTACTCAAATGGAATAGGTAGCATAATGTATGCTATGGTGTGCAGCAGGCCAGATTTAGCACATTCAGTCAGTGTGGTCAGTAGATTTATGGCAAATCCGGGAAAGACACACTGGGAGGCTTTTAAGTGGATCATGAGATAGTTAAAGGGAACTGAAAATCTGGGGTTACTCTTCGACAAGACTAAGGATGGTACTCAACCGCTTCAGGGATATGTGGACTCAGATTATGCTGGAAGCATTGATACGAGAAAATCCTTATCAGGATATGTGTTCACATTATATGGTAGAACAATCAGCTGGAGAGCAGTACTCCAGTCAGTAGTGGCACTCTCAACTACTGAGGCTGAGTATATTGCGATGACTGAAGCAGTGAAGGAAGCTATGTGGCTCAAGGGTATGATTAAAGAATTTGGAATTAGACAAAAGGAAGTTGCAGTTCAGTGTGATAATCAGAGCACAATTCATTTGGTTAAGCATCAGGTCTTTCATGAAAGGTCAAAGCAAATTGATGTCAGACTTCATTTCGTGAGAGATGTGGTGGAAAAGAAAGTGATTTCAGTAAAGAAGGTTTCCACTGAGGACAATGCTGCGGATATGCTGACTAAGGTCTTACCTATTTCCGAATTCAGATATTGCTTGGAGCTGATCAAGCTGCAGTCATGGGATGTACCATAAGCTAGGTCCTGAGGTGGAGTGTGGAATGGGGGAAACTCACTTACTTTAAGGTGGAGAATTGTTAAGTGTAAAGATAAGCTGAGTTTGAGTACTGAAGATTAGTCAGGAATCCTGATCCTGAGTATTGGATCCGGAGGAATATTCCTGAGGAAAGCAACCTGAGCCTGAGCGAAGACTTGATCCTGAGTCAGGAGTGTTCTGATCCTGACACTCAGACTGAATGTCATCCTGAGTGGTCAGATCAGTGAAGACACTGAAGACTCAGTAGAACTGAAGGCAATCCTGAGAGATCATCCTGAGCTGAAAATCACCTACTCCCTGAGTCACTCAGCATGAAGGCGATCCTGAGCTGACAGTTAAGAAAACAGAGCATGGCAAAAACGACTTCACCAGAGTGATAAAGTCGGTTATTTGGGCAGCTGACGGAGCAATCTCATTGGACGCTGGAACAGTTATTCAAGGCGGTTATAACCATACAAATCTCGTTTATTGGTTAAAGAGCTCAAAGGTGGTTAAGGGTCTGATCTATAAATATGTATTCATTCCAGTTTTAAGAGAGTACTTCATTCTAAATCTTAGAGAGAGAGAAAGTTTGTAATCTGTAAACATATTTTCATCATTTAGTGAAGTGAGTCAACCCCATCCGTGGACGTAGATCAATTTGATCGAACCACGTAAATTGCTTGTTCTTTTTTTATTTCCTGATTATTTCTGTTGAGTGTTCATCCGGCAAGTTCTTCCAATTGCTCTGAAATCCTTGAAGTCTTATTGAGCTCGATTCAATCTCCGGACAATT
This sequence comes from Prunella vulgaris, assembly GCA_026898435.1. NCBI lineage: Eukaryota > Viridiplantae > Streptophyta > Magnoliopsida > Lamiales > Lamiaceae > Prunella > Prunella vulgaris. The sequence continues at coordinate 830,368 of JAPKLY010000053.1, read as the reverse complement.
TCACAACACAATTGTATCACATGAAAACAGTAGAAATTTCAATTTTGATTTTTTCTCCTACTTCTCCACAGTTGAAGTATAATTACTACAAACACATATATTGATGGATAACATAACAAATTGGATGAATTGGTGCAATGAATTATTATAAAAAAAAAAAAGGAAAGGCGATGAAATCCATGTAAGCTAGCTAGTAGCTGGAAACAACTCTCACAAAAGTCCCAACTCTTTTTTCATACCCCTAAAAAGGAAACAACTCTCACAAAAGTCAATAAAGTATATTTTTTATATTTTATTATTTAATTTCACACTCACACACTTCACTTTTTCCTAATATGCGTGAAACTCCCTCTATGAAGAAAATGTTGGGACGGAGGGAGTATATCCTGTGTTATGTAGGGTAATTTCTGCTTAGACTGAGTAATTATATAGTCTTTTTGAAAGGGAATTGGCTTTAACTCTTTTTTGTATTTGGGGTTTATTACGATTGCAATTACATATACTACAAATTAATCAAAATCTAAGTGCAGTCAGAGTGCAGACTTATTGTCCTACTCACTCAGTGTCTTGTTTTTGTCAATCTCTTAAATATGATTACCCCAAGAATTTAAACCCCACCAAAATAGAAAAAGTTGGCTCATCACATTTGGAAATCTGTGTTTTGCATCAAGAAATATCCCAAACTGGAAAAAGCCTTTCTCTCCTAAACTGGAAATTTCGCACTGCTGCAAGAAACCTCATCACTCCAACTTGCCTCAACAGTATACATGACTCTCTCTCTCTCTCTCTCTCTCTCTCTCTCTCATTTTCATATCTTTGTTTTTACCATTTGGTGGAACTTAGAAGACTAAAGCCGCACAAAGTATATTATGTGTGTGTTTGCAAGAGATTAAAAAAGTATAGAATCACTTTTTTTTTTGGATAAGTTGGGTCTCACCAACTTCCTAAGAAAAGTGATTCTTTATTTTTTTAATCCCTTGCAAACACACCTTATATATATGGACCAGTTTAACTTGTGTGTATTAATAAACATTATTAGTTGTTTCGCTAAAATGTATTCTCTCTTTCACTTAAACATGTTTTATAGCATAAAGAAAATAACATATAAAATAATTATACGATGGTTTAATATTGATGTAAAAAATATTATTTTCTGCAGGCAAATGGAATATTAGTTTGATAATAATACTGTATATTAAAAAGAATATAATACTATTTTAAAATTTCATGGTGAAACTAATTTATAACAGACTTACTCAAAAATTTTTGATTCAAAATAAATTCAAGTAAATAACTTTTCTAGGGTAAAAAATGTTGTGAAATTGAATCACGTGATTTTCTTTTCTTTTTTTTTTTCCGAATATCATTACTATGCATGCAAAATATTATTTTATTGTGCATTCATATTATTACTGTTTTAAAATCAAATATCTTTTAAATAGATAATGACATTTCGTAACATTGACACACAAAAAAAGTAATTAACTTGAATTGAAGTTCACATGAAATTTTTTCTGTTGGAAGCAGTTTATATTACTAAAATTAATAATATTATTATATATTTACAGGGACTACTCTCTGTTTTTTAATATTACTTTCATTAGGTAAGGACTAGAGAGACATATGTTTTAAGAAAAAAATTAATAAAAATTTGAAAGGTAATTTCTAAACTTTTATTTATAAAATATTGTGATACGGTTACTCTTACAAGCATCTTATATTATAAAGGGAAAATACATTTTTTTGTCCTATAAATTTCGTTGACTTTGATTCTCGTCCTCTTAAGTTTTGAATTTTGGTTTTCGTCCTTTAACTTATAAAAAATTATGGTTTTCGTCCTCTTAAGTTTTGAATTTTGGATTTCGTCCTCTTAAATTTTGAATTTTGGTTTTTTGTCCTTTAACTTACCGAAAATTATGGTTTTCATCCTTCAACATAAGCCAATACAAAATATTATAAAATTATAATTTTTAAGATATATCAAAATTTTATTTTTTAAAAATAAAATTAACTACGCAACTATTTTAACTTTAAAAGTGTTCATATTTAATTTAAATCAAAACAAAATATTTGAATTTGTCAAAATTAAAATTATAATTTTGATAATATGTCAAAATTATATATTTTTAAACAAAAATTATATAAAAACTTACCTAAAATATAGCAATAACATAGAAAAAATTATTTATGAATTTACCTAAAAAATTGTTTACGAATTTACCTAAAAAATTATTTACGGTTATATTTTATAATTATTCTAACAAAAATTTAAGACCGTTTCATATTAAATTTAAACCAAAACAAAACATTTGAAATACATGTCAAAATTTAAAAAAAATTAAAAATATGTCAAAATTATAATTTTTTAAACCAAAAATATTTAATTATTTACCTAAAACGTAGCAATAACATAATATTTTTTTACGAATATACCTTAATTTTGTTTTTTAAAGAATTTACCTAAAAATATTTACTGTTATATTTTTAATTACCATAACAATTCTTTTTTTTAAAATTTTTTTAAAATCATATCTATTATACAATTTTAATTTTAAAACCATCAATATTAAACTAAACAAAAAAGAAAATTTTGAATATGTTGAAGGACGAAAACCATAATTTTTGGTAAGTTAAAGGACGAAAACCAAAATTCAAAACGTAAGAGGAAGAAAACCAAAATTCAAAACTTAAGAGGACGAAAACCAAAATTTTTGGTAAGTTAAAGAACAAAAACCAAAATTCAAAACTTAAGAGGACGAAAATCAAAGTCAACGAAACTTATAGGATAAAAAAATGTATTTTCCCTATTATAAAAGGAGAACCTCCTTTCACCAAATGCTGCCAAGTGTCAATTTGAATGCTTCCTTCTCTTGCCACGTGTTAATTCTAATACAGCCACATCGACTCAAAGATTTATAAGGGTTGCCGCTATATAGAAGGCCAACAGTCTGCTGCGTTCATTTATCCTCTCTCTCTCTAACGTAAATTCATATATTTAATTTCTTCAAAACTCCATTTTATTCTTAATAACGGAAGGAGAAAGAGGGAGAAGCATACAATTAAGCTCATTGAGGCAACAATTAAGCCCAAACGCCACCGCGTTAACAGGCGGAGGTGATGGCGCGGAACCGCTCTTGGCCAGCAGTGTCCCAAACTTGCGCCTTGATTTCCTTGCTGCCAACCTCCAACACCAGCATCTAAAATTCAACGACAATCGTGGGCTCTCGAATTTCTCAATTTCTTAAAGTGATTGAATTGAACGAAGAAAGGTAAGGGCTGAGACTTTCATTAATTTCGGTGTCGCTGGCTGTGCAAACAGGAATGGCGGACGGCTTTGATTCGGTGAGCAACAGGGCATCGGTCGGTGGTGGATATGGCTTCCGATTGCTGGTTTTTTTTCACAGGCGCCTGGGCGGCGGCTTAAATCTTCTCTGATGATTAAGCGGCCCCATTACATGATGGTATGCTGGAAATATTATTGGATATTAAGAAATATTGTTTGAAGTAAACGCAGTTACGTTGTATCTCCTCTGTTATTCGTTTTGTATAGGAGCAGGATCCCAATCTGGCAGAGCCTAACAGAATAACAGATATTGTTCTCGACTTGATCAGTCAGATCCTGCTGTTCCATTTCGAGGAACTAGATATCGAGGTATGGTTGTGTTGTCATTTTTAATCTCTTGCTGGACTTTTCTGGACTCCTCATCGTCTTTACTTAATCTTGGAACCACAAGAGCTAGGAGCTGATGGTGAACTCTACCGCCAAAATTATTATGGTCCTCGCGTAAGTACCATGGTTTTGTCTTATCTTAACTGGAGGATACATATGACACTCTTTTTACTTATTTTTTTTTATCATGGGCAGTATGGAGGTAGATCTTATTCGCCAATTTATGGGGATGATTGCACATATGACCTTGGATATTACTATTAGGTCCCATTGGGCATTGTCCCATTGGGCTGCAAGACAATGATTTTCATGTTACATTTTTTTAATTTAATGCATTGGGTATTTGCAGGGATATCAAAATGTTGAAGTTTCACTTCTCTGTGCATTGAGAAGACAAGAATTTTCTATCTGGTGGGTTAGAATTTTTTTTTATTTTTTATGATATACTTGCACATTTTTGCACTCCACTTGCTTGCGCACCCTCATTTTCTGCCACATGTTATAGTAAATAAATAAATATTTTTATTTAATTTAGAGGAAGGCTAAATATATAAGAATCAGTATATGATATTTCAGTTATTCTCTTTGTGCATCATAATGGAGATTACCCACTTACACTTTCTATTCTTCATTGTTTAAACGCTAAAATTGCACAAAAAGAAACGCTAAAATGCTTGGACGTTGAAGAAGCCCGAGCGAAAGCAATCTCTTCTTCAATGTGCATCATTTAAAATGCATAAGCGGCTCTCACAATTTCATCCCTTTTAGATGCATAATTTCCATTATCTATTACTTTGGACTGTGATATATGTAATCATTCGTTCACAATTTCATCTCCTTTAGACGTATAATTTCCATTATCTATTACTTTGGACTGGGATATATGTAATCATTAGTTCAGGTGAGGTGTTCCTGCTCTGGACCTGATTTATCAACGTCACAATTTCAATTTCTGAGCCATTTTTTTTGGACGATTTGAGGATTTAGGAAAGATTCTGGTGTGTATTTGTTGATTGGATGAACTTTGTGAATATAAGTTAATATGTTTGTGAAATGATTTTATGTAATCTGAATCTGTTTATTTTTTGAATAATAGATTGAGAAGTATTGCTTGCTCTCTTTGAATTACGTTGTATAATATTTTTTACTGTTGTTGCTGCTTTAGTTGACAAATCGAGCTTTTGTATCTTGGATATGGATAATATCTGAATTTGATTCCAGTCATTGAGTACTCTCAAGTATATTCTTTACTTGCCCAAAAGTAGTTCACTGGAGTTCACATTCGCCCTCTGTTCTTCACTCACCCGAAGCCACCACAACTTGAATGAAAAAGTTCTAAAAATAAACATTATTAATGGGGAAGTAAGTTGCTAAAATATATGCTATTAGTTTTGTTAATATTTGTGGTGTATTTTGTCACTCCATCAGTGCACATTACAATATTTTCTTCCCATTTCAAGTGCTGCAACACTAAGCAGGAAGGAAGGTATTCAAATATATATAATTGGGAAACAATTGTAGATTAAGTAGCCACTACTTATATGTGCTAACCAAAAGGTATTTTGAAGCCTTAAATATCTACAAATGAGGGTAAAGCAGTCACCATGGATAGGTGTATAATTGTCATAAATTTAGAATAAAGATAATATGGAATGCAAGCCTTTTATACATCTAAGTAAGTCACCATTGATAGGTGTATAATCGTCATAACTTTGGAATAAAAAGATAATATGGAATGCAAGCCTTTTATGCATCTAAGTAAAATGATAGATTGTTTTATGTTTGTTTGCAAATGGCATGATAAAGGAAGGAAACAAATCCAGTATTTCACAAAGAAATCATGTCCTCTAAGTTTCACTTTATGTTGGAGAACATGGAATATTGTATGAAGATCAAGGATGAGAAGGTAGAAAGTTTGGTTGCTGATAAGGAAATTGTATGGAAGATGTTAAATATAATTTAGCATTTTTGGTGCATGTATATTTGGATTTAATTGTAGGAAATTGATGTTGCTGTAGTAGATGAAAATTAGACAGAGATAGGGCACATAAATGTGACAAAGATTGGTGGTAAAAATGGCCAGCCTAAGCAGGTATATGTTGTCAAATTTTTAATTTTTTTTAAAAATTCTGTGTGGGTTTTTATATATAGCAATATATATGGCTGGATGTTGTAGAGAATTAATTCTAGATAATTGTAGAATGTATCTCAGTTAAGATTGATATTTTGATGATTTTATAGCGCTATCAAAGATGTCTAGATTTTGTCTACTATCTTGGTTTGCTGATAAGGAAATTGTATAGAAGATGTTAAATATATTTTAGCATTTTTGGATTTCATTGTAGGAAATGAATGTTACTGTAATAGATGGAAATGCGAGAGAGATGGGGCACATAAATGTGACAAAGATTGGTGGTAAAAATGGTCAGCCTAAACAGGTATACAATCTCAATTTTTTTTAAAAATAATTGTGAATTTTTATTTAAGTTTTTTATATAGCAATATGGTTGGGTGTTGTAAAGACTAAATTTTAAATAATTGTTAGAATGTATCTCGCCTTAGATTGATATTTTGTCAATTTTATAGCGCTATAGAATATGTCTAGATTTTGTCTACTGTCTTGGCTAATGGTACTGATGTATAAAGGATTACACAATGAGCATAATATTTCGGGTAGAGTTAGATATTTGTATTATTTATTATTTGAATTAATTACCATTAGGCATCTCTAATGGTTTCTGCACCATATGTTGTAATCGGAATTTCCCACATTGTCAATCATCTACAATTAGTTTATCTGAGATTATTGCTAATTTGAGTAATCATGCTTTACAGCCTAAGGACGTATATAAGGTCTATTTTTTTATTTTATTTTTGTGAATTTTTGTTTAGGGTTTTTATATTGCAATATGATTGGGAGTTGTAGAGACTAAATTCTAGAAAATTGTAAGTATGTATCTCGGCTAAGATTGATATTTTGTCGGTATTATAGCGCTATAATAAATGTCAAGATTTTGTTTACTGTTCCATCAAGAAGGGATATTTAGTTTCGATAGTTCACACAATTTTATTTTATTTTAGAATAATACATCATCTCAATCCATCTGGATGTGAAGAAGTTACATGACTTATGCAAAAACTACATCATTATACATAATACAATATTATTCAATACAATTTTTTAATGAATGTATTTTTAAAATTTATTATTATGTGTATGTTTATTTATTATCCTACAAACTTTAAAAAAAATATATGGGTGTATGTTTATTTAAGGAGAATGTTGTTTATGTGTGTGTATTAATTTTATTATTTTGGTATAGTCATTGTCGCGACAATTATCTAGCTTCATTGTCACGAGATTTAAAGATTTTATTTATAACACAATCAATCCTCAATCGTTGGATTTCTGGGAGAGTTTATGGTTAACAGAATTATATTCATCACCTTTCACTTTTATCAGTAAACATCAGTAAATTTACTTCTCTCTAAATTGTTTTTTTACTGTTAGAAGCAACTCTGAAGACTCTATATGCCTTCGTAATCGAATATGAAATCAAATAATATATCTTTCTCCATTATATTTCAATTGTTCTCCTATGTTTTTTGCTGACTATCATTCTTTAAAATCATGATTTCCTTTTATGTTTTTATCAAAGCAATAGTGAGAGGTTTTTTATCTACATGTAAAATTGTAAATCATATTATACACATTTTTACACTACACAAATGATTAGTCTTATGCCTTTTATTGTTGTTTGTCTCATGGAGAAAGCAAATCTAAAAGAATTCGAGTGATCTGAAAAAATAAAAAAATCAATGAACCCTTGAGGGTCTCCTTTCAACATTGTGAAGGTTATTCAATAATGAGTTAATAAAAATTTACATGATAGGGTGCATCAATTGTAAAGGTATAATAGTATAGTGTTATGGACATGTCGTCTTTACATCTATTTACATGTAGCAATTAGAATAATGGAGGTAGGAAATAGATGAATGGATAGTGATAGTGAAGTCAAGCTTGCTAACATTAGTGTTTTTGCTTACATTCGATGTGGAGGTTATACACAATAATTATGAAATACCTTTGCAGAAATTCTATAATAGTATGCACAGGAGGTTATACACAACAATCATGAAATACCTTTGCAGAAACTCCATAATGGTATGATCACTCTATATATATGTGCTTATTCGTTACAAACTACACTATCCGTCTATCAAAAATATTATCACTTTATTTTATTTGTTTGTCCAATAAAAGTGTGCAAAATCTTTTTACGCTAAAAAGAAACTTTATCTTCGCTTTTACAAACAATAATTTTATTTTAAATAAATCTCTTACTTTGGCAACTCTTATATAAAACATGTGATAAAAAAGACAAATATTTTATAGATAGAAAAGTATAAAAAGAAAACTAAATAAGACCCGTGCATTGCACGGGAAAAAATCTAGTAACAAAAAATATCGTGTAAGGCCCATAACCAATGTTCTAAAGCTTGGAGCACAAAAAAATCCAAAACTAGAGAGCACGAGCATTATTTAGGTTTGGGTCTGGAGAGCACAAATACGAGCAACAAGGATAACCTGATTTAAGATGAAAGTCAACAAAAATGGTGTAATTATAGTCATCATGTTTGATTTGTGGCAAGATCTGTAGCATTCATTTATTGACTAACAACTATACATGAAAGCTGTCAATTGTGATAGCGGTATTTTTAAATATAAAGTGTAACCGCTTTATTGACCACGGTCCCTAATGAACGTCAGTTACCTGTAATAAATCATGTATAAACATTAGATGGCTATTATTGTACACACGATTTTGAATACAAGAACGACACCTTTACGTCCCAAATCTTACAATAGAAGATTGAACAATTCTTTGTGTTATTTATATTTTTCAATATAATTATTCTTTGTTATTCTGAGATAACCACCTAGATTTTACTCAGATACTAACATTTAAAAAATAATTTTGTCAAATTGTATAAGTGTGAGCCCAAAAACATTTAATGTAAATTAAGGATATTATGAGGGTGAAGATTATGGAGAATTTTTCAGTTTAAGAATGTAAAAATTATTTTGGGACAAAAAAAAAAAAAAAACATGTCAAAATAACCGAAGGAATATTATTATTTATATGGATTAGTCCTGTATGCACCAGTTACACGGTGCAACTCAAGTTCATTTTTTTAAAGTTATACAAAATACTATTGAAAAGTTACGCATGTTATTACTGAAAAGTGTATCTTTTATAGTGTAACTTTTCAGTAATAAATTGTACTCCCTCTGTACAACTATAAGTTGCTCATGTTGCCATTTTCGTCCGTCCCACTATATGTTGTTCATTTGTTTTTTTATCTTTTTTGGAAACTATTATTCACTTTTACACTATTTCCATTATTTTTTCACTTTTCTCCATCACATTACTTATACTTTTTCACTTTTTCCATTACATCACCTATACTTTTTCACTTTTACCTTAATTCGTGTGCCAAAAGCAACGAGCAACTTATAGAGGGACGGAGGGAGTATAACTTTTTAAAAATAAACTTGAGTTGCACCGTGTAATTGGTGCACATGAGACTTACTCTATTTATATAAACTAATATTACTTTTGTCCCATGCACTACAAACTTATCCCTCTTTATTCCAAGCTAAAATTTTCATTCCATAAAAATAAAAAATCGCTCCATATTTTAATAAATAAATAATTTATTTTAAAAATAATATCTTTTATTCTTCATAACTCTTCACTACTTTACATAAAAATTAGCATATGATCTTTCATATATTAACAAATAAATGAGTTTTTTTTGCACTTTTGGTCCCACATGACATGTATTATTTTTGAATTGGTCTCATACATTTCACTATTGGTCCCATACGATTTTTTTTGCACTTGTAGTCTCGAGCGTTGCACTTGTAATCCCAAACGTTACAAAATTTATATATTTGGTCCCAAATATTGACGACTCAGTTAAATGCAAGGTTTGCAGCGTTAGTCCCATAAGATTTACTCTTACTTAATTGTGTTTTAAGCCATTAATTTGTATTATCAGATTAGTCCCAATTATTTTTTTTAATTGCACAATAAGTCCTATAGGATATAAATATTGAATAAAATCTAAAATTATTAAAAAAAATCAACTAAATCTTCAAATAATAAAATTTAGAGTTGGCAAACAGGCCGACCCAGTCCAGCCTGGCCCATCGGGCCAAAGCATATTCATGGGCCGGGCCGAGCAATTTACTAATAGGGCCTATAAAAATGTAGCACAGTCCATCCTAAATGTCGGGTAAGCCGGCCTGGCCCATCGGGCTAGGCCAAAATTATCAACTTTTACATGTAAAGGGGCTCATCGGGCCAAGACATATTCACGGGCCGGGCCAAACTGTTTTCTAATCGGGCCTATAAAAATTGAGCCCAACCCAGCCCAAATATCGGGTAAGTCGAGCCGAAATTGTCAGCTCTAATAAAAATAAATCTTTAATAAATAGTTTAAAAAATTCAACTAAATCTTAAAAAATAGTTAAAACTAAAAAATTAATTTTAAGAAATTCCAATTTTAATAAATATAAATAATAATTAAAATATAATTATTTTTAAATTTAATTAATTATGAAGTCTAGTTGATTTAAAAAAATTTGATTTTATTAAACTTTGGCCTATTTTTTAAAGATTTCTTTAAACTTAATATCTTTTTAAGATTTTGTAGTATTTATATACATATATATATTAAAAAAATTTAAACTTAATTTTTTATTTTACTTGATTTATTTGATTTTTTCAGATTTTAGTTAGGTTTAAATTATTTTATTTAAATACCACTTAATTTAATTATTTTGAAGATTCATTTTATTTTTTAATTACTTATTATGATTATTTTCATTTTTTATTGATATTTAAAGTTTAATATATTTTAAAATTTAATTTATAATTCAAATAGTTTAATTCTTTAACATTTATGAAGTTTTTTATTGTGCAGTTAAAAATTCAATGGGACTAAATCTGAAAATACAAATTAATGGGTTAAATACAATTAAGTAAGAGTAAATCTTATGGGACTAAAGTTGCAAACCTTGCATTTAACGGAGTCGTCAATGATTGTGACCAAATATGTAAATTGTATAACGTTTGAGACTACAAGTGCAAGAAAAAAAATCATATGAGACCAATAATGACATATATGAGACCAATTCTAAAATAATACATGTTTTGTGGGATCAAAAGTGCAAAAAAACTCACAAATAAATATTTTTTTTAGGTACAAATAACATAGACAATAAATTTTTTATATTGGGAAATAAAATAACAAAAAAAATAAAAAAAATTATAATGTAATTAAGAAAATGCTCTTTATTTAGTTTTGAAAAAGAACAGGTCTTATGTGCACCAGGTGCACGGTGCACTCATTCAACAGTTGAAACAGTTTATACTGAAAAGTAAATGTTGATTATACTGAAAAGTTGCAGGTTGATATACTGAAAAGTGTACACTGAAAAATCGATAACAGTGTAAATTTTTATGTATATTAACCTGCAACTTTTTAGTATATCGACACACAACTTTTCAGCATAAACAACTTTAACTGTTAAGTGTGTCCATTGTACACCAGTTGCATATGAGACATTCCCTTTGAAAGATAGTTTGGTGTCTTGAAATTCTAAAATATATGACTCATATTCAATTGGTGTACATTACTTACACTCGTTCAATAATTAAAATTGTTTATATTTAAAAGTTTAGTCTGATTATATTAAAAATTAAGAGTTAATTATATTAAAATATTTATATTATTATTAATTTTCAGTGTAAACTTTTTAATATAAACAAATCACAATGAAAATAGCAAGACTTAATTTTTCAAAAGAAAAATACTCGGATATTTCAACGAAACGGGGCGAACCAACCAAGCCTATCCATTTGATGATGTCTAATTTTGTTAGCTATAAGCCTATAACCTATTATTTATAGACTCAAGATTGTTCATACATTAAGGGCGCATTTGGTTCGTAAGATAAAAATATCTATCCGTAAAAAATATGCATATTTTTAACGGATAGATATTTTTATCTTACAAACCAAATGAGCCCAGGATTATAGTTTTATAAGCCCAATAAGTTGACACCAATTTGATTTTGGTCCCAATCAATTGCTCATTTTGATTTTGGTCCTATAAATTTAAAAATATTTTGAAATTGGTCCTATTACCTGTGATAGCAGGTTGCACAACCGGTCAATGATTATATAATTATTTGTTTAACTTTTTATTACAAGTGACATTGATAATTGAGTCTTATTATCTGTTGGGCAATATTTATTTAAATAATTTCTTGCAATTATTTTAAAAAAATTCAAAATATAAAAAATTGTTAAAAAAATCGGAATATTTTCAAATTAGATCAGATTTTAAAAGTTAACCCGACAACATATTCTTTGTTAATAATAATATATAAATAAACTAATCTCAATATTAATCAAGAATCATTTTTAGAAATTTATTATTTATATTTAAAATTTTAAAATTTATAAAAAATACTAATTTCAAATTAAAAAAATATAATACAAATAAGCTATAGAAAAATAATTAGTTGATTTAAAAAATCAAATAAATTAAAAAATGTTAAACAAATAAATAACAAAAGAATTAACTTAATATATTTTATTATTTATTGGTTTGTTTGTTTAACATTTTTTAATTTATTTGATTTTTTATTAAGTTAATTCTTTTATTATTTATTTGTTTAACAATTTTTAATTAAGTTATTAAATTTATGTATTTAGTATTTTTTATAAATTAACTTAATAAATAATAAAAGAATTTATTTATTAAATAACATAAATTAAGTTAACAAATAAATAATAAAAGAATTAACTTAATAAATAAAACTAAAAATAAATAATTTTTTTAGAAATAATACTTGATTAATAAATAATACTAAAAATTTATAAAAAAATATTATTTTATTATTATCTCCAAAAATAATTATTTTATTTATAAATGAATTTTACATTTTTATTATATATATATTTTTAAAGTCACGTCCATTTCGTTAAGAATAAAATTATTGCCCGGAAGGAGTAATATATTATCTTTGTTTAGTATTTTTTATAAATTTCAAAATTTTAAATATAAGTAGTAAATTTTTAATAATAATTCTTAATTAATATTGAGATTATTTTATTTATATATTATTATTAACAAAGCACATATTGCCGGTTTAATTTTTAGATAATAGTATAATACTGAGATTATTTTATTTATATATTCTGAATTTTTTTTAACAATTTTTGATAATTTGAATTTTTAAAAAATAATTATAAGAAATTATTTAAATAAATATTGCTCCAGACATTATGATTCAATTATCAATGCCACTTGTAATAAAAAGTCAAACAAAGATGTGCAACCTGCTATTACAGGTTATAGGACCAATTTCAAAATATTTTTAAATTTATATGATCAAAATCAAAATAAGCAAGTGGTTGAGACCAAAATCAAATTGGTGTCAATTTGTTGGGCATATAAAACTATAATCCCTACATTAAATGTGGTTTGACTTGTTTGCAAATTACAAATATGCGGCCTACTGCTGCTCCTGCATCGTTGTGTTGATGTAATATTCTTCCATTGCTCTCAATTATCTCTTGGTCACATTGAAGGTTGAAAATATATGGAAATGTCGAGGTATTAAATTTGTGGAAATATTGATGAATATATTTAACAAAAGAATTTAAATAAATTCTACAGTTGTGACAAACTTATATATATACACTACTTTTTGGAGTTTTATCTTAAATTCATTGATATTTTTTCGATATCTTTCGATATTTCCTCGATATCTAACGATATTTAGTTTAATTTGTGGAAAAAATAAAAAATATCGATCTTACAGACTGATATTTATTGATATTTTTTATTTTTTTAATGAATATTATGAAAATATCATTTCTACCCAATATCGATATCGGTGACTACAAAAAATGGATATATCGTGCACATATCGCAGAAATATCGGGATATTTTCATCATTGTCACATCTTAGCTCACTTGTGAATTGTGATTCCTCATCATATTTATTGGTTGCTCATCACTTGTGATTAGAGCAACTATAATGGTGGGTGGTTATTCAAATGTTATAACACAATAATATTGATTACTATCTCACTATAGAATTGTGTAATAACTTAATATTAGTTATTGTAGAGAAACTCATTTTCTCTCCTCAAAATAACTCTCGTCTTTTTTATATATTTTTTCATAAATATATTAGGGAATCAATAAATCTCTTAAATTGCATAATAACTCCTAAATATATTGTTTTATAAAAATCCTCCTAACCGCAGGTTCGACCCGGACCGATTCGACCCAATTAATACCGCTTTTGACCGGTTCTCAAGTGCTTTTGTAGATGGCCAGTTGAACGCTTTTGAACCGTACATTACTATGTTCGGCTAGTGGTCGGACGGTCCGACCGATTTTTTAAAACATATCATAGACATAGAGTTACGAAGAACCTGGAGAATAGAAAGCAAAATCATGATTCATGAATCCCGTAAATGCAGAGTACATGCGATAAACTTCAAGAAACAATACAGGTTGCACCCACATACACTGCTACAATATGTATAACTAAAAAAGAAATATTAAGATCATCTATCCAGACCTCTCAAACAAATCCAGAAATAAGCTCTGATACAAATAATTCTTATCGTTTTTTATCAAGAAAATCTAACTGCATTAAGGCCAACCCAGAGTACACATGCTCGAGAAAATTTCACAAAAATATGTAAAAAAGTAAACAAGGGAAATCCCACAACATCCGGCCTAAAGAATACCTGATATATATTAGAAAGAATTACCATATGATGTACAAGTTAGAGGCATAAAACAACAGATGGGGTTATGATCTACAGAACAAAATTTCTCCTGCTGCAGAATCCAGTTAGAATATGTCATCATCATCCATCCACTAGAAAGCCATGCGACCAGCAAGCCTGCTCTCCGATATCCTTCTGTCTATTGCTGCATCAATTGAGCTCATCTGGAAATATATATCCAGTAATTATATATTAGGTAAGCTAAAAAACAGTGAATACCAGTCATATATCAGAGCTTTGTTTTTATTTGGTATATTCAAATCTAAAAAAATCTCGCTGAGGAGCTGACCTGGCCCATTGAATTCACGTCCGGACTAAAATATATTGTGTGATGACATGAATGGGCAAAAATCTGTTAGGTATTACTTGTTCCAACCAAAACCAATACTTTGATATAAAGCAAACATAGATAAGAGACGAGAATTAGACAAACAGAATTTACAAAGCTTAAAATCTTACACTCTCTTCTTAACCTTGTATCGAGCTAGTTGAAGGATCCTCCGGTGGTTGCAGCATGCTCATCAGAATTTAATTACTAATTATTAGCAATTAGCAAAGAAAGTAAAGTACGTACTTGACTTGAACCTTTGTTGACCACAAAATCTTTGGGATTGCTTGACAAGCATAGAATGGCCAAGAAAGTTAAATAAACAAGCCCGTTGCATCAATGGGGTTGGAAAGTAGCAATATAAATGATCAAATTCCCAAGAACAGAAGTTTTTTATGTCTTTATTTTGATGAGAGAATTGAAAATGAATTTGAAACCACAAGCAGCAAATGCTAGTCACCTGGACAACCGAATCGAGGCAATACCAGGGCTAAAGAATTTTAGTACTAGGCTAAAACTACTTACCTGGCTATTCTCATCATGAACCTGATACTTCAACAAGGACAATCTTCTCTCTTCCTGAAAAATTGATCACAGGTACAAAATTGTATCAGTCAAATGGCAGTACTAAAGAGCATCCTGAACCTGTATAACAGAAGAGAAGAATAACTAACCATGGACATAGCCTCATCATCCCACACTAGGTAGACCTCATTACTAGCAGGCAGCGTAGCTGGAGCCTTGTTAGCAATTACTGGAGGTGGCCCGATAGAAGGCCCTCCAGTATTTGGACCAGATGCGTAAGAATGCGAATTTATAGAATCTATCAAAACAATAAATAAAGGAAACCGTGAGCATACAGATTTACAGTAGCATCCATGTCTTCTATAGTTCCAAAATTAACAGAAGAAAATGTAAATGCAGCGTCCACAGAGTATTGAGAATTCTCTACCGAAACAATTCACTAACAGAGATTCAGAAATCGAATCTAATAATGCTGTATCAACCTCTCCCCTTGTTTATCGATGTTTCTACTCGTGAAACAGTAAAGTAAAGAAACTTCCCACCATTAACTAAACAGCATCATTACAATCATTTGGTAATTGAATGAATAACGCAAGAAAAATCAAGCATGAAGAAATAAGTTGACCATGGCACAGTATCTTAGGTGTTAATGGAGAAGTACAACGGATATTAATATGCAATATGTAAGCTTTATTTGGTAATTTAACTACATCTAAATTGCTGGCTAACGTGAAAATTACCTATAGAATTGCAAATAGAAATTCTATCGTCATATATAATCCAATAAAACATTACAGCATGCTAACCTTCCCACTCTAATACAGATCATCCAGCAAACATGATGCAGATTGTCATAATTTTCACTCGATTTATGGAATGAGAAATAACAAATTAATGTCCATATCATTACTGGGTAATACAGATTGAAAGGGAACACAAACCTGGAATTGCGGGAGTGAGATAATTATTGATTGGCAAAGTACTGCCAAATTGAGGTGCACTGTTCATTTCAGAAGACGAGATTAAAGGTACGCTCATTGGAGGCATAGGAGCAGAAAATGGAGAACTTTGAGGAGGAATGTTATTACTAGGAATTACAGGAAATAAAGGTTGAGAAACAGGAACAGGTGTAGTTGCAGGCATCCCTGGAGGAGTGACAGACAACGATGATTGAAGTGCAGGGGTTGTTGCAGTTGGCTGGATATTGTGTACAGGAAACAAAGGCTGAGGAGGCAGTCCTGCTAGCCCAGTAGGTGGAGCTGACACAGCTGGATATTGAGGATACCAAGGTTGTGGGTGAGGTGGAACTTGCCAACCAACTGGAGGCCCTGGTATTCTGGGATTACATTCATAGCAAAGCAATCCAGGTAAGACACATTTTACTGAAATAACGAGTGTACCAAGTGATGATCTTTTTAATACATCACTGACAAGGGACAGCATTATTACTTCTATAACTGCATCGATGTCAAATAACAAAAAAAGATAGCATTAACTTCATTTCTAAAGAGAGTAGCAAAAATCACAGACCAAATTAAACAGGGCCTGATATTCCCAGTAGAATAAAATATAGCTTTATATGTTGTACCATAAACAACCAAAATAAATTACAAGTACAAAATTGGAACCTACAATTGGGGTATTGACCCAAAAGTGGGCTGGGTAGGATTTCCAACCCCAAGCGAACCTGGTAGCACACCACCAACAATTTGGGAGGTCGGAAGATCAACTTTAGATGTTTTTGAGGGGTTCTCTTCCTCTGCAAAAAGAACACCAAAAGAGAGAACAGATCAGCCTGCAGACATTTAAAAGGACTCTGGAACAGATTATCCATACTACTACAGTATCTCTAATTGATAGGGTAAAAAAACTAGGAAATAGAAGAAAGAAACAAACTTCATTAAAAAATTCCAAATTTCCCTTTGAAGACATTAGAGGGGTGCATTGGTTTTCTAGTTACATTCTCTTGTTTCTAAAAATTCCAAAATTCCCCTTTGCATTAATTGTTTGATCAATTTGACTTCAACCAATGATCATATCTACTTTGGTTTGCTTTCAACTGAATTTGGTTAAATTTAGTTCATTTCTGAACAGAAAGTGAAGATGGGGTCAAAATGAAAAAAAAAAAAAAAAAAAGTGAACTGAAGAAACTGGACCAAAGGCAAATTAACTTGAGCTTGGCTTGCTCCCGAAGAGGAAATATAATCATAAACCTCAACATCAGCTCGTACACTTAAAAAGAGAAGGTGGAATGTAAAACGTAAGTAGAAGTTAATACCTTCCTCTGCATAATGAGCGGCCAGGGCATCAGGTGGAATTCCTTGCATTCCATAAATTTCAATCTCTGTTGACTCCCTTCCTGATTTTGCGTTTGGGACTCTGGTAAAACAATGCCGATTTTTGTCAGGTGTGTAATGTTCAACTTCAAGAAAATCCAGAACAAAGACCAATTACCACACAAGAAATAAACTTACCATGTCTTACCTATCTAAGGCTTTTCACAAGAAACTCTACGAAGCCCACATCAATTATATATTATATATATTAATGTTCAATTAAGAAAGCCAATATCATAGAGATACATACAAATAAGCACAATCACCAATCTGAAATATATAAGCACAAATGATAATCTGAAACTAAAATTTTGCAATTAGAAGTTAATTAATATGGGGGGAGAGAGACAGACTTGGAGACTTGTTCCTTGTGAACCTGAAGGACATGGATGGCCATGCCCCCGGAGGTGGAGAGTTTCTTGTGGCAAACATGACACTTGAAATGCTTTAGCCTTCTGATGCTGCACCAATATCTTCTCGTCTTCAAACTCCCTGTCGCAATAGTAGCACCACACCTTATCTACGGCTCCTCTCTTCTTCTTTTTCCCCATTCGATCCTATTTCCTCCTTCAATTCGATTTTAGTTCACCCTTATAACTCTGATGGAGCGACCGAAGATCTGATCTGCAACTACGATAGAATTCGTTCTATCTTAATAACGATTAACCCAATGATCCCAAAGCTTTAAGGAAAGACGGTAGTGTTTCAATGTTCAAACATTGGCAATTTAGGGCAGATGTATTTGATTAAATACTTTCTTTTTTTTAAAAAAAAATTGTGGTTGTTTTTTATTTTTCAAGAAATATTTTTATTTTCTTAATAATATAAATATTTTTAATCACAGATGATTATTTATAACTTTAGAAGGTATTTAAGTTATTTTATTATGGAAAACAACAATTAAATTGAAACGAAAAGTTTAATTTGAATCATTATAAAAGTAATACTTTAAAAGTTATATTTAATTAATCATTTATTAATTTAAAAAAGTACTTCTTAATCAAATAATATTTCATTTGTACTATATAAAAAATATTAAAACATTAGGTGTACTGTATAATTTAATTATATTTTTAAAAAGTAAAATTATTCATGTTATACCCCAAAAAACACTCTTATTTATCACCACATTATGAATTTACAAGAAATGACTCATCAATGAAAATATAAATAATCTTTCAGCAATAAAAAAATAATTTTTAAAAATGTACCTAACGAGTAGATTTCTTGTGAAATCGAGTGTGCATGAACTCATATCGCTGTTATGAATAATCATTGCCACTGTTATTCATATGTACATCCACTTTTATAAAAATATACTTAATTTATTAACATTGATAGTATATAAGCATAACTATATAAACATAACATTGATAATTGACATACTCAAGTTCACTCATACATGGTCTTGTCATATCTAGAATAATTATAAAATACATATCGTGCACAAGAAAATTACTTTAAAGGAGTTGCTTTTCAAAAGGTATTTATAATCTTAGGGCCCGTTTGGTAGGCCTGATAAGAAAAGCACCTCAGATTTGCCTGTAGAAACCTTTTCCTCATCTCACCCATAAAATAAAGGTTTCTGACGTTTAGTAGATATGATAGAAAAATGTTTATGATGTTTGGTAGATTAAAATAGCTATATAAAAAAGAAAGCTACGACAATGCCCACAACCAGGCCAACCATAATGTCTAACCTCCTCCTTCTTCTCCCGTCGGAATTCCAAACCCTAAACCAATCAAAACTAGGGTACGTCTAGAGGCAGTGATTGTCAATCCAAAACCACCTTAATTTCAAAATCAGAGTAATACTAATTTCAAAATCATCGCAAATTGGACCTCCCCATTACAACGATTGGACCTGCCTGTTACAACATAGGTCGACGATGTAAGATTACAAATAAGACAGGCTCAATTAATTTATCCCCAATTAAACAGCAGCCTTTCCTGTTGCTGTTGTGGCGATCGGGCTTCATCGACCGTGGAGCATTGTGTTTTCGGCAAGCTTCGATTTTGTTTGCAGGGGCGTGCAGTTTTGTTGCAGAGGATTGCAACGCACGACGGATTAGGGCGAGTTTCCGGTACGGAATCGGCGAGATGTGTGGTGCCTTTGCTGCATGAATAGAATTTGGTCGGTATTTTAATTTTAAATGATAACAAAATAATTTTTTATAAATGCACTTTGCATCTCGCACACAAAAAAGAATGACTTGGATCCAAACAGCCTATTAAAATTCCCCGAAAAAAATTGTATGTGATCATACTTTATACAGTACGAACATTAATAAACCGACCACTGGCATGCAATAAAACATTTGCCAAAATTTAGCATTAAACGATAACTTATTACACGAAGAGTACAAAAATATTGCGGAGTTCTTAAGAAAGAGACGACAGCGCGCGTGAAACATTCCGTGATATTCTGTCGTGTATAGCCTCCTGCACAAAGGCAATTAAAAATATATTATTAGTTTCTTACATAAGAATTGATAGTAACATGTTTATTCACTACTCTCCCAAAATGTTTTAAATGGTGGAAGTAATTTTAGAAAATGAAAGAAATGGAACTGTGATCCCTTTTCTTTCTCTTTTTTTTAACCTTTGTGGAGGGTATTTCAAACTTTGATTTCGTTATTGTCTCGTACAAAAGGATGTACCTGCAAAATAAGAGATATGAAAACTATAAGGAAGGGGGAAGAGAGAGAGAGGAGAGAGAAGAAAAACCTTAACATACCGCCATGATAATTCAGACACAAGATCTTCAGGTGCATCAGGCAAGACCTAAGAAAGTGCATGCTCTTGAATTAGATTGAAGATGCACCTTTAAAGAGAAGGCCCAAAAAAGAGTATATCATCTACATCTGAATTACCTCATCTCCGTAAGGGTTGCAATTATCTTTGAACCACAACCTCAAGAATTCCTACAAAAAATTTATGCTTACTAGAATTAAGTCGACTGTAATGCATATACAGAAAAAAGGCAACGGTGCTATAAGATAAACAAACGAAAACCTTGTCAATGTTTTCAGGTTCGAGGCCATTTTGAAAGCGCTCATCGTAAGAATTGGCGATCCAATATCTGCTTGAATCTGGTGTATGCACCTAAAAAAGTTGAAGAAATATAAAACACTATTGAAATAAAAATAAAGTTATGTGCAGTTATTGCAGTCATTTTCATAGGAAAATAACCTCATCAACCAAAAGCACTGAGCCATCAGATCCTTTTCCAAATTCATATTTGGTATCCACCAAAATCAGGCCATGCTCCCGAGCAGTACGCTGCAATAACCAATACATAAAACTTCGAAGTTGAACATGGGCAAACAATTAAGAATTCACTGCTAAGTGCTAACTTTCAATATCAGGTTTAGATTAGAGAGTATATAATTGCAAGCACATCATATATCAGGTTAAGATTAAAGCGTAGATAATTGCAAGATAAACTGCTAGGAATTCAATTAAGGGTAGCATCAGAAGACACCACACCAACTGTAGAGGCCAAAGAAATAAAGGAATAGCAGAAGGCTGAAGAAAAAGAGAATGGCTTGGCCAATTGTAGTAATGAAATGTTACTAGTGCAGGAGCAAAACCCCCATCCCCACCCCCGTTGGTTTGACTTTTGAATAATTACAGAGTACGCATAAAAAGATCAAAAAATTTTGATTGATCGAAAAATTGGATCACTTAGTGGTGGTTTCTCACATTTATATTGATGAATTATTTCATAATTTTTCATTATCAAACACTTTTGTATTATGGTAAATTGTCCAAATCATAGGGGTTTTTTGGGAGTTTTTGGCAATATACCCAATAATAAGAAGCCAAAAGGTGAAGAAAGTCTACCAGAAGTTTAATAGAGTGATATTTGTAACACCAATCACCATGTTACCACATTATCCTCAAACTTTGTTTTAATTTAATTATCAAACCGAAATGACTAATATCTTCCACATTCATTATCATATGTTTTATTGGCCTCTTTTATCATCCACAAACTATCACACCATTTCTCTGGCAGTTCTCTTGTCATAACATTGATCAACTTAACATGCAAAAAATAGGATGAAAACAATCTTCTGCATGAAATCCCACTAGCCATGATCCTATTTCATGGTTCTACTATAAACACTTATTTTTGTTAATGCACATAATATGTCATCATAGATAAGGACGCAAGAATGCTCCACCCAAGCGCAAATGCCACATTAATTAGTTGGGATAAAAACACATGCTTTGTAAATGATTCACCTGTTAATGTGCAATCAAGTTCAAAAATAGATGAGAAGAGGAAGATGAAGAAAGCATGAATACCTGTCCATACTCAAACAGGCTTAATGCTGCTTTACTTGCTAGAATATAGTCAGGTTCAGACATCAATCCGCTCTGGATAATCTGCAGGGGAAATTGCTTATTGGTTCAATCCTACAAGTGTAACTGAACTAGAGATATTGACAACTTGTAAATACTTCAGAATTTTTGAAGAGAACCTTAAATCTGTTTGATGGTCACTGAAATTGATATAGGTTCGAAAATCCATCACTTCCATTTTGAGCTAATTTTCTAGGTATTTGTGAGGACTTGAAAATTCACTCAAAATTGGGCGAATTTGAAATTTCATTAGTTTTAAAACTTTCAACCCATCGTAACTTTAAGCTCTCAGAAAACGAATTACATGAAGCATCTTCTAAGCTTGCTTCTTCAGGAAGATCCTGTGCATTAAGACTATGCTCAAGCACACCTAGCACCGTATACAATTCATATCTATATGATAAATCCTTAACCTAAGGTTTCTTAATTTTCACGAGTATTGTTTAAGTCAAACAGGCAAGGATATATACACCAGTATATAAAATACAGAAACGTAAAGAATTTGGAACCTCCTCTGGTGTTATGGGAACATCATGATCTGCAGCTTTAGTAGTTGGTGTGAGTATATTTTCTTGTAATTTCTGGTTTTTCACCATTCCTGTTGGAGATATGTATACTGTTAGGAAAATAAGATAGTACGTAAATTGGTCTTCCTGAAGAAATTACAGACCCCACCATCAGGAAGTGCATTGCCACAATATTTTCGAACGCCTTTTTGGTAGACAGTCCAAAGTGATGTATCGGTGCTTCCAGTCACGTAACCTCTGACTGATAAAAACCATCAGAATGTTTATTATAAGACCAGCTACAACTAAATATGGTATCGCATCAATAACCTTCAAATGCATATGCAACTGCATAACCTTAATTCGCAATAGGTCACATGCTCATAAGTATATAGGGTGAAAAATGCAAGAATTTGAGTTATTAGAATGACTCACCAACAAATTCAACAGGAAAAACAGAACATTTCTTTGCAATAGTTACATTCCTATCTGGAGAGGACACAACTGCATTTGGAACAATGTGTTGAGTTTTATTAAACCACCACAAACTTGTTTCATTGAGTACCTGAAAAGTACCATTGTACTAGCGACATCAGAAGACAAGAAAATAGCTTTGTGGATGACTAGAGTCTAAGTATAGATCCAATTTTGTAATTGAAAACAAGAAAATGAGTCATCATGACATTACCTGGCCCTTGAAGGGGATTGAAGCAAGAATTCTGTCAAAAGCACTTTGCCTATCAGTGGTGACCAGGACTAGATAATCTCCTGCGTCGTAAATATCTCTCACCTTCAAAAATAATCTAAGTATCAATTTCGTCCATAATACTCAACTACTCATCACATTGCTAGGAGGAGCATGTAAGCTTTGTCAAATTATCAGAAAATTCTGAAGTCACCAATCAACCAAACTGCCTCTTAGCATCCAAGAAAATTCTGTTGGACACTCTAGAAAGCACACATGCAGGGAATATGTCATAATGCAACATGTTGGCTACCATTTGAAGGATTAGAAACCAACGGGCAGGTAAACTTAAGCTTTCCATAATAGATTAATCTTGGCATCTTACGCCCAAGTACAAACTAGATGTTAAACTCAACTGCTATAATATAAGGGGAAAGGAATGGTTAAAATATCAAAGACAGAAGAATTAAAGTATGAAACCATGCCGTCTTGGATTTGAGTCCATAAACAGTTAAACAGACATGTATATCCAATACAGAGTTGGATAGCACTCTTGTACTTGCTGTTTGTCAATGAATTCAATGATTTGGAAACATGCTCAGTAGCTCGTATTGTTACTGGCATTTAATATGTAGGCACAACCATTGAAACGAAAATCATTGCAGTAAAGCTTTTCAACACAGTTCTTCAATCCACTGCAGAACCGACTTATATAAAATTAAAGAATGAAACTGAAACCATACCTTGCCTCTTATCTTGGATTGGAGACCGGGAACGGTCGAATCAAGATGTGTCTCGGAAAGGCAGTTGGAGAGTGAACCTTTGATGTCATTCATCAATTCATTCTTGCGCTCACTGTTCGCCGTTACTGCCACAGCTCGAGGAGCTTTTGGGGGTTCACCAGAAACTGTAGAAGGCGACGACGCTGCAGAAATTACCATTGAAGGAAACTTCTTAGTATACAATTTGTTGGGGATAAACGTTCTACATGCGTGTGCGGATATCGAGGGAGACTTGGTGGAGAATATGGGATTTCCGACGTTTTTCGGAGAATTTAGGCAGAGTGACTGAGGCATCTCTCTCTCTCCTTGAAGAAGAATATAATTCGGATCTCAGTGCCGCCGTGGCCCGAACCCGAATAGTAAAAATGTATTCCTCAACTAACACCTGCAAAATACATAAAACAACCATTCAAATGCCATCGTCAACCATTCAAGCAGTTAAATTTTGCATTCCCAGCCCCTTACCCTATTTGAGTTTGCTTCACTACAAATTTCCACAATCGTCACTTCCCACTAACATCATTCATATCATCACCACCATTAACGTTATTTGAAGACGAAGAAGGCATTTACTCCTAGAAAATTAGAAATTACAAAACCCCAGAAAATTTTCCCAAATCAATTGAAAACTGAAAAGCGAAAACAACCTAAAGAAATTAACTTACCCGAGTCCAGGCTTCGCCGGATTCGCGTTTCTTTAGGGCGGCGGTCGAAAATGTTGGAGCGGAGAAGCACAAGGCAAAGGTTCTGCTCTATTGCGCAACTTACTTTCTAAATTCTAAAATCAATTGTTACCGTTTTGTAATTTTCTCATAAATTAATTTACCATACCGGTGATACAAAATTATATAAATAAGGAATACTTTACATGACCACTAATAATAATATATTGACAAAAATTTATATAAAATTTTTTACATAAAAATTACTAAAAGTAGATTAAAAAAAAATAAAAATCACGCGCCCAGGCAGGGATCCTTCCCCATGTCAACTAGCGCCATAGGCCCCATAGCCAACTAATATATGCATTAGGGATTAAACCGTGTTTTTTTAAATTTTTTTAAATGGTTGTAAATTATAAAAAAATTAAATAATATTATAATATAAATAAAAAATTTATTCGGTTAATATATGAATAAATGCATGTTAATATACGGAAAAATGTATGTTATTTTTCAAACTAATTATTGTTATTTTATATATATTTATTTATATAAAAATATTTTTTTATAAAATATAAGAGAAATGTGTATTAATATAAAAAAATATTAGTTTTCTTTATAAATATTTATTTATTTTAATAGAAATAATTATTTTTTTCATATAATAAGACATATAGAATTGTAAAAAGTATGTTATAACATGAATCAATTTACCTAAATTTAAAGGGATGATAATTAAATTAAAAACACCTATTTATTCTTATAAAAATATATTTTGTTCTTCCAGTAACACACATTTACATATATAGTAACACACATTTGTCCATATAGTAACACAAACTAGAGAGCAAATATATGTTACTAATAGAGCAAATGTGTGTTACTATCTTATAAAATGTTGTTATTGTACCCATATTCATTTGTTTTTATAGAATAAATAGTTTTTCTTATAATGCAAAAGAAAATAGTGTGTTAGTTTAAAAATAAATATTGATTATTCACAAATATTTATTTATTTCTATAGAAATAATTTTTTTTTAATATAATAACATATGTATTACATGAAACAATATACATAGATTTTAAGGAATGATGAATAAATTAAGAAACACATATTTATTATCAAAAAAATATATTTTGCTCATATAGTAACACACATTTGCCCGTATAGTAACACAAATTGGGAGACAAATGTGTGTTATTATTAGTGCAAATATGTGTTACTATCTCATAAAATATTATTATTTTTTATATATTTAATTATTTTATCGAATAAATAATTTTTCACATAATGCAAGACCAAAATGTGTGTTACTATAAGAATAAATATTAATTTTTCACAAATATTTATTTATTTGTATAAAAATAATTATATTTTTTATATAATAACATATTTATTACATTAAAAAATATATCTAAATATAAAGGGATGACGAATAAATTAAGAAACACATATTTATTCTCATAAAAATATATTTTGTTCATATAGTAATACACGTTTGCACATATAGTAACACAAATAGAGAGATAAATGGGTGTTACTATTAAAGCAAATGTGTGTTACTATCTTATAAAATGTTGTTATTGTAAACATATTCATTTGTTTTTATAGAATAAATAATTTTTCACATAATGAAAAAACAAAATATGTGTTACTATAAGAACAAATATTGACTATTCAAAAATATTTATTTACTTTTATAAAAGTAAGTATTTTTTTTATATAATAACATATGTATTACATGAATTTGGCGTGAATACGGGAAAGGGGAGTGCGAGCGGGCCTCCTTCCTTTCCTCTTCTATATTTGCTCTAATATATTTTTTACGAGTATCACCAAATATCTCATGTTATAAATAAGATTATTTTATTACAAATAAAATTAACTTTTTAATTATTATGGGCCCATGCACAGAAAAAAGTGTCTTTTCCTTTTTAGCAACACACCTTTTGTGTGTTTTGAATTTGATTTTTTAATTCAATTTTATTTATTTTATTATTTTATAATTTAATTTTTAAATAATTTTTTTAATTTTAAATATGTTTGTTATTCTACAGATTTTTTGGTAAAAAAAAAAAAAAAACTTTGA
Source organism: Prunella vulgaris (assembly GCA_026898435.1). Lineage (NCBI taxonomy): Eukaryota > Viridiplantae > Streptophyta > Magnoliopsida > Lamiales > Lamiaceae > Prunella > Prunella vulgaris. The sequence goes on along the minus strand of JAPKLY010000053.1, from coordinate 803,524 downwards.
ATACCAGTTTTGCATTTCTATTTTATATATTTTTGTTTTTTTTTTTTACGAATTCAATGTTATTTTATTATTTTCTAAGATATTATTTTTCAAAAAAATATTATTAATTGATTAATATTAAGTGATCATAATACAATTTTTAGTATTAATTTTTTGATTTATTAAATATATTCACATATGTATTTTTTTAAATTCTGCATATGCATAAATTTTCAATTCATTTAAATGTATTCATGTATGCATAAATTTTTTATTCATTAAATATATACACATATTCAAAAAATTAATTTTAAATAATAATATTTTATTTCTGAAGAAATTAAAATACCACACGAAAAGAAATTCATCTATAAATATTGGTCGATGATTTTGCTGGCGAGTGAACATTCACTCGCTCAACAGTAAATTCGTGACTTGCACTTCCTACAGGAGCGAGTGAACAGTCATCTGTGTTATTTTTTTGTCCATTCACAGGGACGCCTAATTTGTAGTAACAAATCGCAAACCGTTTGCAAAAAATAATTTTGAAATCCTAATCAATTATACCTTCAGTTGACAGCGTGGCGTGGCCGTGGACGGCAGGGGGTGCGTCGCGTGTGGCAGCGCGGAGGCGATGCTGCGACTGTGCTGATGTAGAGCACAGGCGTGGGAGGAGGCGGCGGTTGAGGTGGAGGAAACAGCGATGCCTGGCCGCTGAAAATCCGTGGTAATGACAGAGGAAGAGAACAAGACTACAAGAGCATAATAGATGGTAGGATAAGTGAGAGTCTGAAATTTTAGGGGGGTGTATTCGTTTAAGATTTCGTGGGATTTTAAAGGACTTTTTTCTTATAAAAAAGTCTGTTGGTATTCAATCAGGATTTTAAAGGATTTAAAAATAATCCATTGGTATTCAATCAGGATTTTAAAAGACTTAAAAACAATCCACTGGTATTCAATCAGGATTTTAAAAGACTTAAAAACAATCCACTGGTATTAAAAAATATAAGGATTTTAAAGGATTGTTGGGTTTGATGGATTTTGGTGGATTCTTTAGTGTATTTTATAAATACCAACAATCCCATCAAAACCTCTAGGATTTCGGTGGACTTTTTTAATTAATGACTTTATTTATCCCCAAATTGATTTATATATAATTATTTATTTTTAAGACCTAAAATAGTTTTAACCTTATAATTTCATCTCTACATTTATAACATCAACGATAAAATAATTACAGTGACGAAGAGTAATATAATATTATATATACATATATACTAGAATAAATAAAAATAATTAATAATTAATCATTAAATAGTATTAAAAAATGATATTGTTCATCCTAACTTATATACAAGATAAATTTTTATTTTTATATAGTATTATTATAATACTAATATTATATATTACATATGTCATTAGGTAATATTTTTATATTGATAATATTTTTTTACGGTATTTGAGTTTTGTTATATTTTACTTTGGTTGCTTTGATTATTCAATTTCGATACTTTTTTATATTGATAATATTAGCATGTGCAGCTCTACATAACTTTATTCGCAAAGAATGTCATTCTGATGAATTTCCAATTGAATCGGTGGACGAACCTTCATCTTCAACATTACCAGTTAATGAAGACCGTGATTTTGAGCCTATCATTCAAACTCAAGAGCGAGAACGACATGACGCTAATGTTTGGAGGACTAGTATAGCTATGAATATGTGGAGTAATGCTATTTAAAAGGACATGATATTATGATTTTTTTTGTCTTTAACTTTTTTTTTTAATTTGAAGGTATGAAAAATTTTGAATTTTTATTGTATGTCACAAATCCATGAAATTCTGCAAAGTCTACAAAGTCCTATAGAATCCATTAAAATCCTTATTTTAAAAGTCTTACAAAATCCTGCAAAATCTTAAAAGTCACCAAAATCCTACAAAATCTTTAAAATCTGCAGGATTTTTTTCAGCTAAAAAAGTCTTTTAAAATCCTAATCCAATACACCCCCCTTAGGTTTAGATACAGGTCTTATAGCCCATTAATGAAATCTTGGCCCAACTTTCTCATTTATTTATTTATTTTATTTAAACATATTTATTATAAAATGATATGTTAATTTTATTTGGTACATAGCTATTTTTATAATATTATAATTTTATTTGTTAATACTTTACTTTTTAGAAAAATAATTGTGCTTGATTTTAATATACAACTAATAAACTATAATATTATATAACAACTCAAATGTCATTAGTTAGAATTTATTGACCCAATTCACAGTTCGCTTTAGTGACCTATCAAAATATTGAGTCAATAAATTTAATTAACAGATCTATTTTACTTTCACAATATATTATCATATTCCTTAAAGTTTTTTCAAATTTAATTATTCAATTATAATTTCCTTACAATTAAAATAATGAGACTATATTTATATTATAATTATAGTTTTTTTAAAATTTAAATTATGAATAAAAATTTTAAATGATCAAAGACAAAAAAATTATAAGGGTTAAAAAATTTTATATTAAAAAATATTTTTTGAATGAGAAATACTATGGAAAAAACATTTTCCACCATATTCAAGAGGGACTTGAAAAAACCGTGTTAATGGTACCTAATATCACCACTTAATACTATATAAATACAACACCTTTTATGGTTTTGATATTCGGTACCGTTAACACAGTTTTTTCAAGTTCCTCTTAAATATGGTGGAAAATATTTTTTCCATAATATTTCTCATTCAAAAAATAATTTTTAATGTAAAATTTTGTCATTTTTTTATATATATAATATATGATGTGGAAAAAATATATAAAAAAAAGTAATTTCACACGTTTACGCCAGCATGACAACATTTCACTCGCTCCGGCGAGACACGTCATCAGTTGCTGGACGAAAAAAAAAAGTGTATCAAATTGAAACTCTTTAAAAGGTTGTGATATTTTATAATAATCGTAAACTCATGATTAAATTGAAAGTTGAGTAAAAGGTGGTGTAATACCCCGAACCAAAACTTCTTATAAAATTATATGATTAATTAATTCATTTATTTTTATGAGCAATATACGTGTTCAAGTTCACAATTTTCAGGTAAACAAACGAGCATTCTGAGCCGAAAGCACTCCTAGCACTTTTAAGAATAAACTTTTAAGGTTAGAAATATATTTTATTAAATACGAGAATTTTGAAGTAAAGAATATTTTTCGATCCGAAATTTATACATGTTATAAAATATGATAACAAACGTCGATAATGACAATCCGTGCAAATACCTATGATCTTCCGCTGCAAAGTAATGGACAAGTTTAAATACCTATGATCTTCCGCTGCAAAGTATTTCATTTACGCATATTGTTTTATTCTGAAAAGAAAATTTTAAGCTCGGATTTTTAGTTACTAAGTGACGATCCGTGATCAGAGTGCTTTAAGCGATGAAGGCTGGCATTTATGATCTGGGGCGTTACAGGTGGTATCAGAGCTTATGTTCAAACCTTCGGACAAAATAACTAATTTTTTTTATTCAAGTTCTTTTTCAAAAGAAAATATAAACTTTTTTTAAACTCTTCATTAAAAAAAAAGTTCATCTTTTATCTTTTATACTTATCCAAGTACGAAATTTTTAAATAAGAATTATATAGTTATTGAAGGACTTACTAAAAGCACATTATGAATATTAAGATGATTTCAAAGTTTTATTAATGGGAAAATGTGTCTGCTGCAGCAAGCCGAAGCACCCTCGAGGTATGTATGTAATTTGATGTTTTTAAGAAATGATATGATATGAGAATATTGTGAAAATATTATTCACATTGTTTATGAAGTTATGAAAAAGAAGAAATTAAAATTAATTGTGGCATGACAAGTTATGGAAAGAAAGACATGTTATGATAAACTGTGAATGTTATTGCAAAGAGGCATGTTAATGCCAAAGGAATGTGAACATAATATATATATATATATGAATAATTATTTGGTTCCTACAAGCATGTTTGCAAAAAGAATTCTTGATTCCACATGATTTATTTAAGAGCTTATTACATACAGATAGACCTCATATTACGCGTTTATACTCTATAACTATTTTATTTTTATCACTTATTGATCTATTCTATGTTTAGGGTTATAAATGGTAGACATGTCCTCATATGCCCTTGTCTGATTAGCATATGTTTGGATTTTAGTGGGTGTAGACGTAATTTTTGGATAATATCCCAGTACTAGCCAGATGACACAGTTATACTAAACTAAGATATTTGTGAACATTACTTAGAATAAATCTCACTAAGCTCGAATCGATTTTTTTTCGTGGACTAGGAACACGTTAGCTTTAACCTATGTATACTATTAATTATTTTCAACTATATTATTTCGTTGGAGACTCTTTTCTCCATTAACCTTGGTTGGGGACTTTTTTCCTCTGTTTTTTTTTTGTTGGAGACTCTTTTCTCCGTTTGAGAACTCGTCTTTTTCATTTAATTATATATATGTATTATTGCCTCACGTGTTTTGTGAGCTATTCTATTCTATCCGTTATTTTTTACCGAACTATAGTTTTGATAACATGTGCTACTAGTTCCCTAACTTACAATTGTTGAGGACCATCATTGTGCTACTGAGTATTGGCAGTGGAATTCCAATGTTTTGCGTACTCCAAATGTATACTTGGTGCTAGTGCATTATCATTTCAATTTTTGGGTTCTTTTGTTTTGAATTTTATCATACCTATATGAATTAAATATATTCTTTTCTTCTTAGTCCTCCTAAATGGCACCACGAGGAACACCACGAACTACTAGAAATATGGCTAGAAATGCTTCAAAAGAGCCGATAGAACAAGAACCACCAAATGCAACCTCTGGGGCCGACATGGCAAGAGAATTCTTCGATTCTCTTCAACACTACATGCAACAACAAACCCCCCCACCGAATGTACATATGCCTCAACCGACACCCGAAGTCAATAAATTCGTTGAACAATTTCGACGTATGCAGCCACCTCGACTTAATGGGAGAGAAGGACCCATGGGGACTGAAGAGTGGATCGCTAGTCTGGAGCGAATATACAAACATATGATTTTAACTGATACACAGAAGGTCTCCTGTGCACAATTCCAATTGGCAGAGGATGCTGCTCAGTGGTGGGAATCATACGAACGAACTCTAAAAGCAGAGAACGACAAGCCCTTACTGAGAGTGATCCCTGTCGAAGATTGATAAACTCACATCTAGTGGAGATTGAGTCAAAGAAAACAAGAAGGTTTGAAAGGGGATTTGTTGATAGACGAACTAAAGCGAACTACTAATGAAGGATTACAAGGATAAATAACCAAGGCTGAGGAGTTGGCCAACATGGAGAAGCTCGTCAGGGTTGGCCAACATGGAGAACCTCGTCAGGGTTGACCAACATGGAGAACCTCCTTCAAGGTTGGCCAACATGAAGAACCTCGCCAGAGTTGGCCAACCTCGTCAGGGTTGGCCAACATGGAGGACCTCGCCAAGGTTGGCCAACCTCGTCAGGGTTGGCCAACATGAAGAATCTCGCCAGGGTTGGCCAACCTCGTTAGGTTTGGCTAACATGAAGAACCTCGTCAGGGTTGGCCAACATGGAGAACCTCGTTAAGGTTGGCCAACATGAAGAACCTCGCCAGAATTGGCCAACCTCGTCAGGGTTGGCCAACATGGAAGGTCGCCGAGGTGGGCGGAAGTTAGGTCATTGGTCCGAACTAAGGCCAACACAAGGGACCTCAGCGAGGTAGGTGGGGACCTAGCCCGAGCTCCCGATAGGCCAAGATCAGCGGCCATAGGCACCAGGGGAAGAGAGACTACGGGCGAGCTACCCCTCGAGAGAGGGAGCTCGCCCCTATCCGAGGAGACCTCGCCGAGGTCCACCGCTGTATCATCCCTAAAAATCGCACAAGGCAAAGGAGCTCGCCAAGGACCTCGCCTAGTCCAAGAAGCCCAAATGACGGGTGCATAAGTAGGATATGTTTGTGTAATAGCGTAGAGCATTATAAAGGGAGCATTGTGAGGGATTAAGACGAAGGTTACGGACCTTCGTCAACACCGGAAGCCACATAGGCTCACAAGATGCCACCTCACACTTGCACACCTATAAATAAGGTCTCTCTTGTACTATTCACAAAAAAAGAAAAAAACAACATAATCATAATACACAAATACTTTCTCTCTCTAAACTCTTTACTTTCTCTCTCTATATTATCCCCCAAGAACACAAATCTTAGATTATTGTTTGGTAGAATTAATATGTTGTAACGAGCCACATAACAAACACGATTAGTAAATTCTATCAACAGGATTAAGGCCTGAAATTGGAGGAGTGGTTGCCGGGTTAAAACTTCTGAACTACAACGAGGTTTTCGATCGAGCATTAATTATCTCGATTGGTTTGGGATTAGAGTTTAAACCCACTCCATTAATAGTGTCAGTAAACAAAAAATGGCAACCCAATTGGAAGAACAAACCAGATAGGTCAGCAAAGAGAAATCAACAGACTATGACAATTGATCGAATCGAAATGCCGCCATGCCCCACTTGTAAAAAGATGCATTCAGGCGAATGTTTAGCAGGTAAGGGCGTATGTTTTCGATGTCGTCAACCAGGTCATAAGTCTAATGATTGTCCTCAGTCGAATACTGAAATATAATTCATAGATCACAACCAAGCTGGACTACCACTAAGAGAGAACACCTACTTATTGGGAAACCCAAGGAGAGCCATCCCAATACGAAGTCACCAAGGAAGAGCTCAGGTGAATGCAATACTTGATGGAGAAGAACCAATAGAGGATGAAGACGTAACAAGTATGTTATTAATATTTAGATCACCTTCTTATGCGTTGTTTATTATAGGAATATCTTCCTAAGGATGTTAGGAGTTCTGAGATAGATGATTAGGAGAAGATGTTTTAAGGAAAATTGCTCCATCTTGGGATATAGTGAGGATCCAAACTAAGTAAAATATTAAGCAATAAAGTCTGATGGACACCCATTAGAGATCGATTTACACTTAAGTTGTGAAATTTAGAATGAACTAATTCTTCA
>JAPKLY010000053.1:770618-789033 GCA_026898435.1 Prunella vulgaris | reverse complement strand
GGGGGTATTTGATTTTTGAAATATGCAAAAGGGGTGGGTGCGGGTTTTATTTTCCAGATTTAATGGGTGTTAGATATTTAATGGGGTGGATCTCATTTTTTACCCTCCTTGTAACATGAGAATTTTTTGTATTCTTATATGCAATTACACTATTATAAATGACCTTATATGTAATTTACCCTATAAATAATAAATTATAATAGATATTTAAATTAAATAAATATAAATTTTAATAGAATTGAGCATGCTTAATACTCAATTTTTTTTAATAAAATATTTTATCGATCAAAATAAATGTAATTATATATATTTTATCAAGAGGCACACTTGCGTAGAAATTTCTACCTTATAAATTACCAAAAATAAGCACAAAATCTCGGATCCCTTAAATCTCGCGGGTCAGGCCCGGGTCGGGGAAAAATCGGGTCTTACCAAAATAAGTGTGGATCTTAACCAAATAAAAAATGGATCTCATCAAATTCACGCATTCCATATTTAAAATGCAGAACCTCAAAATCAAAACCCACAGCGAATAAAAAAAATGACGAATTCATAAGCAAGAAGGAAAGGATTTCGATCGAAAGAAGCAGGAAACTAATCGGAATCACAAATACGACATTAACAGGAAGATCGAAGTGATAACAGTCCCAGAGTAGATCAGAAAGATGGATGATTACTTTCCAGATTGCCAAATAATAGAAAGAACGAATTTTATAGGTTCGACAACAACAGGTAACATCACAAACACAGATCAAATAGTAACTAATGCATGTGGAATGAATTTTTAAAATGTGTCACATATTCATAATATGTATGTTACAAAATAAAATAACTAGTGGTACAATTCTCTAGATGGAAAAAATATGTTACTCAATGAACATATTCATGTTATTTTATGACCTACACAGTGTTACTAATTATTGGATTGAGTTATATGTTACTGTCTTCAATTTCATATGTTACTCTCTTCCATTACTTATGTCACTCATAAATAAAAATAAATATTAGTAATATACAGATAGTTTGCACTTATAAAAAAATAATTACTTAAAATATGTTACTGTTTTCTTTCCTATAAGTTACTAATTAATATAATTGTGTGTTACTATGTAAAAATACATGTTCTTACTGTTTAAAAATCTTAGAAAATATGTTACCTGATACAATATTATCTGTTACAAAATAAAATAAACAGAGTTACTTTTATTCATTAAAAAGATGTTACATTATTCAAATTTATGTGTTACTATACAGAATAGATAGTGTTACACATAGAAATATTTAATACTTTTGACTATAAATATTATATTGCAGGAATACATAATGAAGAAGACACTGATCTACAATCTATTGATGGGCACATAAAGGGGTCAGATAATCCACCTGATCAAGAAAATGAAGGAGAGAACTTTAATAGTAACGAATACAGTGACTCGTTGTTTGGGATGAAAAGAGACATCATTGATGAAATCTACAAATTGTACAGTGCACATGCCCGTTCAGTTGGATTTAGTGTACGCAAAACAACAGAAACAAGGTCAACGAATGGAAAAAATGTGTTGATATCGAAAAATTATGTGTGCTCTAATGAAGGTAAAAGATGTTCGGGCGATGAAACAGTGGTTAAGGAGAAAACCACAAAAAGAAAGATTGGAGGGACAAGAACAGAATGCAAGGCAACGATGAGGGCAAGATTAAGTGAATGTGGAAAGTATGAAATAACAAAACACATAATAGAGCACAATCATCAACTGACAAGAAAAGAATTGAACCACTTGCATCGTTCTGCGAGAACTATAACGGGTGGAAAGGCTGAAGCAATTGTAGACATGTTATCATCTGGTATAAGACCAGCAGATTTGTTCTGTTACCTAGCTTATAGTGCTGGAGGAGAAGAACAGATTGGACACACGATGAAAGACCATCTAAACTATGTGAACCGTACTAAAATAAGTAACATAGAAGGGGGTGATGCGAAGAAATTCATGAAATTGATACAGATCCAATCAGAAGAGGAACCTCAGTTCTTCTACAAGTTAGAGATGAATGAAGATGGGAGATTGAGTAATGTTTTTTGGAGAGAATCAATGATGATAGAGGATTTTGATATATACGGTGATATTTTGGTATTCGACACGACTTATAAGACTAACAGGTATGATCTCATATGTGCGCCATTCATAGGAATAAACAACCACTGGAAAAATATTATGTTTGGAATAACATTTTTATCAGATGAAAAATAGAAACTTTCGAGTGGTTATTCACGACGTTCAAGAAATCAATGGGTGGAAAGACTCCAGTCACAATATTCACTGACCAGGACCTAGCAATTTCAAAGGCAATAGAAAAGGTATAACAATATTTCTATGTTACATAAAATATAAATTAGTGTTACTGTATAGTTATATAGAGTGTTACTATAAATTTGTGTTACTCTTCAACTAAAATATGTGTTACCAAATATTTATGTTACTCCAAGAGTATATTATGTGTTACTATAATATAGAATATGTGTTACAAATCAGGTTTTCCCAGAAACAAGACACAGATTGTGTCTGTGGCACCTACACCAGAATGCAGTGAGCAAGTTTGCATAGTTAAAGAGCAACAACAAATTTAAAGATTCATTAAAAAAGTGCCTATCTGGATGTGTCGATAGAGAGGACTTTGAAAATTGCTGGAAGAAAATGATTAATGAATATAACCTGCAGAACAATAGTTGGTTTGAAAGGCTCTACACTTTAAAGGAAACATGGTGTACGTCATTGAGCAAGGATTTCTTTTCAGTTGGAATACGATCATCCCAGCGAAGTGAGAGTACAAACAGTTCGATATCTTTCAATTCAAGAAAGACCACATGCTTGACTGAGTTATGACATATTCAACAAAACAGTCAAAAATTGGAGAACAAACGAAATAAATGACGAGTTCCAGTGTCAGTGTATTATGCCTGAGTCAAGTTTGATGATTAATGAAATAGTGAAACATGCTGCAGAAGTTTACACGCTGACCATTTTCAAAACCTTTGAGAACGAATTCCTAAGAAGTCTATCTTGTACATCACAAAAGATTGCAAGAGAAGATACCACATTTGTTTATGATGTTACGATAAAATGAGAAGCACATAGAGTAATTTTTTAACAGATGATGATTAGAATACAGTGCAGCTGCAAAAAAATTTGAAGAGTGTGTCATATTGTGCTTCCACTGCATACGTGTGCTGCATATTAACTCGGTACAAGAAATACCAAGTGAATACATACGTACGAGGTGGACAAAGGATGCAAAGTTACAAATTTGGGAAAAAACACAGCAATGAAAACAATAAAGGTACAAAGTTCAATTCCGTGGAGACATCAAATGGCTAGGAGGAGCTACAGCCTTATATTGGAGTGCGAGAGAGATGCTGAAACAAGAAAAATGCTAGAAGAAAGTATGGAAAGAGACTCAATGAAGGCAAAGGCATTTAACTCAAAACAACAACCAGAAAAATCAGCAGAAATTGTGGAAGGAATTGAAATACGGGATCCTAGACGCTCAACAAAAAAAGGAAGGAAAGCTAGAATGAAAGACCACTTCAAAGGAACTCAAAAAAAGAAGAAAAATCTGCCAATTGAATATGGCACACAAACATCAAATGCTCATTTGATATAAAACTCATTCTCTATACTGCATTTATAGTTTTTAGTATTGAAGATTATGTTACTGATGCCTTATTTCAGTGTTACAAAATGGATAAATTTGTGTTACTATTTGGATATGTTACTGTTGCCTTAAATTAGTATTACAAAAATGATTAAACTATGTTAATATATAAATATGTTACTGTTGACTTTTGTTAGTGTTATAAAAAGGATTAAATTCTATTACTACAGGGATATGTTACAGTTGTCTGATGACAGTTTTACCAAATTTGACAACATGTGTGACTATGGAATATGTTACAGATACCTAATGTCAATGTTACAAATTTTGATACTCTGTGTTACTATCAAATTATAAGCATGTTGTTTTTTGAGCTGAACAACTAATAATAAAATGTAATTTATTAACAATTTAAAATACTCAATTGAATATATATTACTATACATTTAAATATATGTTACTCTTGGTATAAAATTGAGTTCAAAGAGCATTTCCAAACTTATTTGACTAAATATTTGGGTTAAATTTGATTAAAAAAAATATGTTACAAGTGACTTTTGTGAATTCTACTATATAATAGATATTAGTGTTACATTTCAAAATTTTAAAAAGAATATCACTATAAATCTTTTAAAATGTTGAAAATTGATTATATTCTTTATAAAATAATAATTTTTATGTCTTAGAAAAAATTTCACAACAAAATAAATTTGTATGTTACTATTGACTTGATTCAATATTACTATTTCAATTAAATTTATGTTACTATTATGTAAATAATACTATGTAAAATAAAATAAAAAAGTTACTTTCATAATCTTCCTTTGTACTTCTGTTGATAGGCGGACTACTCGAGGCTAATCACAAGATTAATTAGTCAAGGCTAAGAAGTTCGTTGACATGCTTAGAAGATACATCATCAGCTTTGACTGGAGCCAACATAGGGAAGCTCGCCAAGAGAGGAAAGAAGCTCGCCCAGACGCCTAGTGACCCAAGTCAAATGACTAACCAAGCCCAAGAGAGAGAAGCTCGCTGGTAAGCTCGCCTCTTATGAAGAACACCCCGGCGACCTAAGGAGACCACTCAGAAGTCCATCTTTACATTGTTCCAAAATAATACAAGGCAATAAAGCTCGCCCAGAAGCTCGCCTAGGTTCAAGACACAAACTCCAGTTGTATAGGTAGCACGTAGAGATGTAATAGGAAAAAGTATTGTAAAGGTAGCATAGTAGTGAGTAAAGACAAGGGTCAAGGACACTTGTCAGCACCTAAAGCCAAGAAGGCTCACAAGGTGCCACCTCACACATGCAAACTTATAAATAGGTCTCCCATGTACCTTTCTCTCTCTAAGTTTTCATAATACACTACCACTTTCTCTCACTAACTCTCACACACTCTCTCTACTTTCATTATTCAAGAACATATGTCAAAGGGTCCAAAGGGTTCTTGGTAGAGTCCAATAATCCGAAGTCCAAAGGGTCCCTGACAAACGACCAATAATTGAGGATGAGCCACCTCGGGTTTCGTACGTGGAGGTCGGCTCCAGCTCCCAGGTGATCTCGGTAGCTCGCCAGGTCTCCGGCGAGCTGCGTCCCAATCCGGAGGAAGGAGCCTCCAGCGCCGTATACCGCGAGGTATGGGAGGAAGGCGGCGAGGTCGTCCATGAGAAAAGAGTTGCCAGTGGCAACGAAGGACCCGACGAGATTGATGAGGGCATCGCCGAGGTCGGCGAGGAGGGTGGCGACCTGGAGAAAGTTACGCTCGAATGGTTCCGCCGTATCGGTTTCCCGGAACCCCAGCTGGTTGAGCACCAGGTTCCCACCCAGGTTGTTCACCCATTCGATTGGAACGAGTATGTCACCGAGTATGCGGCGAGCTTCCCCTGCCTGGACCGGATACCCCCCACTGACCCCGCCGACCTGGAGAAAGTTGCCCCGTCTGAATACAAGGCTGGCGAGGTGGTGAGTCTCATTGATGAATGCGACCTGCCCATCATACGCAGGGAGTATCGCATCCCGCTCGACATTTTCATGTATGCTCCAATGAAGAATGAGCGGGCCGACGCGCCTCCTGAGGGGATGACCGCTTTGAACGTTGACGTTCTAAGGGCCGGGGTTACACTGCCATTACACCCGATCATTGGCCAATACCTTGCCGACAATAACTTGGCCATCACCCAGCTCACCCCGAATGCATGGAGCAACCTTCTCGCCGCCCTGTCTGTCTTTGGATTGGAGGGCTATGAGAACGCGATGACCTCGGCGGACCTGGGCGAGCTCTTCGCTGTGACCAAGCGGACGCAGGACGGCGCAGGATATTATTATTTGAAACCTCACCCAGGGGAAAAATTTCTCGGGGATTTGCCCAATAAAGTCCGACTGGAAGAAGCAGTTTTTCTTCATATGTGGAGACTGGCGAGCCTCCAGCACGTACCATGGACGGGGTGACCGTATTCCCACTCCGGAGGGATATGGGGAAGCCAGCAGTAGGTCGCCTATTTCGGTGTGTGTGGGTTGAATTAGATATACTAATTCTAATTTTCTTTCTTTTTGCAGTTCCGAAGCGCCACAAATCAAGCAGGGGCAGGCCTAAGGTATCTGCCCAGTTCGACGTGGTGCGCGTCATCTGCTGCTTGAGAAGTGAGAAGGATGGGCAGGTCGCCCACCTGTGCGCGCACCATTGCCTGCGGCTCGCCGGGCTCCTAACATTGCCGCACCACCTCGATATCCAAGGTCCCGAGCTTCCAGGTTTAACTCTTTGAAGCTCGCCTATGGGGGGGTGTAGCTCACCATCATGCTGACATTTGTAGTTTTTGTGCAGGTGGTAGCTTCGTCGCCATTCCGATCGCTGAGGTCCCCGAGGTCTATCAAATCATTAAAGACCGTTTTGGAATGGGCCCACCTCACCCCAACAGACTTGCCCTGCCGTCCGTGCTCGCGCTGGAGGTGAGCAAGGAGGCAGAGCTCGCCTCCAAGAAGGGCGAGGTAGGGGGTCGGGGACCCAGAGGGAAAAAGTCAAGACTCCCGAGAAGTCCAAGACTACAGAGGTCGCTCGGACAGGCCGAGGTGGGGGGCGAGCTGTCGCCCCTGCCGAGCGAGGTCGAGGGAAGAAGGGGCCCCAAAGGGGCGAAGGATCCCGAGCTGGCGAGGAGGATCTCCCAGCTCGCAAGAGGACTAGGTACACGGGCCTGGTCGACGAGGACTCCGACCGAGTCGAAAGGGTCTCGGCAAGGTCCGGGCAGGAAGGATCTGCTCAATCCGCTGCCCCGCTGGCGGCCACGCCTTTTCGGAGCTCGCCCCCATCGCCGTCTCTATTCAGGGTGCAAACCAATGACGACACGCTCCTTGGTTGGGACGCTGACCGAGCTCAGTAAGTAGTTTGCCTAGCCGACCTTCATTGCTCATTGTTTTCTGTTTTTCTAACATTTTCTATCTACTTTGGTCTCGCAGTTATGCCCCAATCGCCTTCCCGAATCGCCATGAGGCCCTGCACGCCTTCGAGCGATCTCGCTCCCTCACGTCGATGCGGAGCCTCCCTCCGGGCGTAGCCCGGAATACTGTGAGTGAGATGCCAAGGCATTGGACGACCCCGTCGGTGGCGAACATCAATAGCCAGGATCTGAAGGAGAACCTCCTCCTCTCGGCCCATCATGCGAGTAGATTGGTACTCGCCAATCAGAAGGCTCTCGAGCAGGTCGCCGAGTTGGAGGCAGGTCGCTCCGACAGGAACAAAAGAATGCTGGCGTTGGCGGACACTACTGACAAGGAGAAAAAGCAGGCGCAGCTCGTCGAGGAAAGGACCGAGGCATCACTGGGCGCCGAGCAAAATGCTCTTCAGCAGCTCGAGAATGCTCAACGCCGGCTCGCCAGGCTCGAGTAGGAGACGGAGGCGAGGATAAAGGCTAAGGAAGAGGAGCTCGCCGCCCAGCTCGCCCAGGAGGTCGACAATCATAGAATTACCAAGAAGGACCTCGCACTGCAGCGGGGCCTAGTGAAGAGTGCCAATGCCGAGTGTGAAAGGCTAAGGGGCGAGTTGGAGGCGAAGGCCAACGAGGTTGCCGAGCTACGGAATGTTGCCTCCTCCTCACCGAATCTAGCGACCGTGAAGGCCGAGGCCTCTGACAGAGGATGCGTCCAATGTTATGCCGAGGTCTTGCAAACTCTTTGGTGGGCTCGGGCCCATAAGGACGACGAGGTCGAGGCCGTGGTGGGTGACTTCAAAGCCTGCCTGGACCGGGTTCCCTTTCCTGATGGTGCCGAGCTGGACATCGGCGACCTCCCTGAGCTCGGCATCCCCCTCAACTTTGTGCCAGCACGCTTCCAAGTTATCAAAACAGTTGAGGTGCCGGAGCTGAACACTGGCGAGGAGGAGGTCGCTGGCGAGGAGGAGCAGGTTCCCCTTACTGTTGCGCAGCTCCAAGAAGCCTGTGGGGATGCTGTGCTGAACCTCAGTGAGTTCGACACCACCGGGCTCACTGGCAATATCACTACAGAGGCCGAGCTCGCTCTTCCAGCCAACCCGGTGGCCCCTGGCTCCAGCGAGGTGCCTGCTGATGCCCCTCCCGCTGCTCCAGATGCTTAAGCTTTTTCTTGCTTTCTTAGATTAACTCTTTTATTTCTCAACTTGTAGTAGGTCGCCGGGTTGTGGAGCTCGCCCAGAAGGAGCTCCGTTTTTGTAGCTTTTACTTTTTTGTTTAAGTAGATTTAGCTCGCCGGGCACGTGCAGCTCGCCCAGAAGGAGTTTTTTGTAGTTCAAAGATGGCCAGCTGGTCGGCCTTTGTGGCCAGCACTGCTACTCATACTTAGGATTTTTTCAAGTATATTTTTTACTTGAAAATTCCTTAAGTATCATTTGAATATAAGTCGAGCATTTTTTGTCCAACTCTTTTCACTTACGTATTTGCGCTTTTACGTTATAACTTTTTAAAATAGCTCGTTCTTGTTTATTTTTCTGCTACATAATTGTTCGTCTTATTCTACTTTGAGAAGCGAATCGTTAGTTTTATGCCACTTACGACTACGAATTGTACCTCTATTTTGAGAGTGCGTATTCTTCGTCTTACGCCACTTAGGGCCGCAAATCGTTCGTCTTAGACCACTTAGGGTGGCGAACTACACTTCGATTGATACACGTTGGGCCATTGGGTTTCATGAACCTTGTCTTAGACATTTTTTCGTCTTTTTCGCAAATTTTTCTAACTTATGGCAGTAGGTGCTTAGCAACCCTTTGAGAAGGGTACCTTCGCGACCTTGGGCACTTTGACCTTTGCCTTCGAGCTATTTAATTACAACACTTGGGACCTTGGTCCTTGCGCATTGCTGATTTTCGAGTACATAGGCGAGCTAGGTTTGGCGAGCTCCCTGGAGCAGTGGGCGACCTGGTGCAGCTCGCCTAGTTGGAGAGCTGCACAGGTCCAAACATTTGGGGATTTTTCTGAATTTCTCTGACTTTGCAAATTTTTTGACTTTTTATAGTAACGTAATTTACATTGGTTGCCATCGACATTTCTGATACAAACCCTCGACTAGTCTATTACAGGATCCTAGTCTATTGGTAGAACTTTTTCAGGTGGGCCGCACTCCAGGTGTATGACGAGGCGTTGCCTTCTGCGTCTTTAAGGTCATAAGTGCCGTTCGGCCAAGCTGCGGTGACCTGGAACGGTCCTTCCCAGTTTGAACTGAATACACCTGGTGGGGCCATCAACTTCTTTTTCAATACCAGGTCTCCGACCTTGAATTTTTGGTCTCAGACCTGAGAGTTGTAATACTTTTATGCTCTACGCTTGTAGGTGGCGTTCTTCATTTCTGACGAAGCTCTGATCTCTTCGATCAGATCTTTCTCTACTGCTAAGGCTTCGTCATTCTTTTCTTCATCATACCCCACCACCTTCCAAGTCTTGTTGTGGACTTCGACCGGGACCACGGCTTCAGTCCCGAAGGCTAGGGCAAATGGGGTCTCCCCGGTGCTGGCCCTATAGGAAGTTCTATAAGACCATAGGACCTCCGGGAGTTCGTCTGCCCAGCTCCCTTTCTTTTCTTCGAGGCGGAGCTTTAATATGTGTTTCAGAATCTTGTTCACCGCCTCGACCTGGCCGTTAGACTGGGGATGATATGGAGTTGAGTAGTGCTTCTTGATGTTCCATGAACTGCAGAAGTCTCTCAGCTTTTGACCGTCGAACTGCCTTCCATTGTCTGTGATGATGGACTGCGGAAGTCAAAACTTACAGACCAGGTTTTTCCAAACGAAGTCGATCATCCTTTCCTGGGTTATAGTTGTGAGAGGTTCGGCCTCAGCCCACTTAGTGTAGTAGTCTACTGCTACAACAACAAACTTTACACCACCTCTACCAGGTGGAAATGGACCTATCAAGTCGATTCCCCATTTCGTGAAAGATCATGGGCTGAAAACCGATTTTAGTTGGTTGACTGGGGAGTGGATGTTAGGTGCAAAAAGTTGGTACTTTCGGCACCTTCGAGCGAAGCTGATGGCATCTTTGTGAAGAGTGGGCCAGTAGTAGCCCTGCCTGATCGTCTTGTACGCCAATGCTTGCCCCCCGACGTGACTTCCACAAATCCCTTCGTGAATTTCTTCTAACACTTCGGACCCCTGCTTCTTAGTTAGGCACTTGAGTAGGGGTAGAGAGAATCCACGTTTGTAGAGTTGGCCATCCAGCAGCGTATATCTGGAGGCTTGCTTTACTAGCCGGCTAGCTTCCCAGGTGTCCACGGGGGTTGTTCTGTCTGTCAAATATTTTTGGATTGGAGTGCACCAATCTTCACCATCTTCACTATCCTTCTGCCCCCCACTCGAGGTTTGATTTATCTTATAATCGGACGTCGAGGGGTTTTTCAGTGTGGTGATTACAACCTCTGTGAATTCGGCTTCGCCGTTACTAGTAGCTAGCCGGGCTAGAGCATCTGCTTGTGTGTTTTCTAGTCGCGGTATCTGATTGATGTAAACCTGCGTAAACATCGAGATCAGATGCGCGGCTATCTTTTGGTAGGTCATCATCTGCTGGTCTTTTGCCTCATACTCGCCCCAGACTTGGGATATTATTAGCTGGGAATCTCCGAAAACTTGAAGATTTTTTCCCCCACAGCTAATGATAGCCTAAGTCCCGCTATCAACGCTTCATACTCCGCCTCGTTGTTGGTCGCTCGAAAGTCGAACCGGATTGCGGAGGTGAAGACTTATCTGTCTAGGCTGATTAGGACCACGCCGGCGCCTACTGCTACGCTGGTTGATGATCAGTCCACGTAGAGATGCCACGGAGCTATACGCCCTCTCGTCGGATCTTGTGGGAAAGTTAGCTCGACGATGAAGTCGGCAAGTGCTTGTCCCTTGATCCCTGTTCGGGGTGCGTAGGTTATACCGTATTGGCTGATCTCTAGTGACCATTTCAGCAGGCGTTCGGCGGTGTCCGGGCGCTGTAGTATTTGACGTAGTGGGAATGTTGTCAGCACCTCTACCGGGTGGTAAAAAAAGTAGGGGATCAATTTTCTAACACTCATCACCAGTGCATAAGCCAGCTTCTCTGTTGGGGTGTACCGCAACTCAGCTTCATGTAAGACTTGGCTTACATAGTACACTGGTAGGTGTGTTTTCGCCTCTTCTCGGACCAGGACGGAGCTGATGGCCATCTCCGATGCGGCTAGGTATAGATACAGCTTATCTCCAGGTATTGGCTTTGGCAGGACCTGTGTATCTGCCAGGTATGTTTTTATGTCTTCAAAGGCTCGTTGCCATTCACTTGTCCAGACGAAGTGGTTTTTGAGGTGGAGCTTGTTGGCTTTGGCTGCCTCTTTGTACCTTCGTGTGTTTGCCTTAATTGCCTCGAAGAACGGACGATTTCGGTCGTTGGACCTGGAGATGAATTCTTTCAGGGCTGCCATGCACCCAGTCAGTCTTTGAATTTTCTGCACGGAATCGGGGACACCCATCTCGATTATACATTGGACCTGTGTTGGGTTGACCTCAATTCCACGTTGGCTAATTAGGTGCCCCAGGAATTTTTTGGAGTGTACGCCGAAGCAGGTCTTTTTGGGGTTTAACTTCATGTTGTAGTGGCGCAGTATGTCGAAGGTCTATTTTAGGTGGTCCAGGTGGTCCTCCTTTCTCAAACTCTTGAAAACTATGTCGTCCACGTACACCTCCATGGATTTGCCGATGTGTTGGTCAAATATTTTGTTCACCAATCTTTGGTAGGTGGCTCCGGCGTTGATGAGTCTGAACGACATCCTTTCCCAGCAATACATGTTCTTGTTGGTGTAGAACACCGTATGCTCCTGGTCATCCGGGTGCAAAGCTATCTGGTGATAGCCCGCAAAAGCGTCCATGAATGTCATCATTTCATGGCTAGCGGTGCTATCTACCAGCTGATCGATGTGAGGTAGTGGGAAATTGTCCTTCGGACAAGCTTTGTTCAAGTCTGTGAAGTCAATGCAGAGTCTCCATGTCCCATTGTGTTTCTTCACCAGGACGGGGTTCGCGACCCACTGCGGACACAAAGCTTCCTTGATGAGCTTGTTGTCTGCAGCTTCCCCACCTCAACGGTTAGAGATGCGTACTTGTCAAGTCCATACTTTCTCCGCTTTTGGCGTACGGGTCTCCTCGTCGGGTCTATGTTGAGTCTGTGGCAAGCATGTTCCAATGGGATCCCCGTCATGTCCTCATGGGACCAGGCAAACACGTCTAGGTTGGTCATCAGGAACAGCTCCATCCTCGACCGGTACGGTTCGGGTAACTCGGAACCAATGAAAAGTTCTAAGTCCCTTTCTGGGTCCACCGGGAGTGCCGTCAATTCCTCCATGGGGGTGGCTTTTCTCTTCTGACTTTTCCACCTAGGGTCGCTGATGAACTCGTCCCACTCCTCTTGTGACATTTGCGCGGGTTCGTGACCTATGCGCGGTTCGAGGTCATCGAGTTGGCTTTCAGCTGGGGAGGGTTCATCAACTGTTAGTACCTCCGGTGTTTTGTCAGCCTGGGATGGAGCGGTGACTTGGGGAGTTGGGTCAACGTCCATTGGTGTTGGTTCTTGACCTCCCGCAGGTCTCCCATCTTGGGCTTCGTCAACCACCTCCATGGGAGCAGGTTGCTGTTCCTGCGCAGGTACCGATTCCTGCACAGGTCCCAACACTTGGGTTTCTTCCAAATCCTCCATTGGTGTCGGTTGTGTGTCCTGCACAGGTCCAGTGCCTTGGTTGATTTCTGACAAATCGCCTACCTCCATCATCTCAGTTTCGACCGAGATGATGTCTAGGATGTTTGGCTCGTCTGTAGGAATCTGTACGTCCTCCTCAAGGACTTGGACTCGTGCCACCGCTTTTTTGACCTGGCCATCTTTCATTTGGAGTAAACATTCTCGGGCCTTTTTCTGGTCACCTTTTATAGTTCCGGCACCTTTTGGAGTTGGGAATTTCAAACAGTAGTAGTAGGTCTAACACGCCACTTTGAATTCATTAATAAATGGGCGGCCGAGGAACCCGTTGTAGGAGGACTGCTGGTCGACAACTAGGAAATCTATGAGCCTAGTCAGTCTCCTTTCGGGGTCCTCAGCCGATACAAGTTGGACGCTCAACCTAACACTACCTAGGGGGACGGTTACAGCTTCTCCGAACCCCACTATCCTAGCGTTGCTAGGTTCCAGATACGACTCAAAATCACCTAAGGTATCCAAGGTGGATTTGAAGAGAATGTTGGTGAATGCGTCGGTGTCCACAAGTAGCCTGTGAACTCGGACGTTCATGATGTTGGCGGTTATCACCAACGAGTCGTTGTGGGGCATCAGTACCCCCTCCAGGTCCGCCGAAGAAAATGTTAGCTCATCAGCAAGCTGCGAGACGGACCTGGGGCCGGAGCTACCTTCCTGGACTTGGTTTATGGCCCAAATTTCGGCCTTCCTTTTTCTCTTGGACATGGAGGATCCCCCGTCCTGGAGACCTCCGGTGGCTCCGATCTCCTCCTCAAGAACCAAGAGTTCCCGGGTGGGCTCCATGTTTTGCTGAGGTTGGGGAGGTGCCCTCCGTCTGTTATGGGGACCAGGTTGGTCCGCTTCCTCCTCCTCATCATCGGAGGTAGCCCTCCTCTCGAACCTTGGCCTCTTAGCTGGGGCCTTCTTCACGAACTCGGCCAGCTTCCCATCCTCGTAAAATTTCCAGAGTTGTTTGAGGAGGTCTCGGCATTCGCTGGTGAAGTGGCCGATGGCCTGATGGTAGGCACAGAATTTGTTGGGGTAGAGCTTCGTGCGGTCCAAGCGGATCTGCCTTGGCTCCTCCAGCATGGCCTTGCCTTTGACGGCAGTGAAGACGTGGTCAACGGAGACAGTGAGGACCTGATTGAGCTTTTCTTTGAGCTCGTCTCCCTCGCCAAAGGCCTTTAAGTTCCGGGGGGCTTTGTAGGTGCCCCCGGACTTCTTTCCGTAGGGTTTCCTTTCTTCGTGGGCACCAACTTCTTTGAGCAGTGCTTCCTGCATGGCCGCGAACACCCCCGCCTTATGACAGAATTCGATGTAAGTGTTGGGACATGCGAGGTGCATCTCCTTCCAGAGGTCGGCACCCCTCTTGAATCCGGCCATCGCTGCGACGACCTTGGTGTCCTCGCTCACCGGCTCGCCTTCTAGCAGAATTTTGTCAAACCTTTCCAGGTACTGCTGGTCGGTCTCGTTCTCGCCTTGATAGATGTTGGCGAGTCGGTGCTTCTGGGTAAGGTAGGATCCGAACCCAAAGAAGTGGGCCAGGAACTCCCGCGAAAGTTGGCCAAATGAGCAGATTGACCCCGGGGCGAGTGAAGAGAACCAGCGGTGAGCTAGGTCCCCTAGGGTCAGCGGGAAGTTCCGGCACTGGGTGTAGTCGGTGGCGCCAACCGAAATCATGAAGTCCACGTACTTGGCCAGGTGGACTTTCGGGTCAGATTCTCCCTCGTACGCGGACATCACCGGGAACTGGATTTTCTTCTGGACCGGTGCGCGAAGGATGGCAGGTGCCAACGGAGATGCGGGGAGAGTCGTGGCGTCAGATCCACCAGACTTGGCTGCTACTTGTGCTTGTAGCATTTCAACGGCCTTTTTCAGTGAGGCCAACTCGTCATCACGGGTCACCTCCGGCGGAGGCTGCTCAAAGGTCGTGCATCTCATGGACGCACGTCCCCAAGGTGCCTCACTCTAGGGTGACCTCTCAGTGGCGGGCTAGAATTGACGTCCGCCATGGGGACCTAGCCGGTCAGTGGCGGGCCTCCTCAACCTTTCGTGGGCGGACCTGCGCGGTTGTTGGTCGGAGTCCCCGTGGGATGCTGCTGGGGCCACCGCCCGCTCATTTTCCCCGTATCTCGGGGCCAGGCGACCTTGGAGGACTTCCCTCCTTTGTGATTGGTGGGTGCCAGATGCCCCGGTGTAGGCCGACTCTCTTCCGGTGTAAGGAGCGGGATCCTCCTCCACCATCTTGGCCTTGTCGGTCCTCTCCCTTCGCTGGCGAGCTTGTGCCGAGCTCACCTCCTGCTCGGTGGGGAGGACGTTGTAATCCCCCCGGGTCTGGGTGCCCTGGGTGGGCCTGGTCTGCTCTCGGGCTTCGGCAGCTGGAGCTCGCCTGGGTACCAGGGTGAGCTCGTCCTGTTGCCTCTGCTGCAACCTTTGTAAGGTCGCGATGGTGCGTTGGAGCTCGTCGGGGTTGCTGGCCAGGTCCCTCAGGGCAGGGGCCAGGTCTTCTTGGGTCACCGCAACTCGCGGAGGTCGCGGAGCTGCGGTGCTCTTCTGGGGAGGTGGTTGTGAGGTCTCCACCACTTGGCGTGAGGTCTCCACCTCGGCCTGGTTTTGGTCACCTCCTTTGGACCTTCCCGCAGCTACGGAGGCCTGTCCTTTGGGGGCTCGAGTGTTAGCCATTTTTAGATTTCAGAGGGGGTAGCTCGCTGCAGGTCGCCGAGGTGGAGTGAGGTCGCCGGGATGGAGGTCGTCCAGCTTGGATGGAGCTGTGCAAGTTTTCATCTAGCCTCGCGTGTGACGAATTATCCGGGGTCCGGTTTATTCGTGTACACGCGTGCGTTTGAAAACTTTTTTTTGGACAAAATTTGTAAATCTGCAAATCTGGATTTTTACCCGGAAATCTGGGTTTATGTTTGAAGGAATGAATATGTGTATGTGTATCTTTGTAATACCCCGAACCAAATTAGATTTTGTTTTCTATTTATATTACATTTCATGTTATTATATTTATATATTTTTGCTTGATTGATCTTTTACTCCTTTGAGGGCACTAAGTTTTAAAATGAGTGATTTCTACTTGACGGTTGATTCAAAACCAAAACCGGAACCGGAAGCACTCCTAGCACCGTAACTATGAATCAAATATTAATAAATCATTTGAACGAATGAAATAAGTTTCTAAAAGGGATTTTAAGACCCTTTGGGTGTAAAAGATTTATAAAAAATAAAACCCTGGACGTTTGTCGCCAAATGTCGAACCGAAAACTCTAAAATTTGAAAAACTTCGATCCGACGAGTAATTGTGGATCTTTATTAGAACTTAAGTAATAAAATGGGTTAAACATAAGTTTTAATTAACAAATACAAGATATAAAATTTTAGGCTTACAAAACGAGCAAAATATTAATTTTCGGAGCCCAAAATGCGACCGAATAATATCCGTTTTCAACACCGAAAACCATATCGCGTCCCAAAATACAGTTAGAACTCAAATTCCCCTCCTAAATTCCCTTATTGGACGAAATTATCAGCTAGAAATGAAGAAATGTGGAGTCAAAATGCCCATACCCCTAAATCAAGGGGCCATACCTTCTTTCTTATTCCCTTACCTAACCTTGACTTCTCTTACCTCCAAATGAGTGATTTTGAATGGTCATATGCTCCCATTTCCTATATATGAATTATCTTAGTTCATTCTCTACCTTGATCAAAGAAATCCAAAGAAAAGAAAATCCAAAAACTCCCTTCTCACTCCCTCACTCAACTTTTGGTCACCATACTTACAAAGGGTAGAGAGATTTTCTTCTCCCATCTCCAACAACAAGAGAGCTTCCTTCCACAAGTATCAAGAAATCCATGGAGTTAGGTTGAAGGTTGGAGTCATTTCCTTGCAAAGAGGAAGCCAACATCTCTCCCTCTCTCTTCTAAGTTCATGTTTTTCCTCTCCACTTCTCCTAACTTACTCCATTGCTTTGTTTTAGCTCAAAACCAAAGTATTCCTCCAAGTGGTGCTCCATTCCTACAAGCTTAAGGGTCAAGGGACAATAAAGCTTCTTTTGTTAACAAGAAAAAGGCTCCAAAGGTTGTAAAACCCCAACTCAAAACATTTGGTTTTCTTGCATGTATATGTGAGCTATGTGTGTTTATTGTTCCATATTTTTAGAGACCATGAAACCCTAGGACTTTATACTTTCCAATGTTCAAATGCATGATGAATGAAGTCTAGAATGATGTTTTTGAAGGAGTTAAAATGTTGGTTGCATGGTAGTTATGAAATTGAAAATGTAAGTGAAAGCATGCACACAAATCACACACTTTAAGCACTGACCTCGAATTTCGTACAGAATTCGGACCTCATGTGCTATAAATTTTTGGATGATATTTATATGGTTGGAAACTACATCAAGTTATCTTTCATTTGAATCTAGTTTGAACATTTTTGGAGTTTTCATTAATAAGTTATGAATTTTCTAAGAAAGTGTGACAAAATGCCCCTTATTTCTAAAGTATGGATTTTCTGGGAGTAATCTGTTCATGAAAGAATTCTTTTAAAAATTTTATAAATTACTACATGAAGTTAAGTATCTTCATAATTTATTTCACGATTTTTGGAGATGTGTAAATATTTTTACCAAAATTATTTCGAAAGTTGCTCAATACTGGAAAATTCTGGAACAATCTGCCATGTTTTGGAAACTAGCCTAGAACTCATATTTTCCTAAACCAAATGATATGAAATAAATTTTATTTATAATTTACACTTGATGGGTTAGTCATAGTAAAAATTTCATGATTTTTGAATGAGTTCTGATATT
The DNA here is from genome assembly GCA_026898435.1 of Prunella vulgaris. Lineage (NCBI taxonomy): Eukaryota > Viridiplantae > Streptophyta > Magnoliopsida > Lamiales > Lamiaceae > Prunella > Prunella vulgaris. The sequence continues at coordinate 771,379 of JAPKLY010000053.1, read as the reverse complement.
TTTAGAAAATTCTCCAAGTTGGTATAAGTGTGGGTCAACATGCAAACTGCAGTACTTGAATATTGTTGATTATGTGTTATTTCCTTGTTAGAAGGAAAACAAATATTTTCCCATGAGGAAGCTAGTCTAAAGCCTTGGTGAATTCTATGTGAAAGCATGAGTTATGTGAATGGAATGATATTTAGTGTTGATTTTAGATTAAGGACCATATGTTTCCTATTTGCCTTAAGAAGGAAAATACGAAGAACCTTATAAGATCCTAACAAAGTTGAGTATGCTAAATGCACCTAGATAAGAACCTCAAGCTACTAATTACCGTAAAACATTTTATTAACTTCTTAAGTGAATAAAAATGCTAAGTAAAGTGTATGTCCTTATCGGACTAATTGTATAAATCTTAACAAGAATTCTTAAACATTAATAACTGAAATACAACGAATGGTGCTAGGTCTAAGTGTGCGAACGGTGACGAGAATCTCTGGTGAAAGGAACGGTGATTGTTTTGCAAAAAGGAAAGCGTTTAAGGTGGGTGGCATTTACTGTATTGCCTTGAATATTATATGGACTATTGATGTATTTGAATGAAAATGTTTTTGACCTTTGGGTCCAATTACAAGGTTATTACCCAAATTCCTACGGGTAAAGTATCTCAAATGATATGTAGTGGTCTGGCTTGTGTAGCTAGGCGCCGCGGTGGACAGAGCCTCAGGGCTATATCTCAAATGATATGTAGTGGTCTGGCTTGTGTAGCTAGGCGCCAC
>JAPKLY010000053.1:749349-770608 GCA_026898435.1 Prunella vulgaris | reverse complement strand
CTTTGTGGCTATGAAAAGTGTTTTTACAAAATGATACGTTTGCATACTACCAATATGTATAGTAGCGTACAGGTCGCCCACACTGAGAATTCAAATCTCACCCCCCTACTTTTAAATCCTTTTTCAGGTCTCGATGACGGGGAGTTTGCGCCAGTGGAGGAGTGATACTACTTCCCTACCAAAGTGTTTTAAATTACTCGTGAAAACGAGACTAGTAGTTTTAATATGACTTAACTAATATGCCGAGGCGGTAAACATTTATAATTTCCTCGATGATGGTGTGTAATATTTATCAGAACTATCTATTTTGCGCCAAACTTTTATAACGATCGTGTGTGTGATATTTTGAAAATGGCCACTGCGTTTTATAACCTTAATGTATGCTTCCGCTGTTCATGTGATGTTACTTGTAGTTTTCAAAAAAAAAAATATTAGTCCGGATTTTTCGACATTAAGTGATGACTCGGGTTTCTAGAATGCCAAGAAACATTTTGGAAAAACTGGGGCGTTACAATCTTCAAGTGTTCTTGAGTTTTATCAAGAACACCTTCAAATCTTCAAATCTTCAAATCTTCAACAAACCCTAATTTTTTGTTCTTGAAAATTTTTAATTTTCAAATTCGAAAGGCCCCTTCCTCTAGCGCTAAATTGTTGATAGAATTTACTAATCGTGTTTGTTTATGTGGCTTTATGTCGGATTAATTCTACCAAATAATAATCTTGTGTTCTTGGATAATGTAGAGAGAGAAAATGTAGGACTTAGAGAGAAATATTGCAGTAGGGATTGTATTAATTGTGTGAAATGTGAGAATTGAAAAATTGTGTGAATAGTACAAGAGAGGTCTTATTTATAGGTGCGCAAGTGTGAGACGGCACCTTACGAGCCTATATGACTTCCGGTGTTGACGAGGGTCCGTAACCCTCGTCCTGGTCCCTTACACTGCTCCCTATGTTGTGCCTCGTCCTACTACTATGTCTTAGACTAGATGAGCCTCATTAAAAACCTTGCTGTAAACCACCCTTGTGGATAAACCGGGCAGAGGGAAAAAGAGCGCACCATCGGGGTTATATCGATTAATAGGCGAGCTCCTAGGCGAGCTCGGAGGTGGGCTTCAGTGGTTTGGACGAGCTCTGGGGCGAGCTCCAGTGCCTTGCGTGGCTTACGAGCGTCATGCGATGATGGACCTCGGCGAGGTCTTCATGGGGATAGGGAGCGAGCTCGGGGTGAGCTCCAGAGTCTTCATGGGGATAGGGGTGAGCTCCTTTGGGCGAGCTGCGCAGGTAAGCTGCCCCCATGTGGGCGAGCTTCGCACTTCCATGGATCTGGGTGAGTCCTGGTGACCTGCCAAACCTCAGTGATTATCCATGCACTAATTGTGTTAGTTCGCCAGTCCAACACATATTAATCTTGATTATTGTTTCATAGGATCATAAGCCGATTACAGCCACTAAACTTGATCATTAACAAATTCTATCAACAATTTGGCGCTAGAAGGAGGGCACTGAACCTTCGATTATACAAATTTGAGAAAAGTAAGTGAGATTTAGGTTGAAGATTTGAAGGTGTTCTTGAAGTTTGACAAGAACACTTGAAGAAACACATTAATTCCCAACAAAATCGCCTAAAACCCAGATTTTTAGATCTGTAACTCTACGAAAAAGACCCTAAATGCATGCATGTGAGTAAATAAACCAATTTTTAGACAATTTACCCGCATGCAAGGCTAGAACAGACTTTGCACAAACTGACCTTTACTGGAAAAAGACGACCTTGACGACCTTCTCATTAAAACATTAAAATGTCGAAGGAAAACACCTCTGCTACCACAAGGAGATGGAAGGGGCGCACCAATCAAAACCAGGCCGATGGTGAAACCTCGCGCCGAGCTCCCCAGAGGAACGACTCCCCACGAGCTCCCCAACGAGCTATTGTGGCACAGGAGAAATTGAACCCTACTCTGAGGGACCTCGCCAACAACCCCTACGAGCTTCAAAGCACGATCGCTGCTCTGCAAAGGCTGCAGCAAAGGCAACATGGTGACCTTGCCCAGGCGTCCCGGTGAGCTCCTGCCAATGAAACCCAGGAGCAGACAACTAGGCCAACTCAGGCCACCCAGGCTCGGGGGCAAGCCATCGACCTTCCCGCTGAACAAGAGGTGAGCTCCACGCGAGCTCGTCAGCATAGGGAATTGGCCGGGAAGGCCAAAATGGCAGACAGATTAGGCTAGCAAGATGGGCGAGCTACGGTTTACACGGAGACATCGGACACCCACCAATCCAGGAAGGTCCTCCGGGGAAGATTGGGGCCTAGGGAAGAAGTCGAACAAGTATCCGCCCCTGCTTCATCCCGGAGGGATGAGTCAGATCTACATCCGTGAAGGTCCGCTCATGATCGTTTGAGAAGGCCAACTGCCGATAGACTTGGCCCAAATGGAGGCCGCTAGTTCCAGCCCATCACAGAAGGGCTACCCCAGAGCGAGGGACTGTGGGGACGTGCGTCCACGAGGCGCACGGCCTTTGAACAGCCTCCACAGGCCGTAGCTCACGATGATCAGCTGGCCACCCTAAAAAAGGTCATTGAACAGCTATAGATGCAAGTAGCTGCTAAAACTGGCGGACCTGATGCCACCTCCCTTCCTGCGTCTCCATTGGTACCGGCAATATTGAAAGCACCGGTTCATAGAAAGATCTAATTTCCAATGATGGTTGCTTACGAAGGAGAGTCTGGTCCAAAAGTCCACGTTTCGAAGTATGTGGACTACATGATCTCTGTAGGTGCCACTGACGCCACACAATGCCGGAACTTCCCGCTGACCCTTGGGGCCGAGCTCTCAGCTGGTTCTCTTCGCTTGCCCCAGGATCAATCCAATCATTTGGCCAACTTACGAGGGAATTCTTGGTCCACTTCTTCGGGTGTGGGTCTTACTTGACCCTGAAGCACTGACTCGCCAACATTCACCAAGGCGAGAACGAGACCGACAAGCACTACTTGGAGAGGCTGGAGGGCGAACAGGTGAGCGAAGATACGAAGATCATTGTTGCAATGGTCGGACTAAAAAAGGGTACCGAACTCTGGAAAGAGATGCATCTAGCATGCCCGAACACCTATGCCGAGTTCCTACACAAGGCAGGGGTGTACATTGCTATGCAAGAGGCCTTGATGAAGGAGGTCGGTGCCTCCGATGAAAAGAAGCAGCACGGGAAGAAGTCTGGGGGCACATACAAAGCTCCCAGGAACCTGAAGGCTTTTGACGACGGGGATGAGTTCAAGGAAAAACTCAACCAAGTACTTACTGTCTCCATCGACCACGTTTTCACTGCGGTCAAAGACAAAGCAATATTGAACGAACATCGGAGAATCCGTCAAGACCGCACGAAGCTGAATCCCAACAAATTTTGTGCCTACCATCAATCAATCGGCCACTTCACCAGCGAGTGTCGCGACCTCCTCAAACAATTGTGGAAATTCTATGAGAATGGGAAGCTGGCCGAGTTTGTAAAGAAGGCACCTGCAAAGAGAACCAGGATCGAGAGGAGAGAGGTTTCGGATGATGAGGAAGAAGATGAGGACCGACGTGGTCCTCAACACAGGCGTAGGGATCCTCCCCTACCTCCGCAAGATCAAGAACCTACACGAGAACTCCTGGTTCTCGAGGTACATTTTGGAGCTGTCGGAGGTCTCCAAGACGGAAGATCCTCCATTTCCAAGAGGCAAAGAAAGGCTGAAGTTCGGGCCATCAACCAGGTCCAAGAGGAGAGTTCCAGCTCCATGCCTGCTGCTCAACCCACTGCCGAACTCACGTTCTCACAGGCGGACTTGGAAGTAGTGTTGACCCCTCATAACGACTCGTTGGTGATCAACACCAACATTATGAACGTCTGAGTTCACCGACTCCTAGTTGATACCGGTGCGTTCACCAATATTCTCTTCAAATCTACCTTAGATGCCTTAGGTGATTTCGAGTCGTACATAGAACCTAGTAATGCTAGGATAGTGGGGTTTGGAGAAGCTGTAACCGTCCCCGTAGGCCAGATTAGGTTGAGCGTCCAACTTGTATTGGTCGAGGACCTAGAGAGGAGACTGGCTAGGCTAGTAGATTTTCTTGTTGTTGACCAGCAGTCTACCTACAACGGGTTCCTTGGCCGCCTGTTTATTCATGAATTTAAAGCGGCGTGTTCAACCTACTACTACTGTTTAAAATTTCCAACTCCTAAAGGCACCAGAATGATTAATGGTGACCAGAAAAAGGCCCGTGAATGTTTGCTTCAAATAAAAAATGGTCACGCAGGTAAGACTGTAGCACCGGTTCACATAATTGAAGATGTAACCCAGCTTCCGGTTGATGAGCCCAACATCCTAGACGTTATCTCAATCGAATCGAAGTTGATGGAGGAGGCGATCAGCCAGACGAGACACAGGTAACCCAAGACGAAGAACCGGTGGAGAACTCGCAACCGGCGCCCATGGAAGGAGTGGAAGAAGCTCAAACTGGTCAAGTACAAGAACCTGCGCAAGACCAACAACCTGCGCCCATGGAAGTGGTCACCGATGTTCAAGAAGAAGAACTTGCGGAAGATCAAGAACCAGAACCAATGGAGGTTGATCAAGTTCCCTAGGTTGGGAAGCCATCCCAGGTTGAAGGGTCATCCAATCCAACCCCACAAGAAGCAGGAAAAGTTGAAGAACCTGCCAAAGTTGGAGACGGAGGCGAAGACCTTGAACCCCGGATAGGTCATGAACCTGCGATAAAGGAGAACCTGGAAGAGTTCCTAAAAGACACAAGGTGGAAGAACCAGAAAAGGAAGGCCACTCCCATGGAGGAATTAACAGCAATCCCGGTGGACCCAGAAAGGGACTTGGAACTTTTTATAGGTTCCGAGTTACCAGAGTCGTACTGGTCGAAGATGGAGATTTTCCTCATGTCCAACTTGGACGTATTTTCCTGGTCCCACGAAGACATGACGGGAATCCCGTTGGAGCACGTATGACACCGACTCAACATAAAACTGACGAGGAGATGTGTCTTCCAGAAATGAAGAAAGTACGGACCGGACAAATACGAAGCTCTAACCACGGAGGTCAAGAAGCCATTGGACAACAAGTTGATCAAGGAAGCCTTATTCCCGCAGTGGGTTGCAAACCCAGTCCTGGTGAAGAAGCCCAACGGAACATGGAGGTTATGCATCGACTTCACGGACCTAAACAAGGCGTGCCCAAAAGATAACTTCCCGCTACCCCACATCGATCAACTTGGAGATAGCACTGCAGGCCACGAGATGATGATGATCATGGATGCCTTTGCACGCTATCACCAGATAGCAATGCACCCAGATGACCAGGAACACATGGCGTTCTATACCAACAAGAACATGTACTGCTGGGAGAGGATGTCGTTCGCACTCATCAATGCCAGAGCTACCTACCAAAGGTTGGTGAACAAAATGTTCGATCAACATATTGGCCATACCATGGAGGTGTACGTGGATGACATAGTAGTCAAGAGTTTGCGGAAGGAAGACCACCTAGACCACCTCAAGCAAACCTTCGATATACTGCACCACTACAACATGAAGTTAAATCCAAAGAAGAGCAGCTTCGGCGTACATTCAGGGAAATTCCTGAGACACCTGGTGAGCCAAAGGGAAATAGAATTTAATCCAACGCAGGTCAAGCGTATCATTGAAATGAGCGCACCAGACTCAGTACCGAAGGTTCAAAGGTTAACCGGATGTTTGGCAGCTTTGAACCGGTTCATCTCCAGGTCCGGCGATTGGAGTCATCCATTCTTTGAAGCAATCAAAGCAAACAAACTTAGGCATAAAGACGACTTCCAGTGGACGAGTGAGTACCAGAAAGTTTTTGAGGACATCAAAGCATACCTGGCCAATACTCAAATCCTGTCAAAACCGGTACTTGGTGAGAAGCTCTACCTGTTTCTAGCCGCGTCGGAGGTAGCCATCAGTTCGGTGCTGGTTCGAGAAGAGGGCAAAACACACCTACCAGTGTACTATGTAAGCCAATTCTTACACGAAGCGGAGTTGTGGTACACCCCAACAGAGAAGCTAGCCTATGCACTGAAAATGAGTGTTAGAAAGTTGCGGCCCTACTTCTTCGACCATCCAGTAGAGGTGTTGACGACGTTCCCACTACGGTAAATACTACACCGGCTGGACACTGCAGGACGCTTGTTGAAATGGTCACTAGAAGTTAGCCAATACGGTATAACCTACGCACCCCGAACAGCGATCAAGGGACAAGCGCTCGCTGATTTCATCTTTGAGCTAACTTTCCCACAAGATCTGACAAGGGGGCGTATAGCTCCGTGGCACCTCTATGTAGATGGATCATCAACTAGCACATCAACAAGAGCCGGTTTAGTGCTCATAAGCCCAGACAGACAAGTCTTCACCTCAGCAATCCGGTTCGACTTCAGAGCAACCAACAACAAAGCAGAATATGAAGCACTAATAGCCGGACTTAGGTTATCATTAGCTGTGGGGGCAACCAATCTTCATATTTTTGGAGATTCCCAGCTAATAATATCCCAAGTCCAAGGAGAATACGAAGTCAAAGACTAGCAGATGATAATGTACCAAAATATTGTAGCACATCTGATCTCGATGTTCAAGCAGGTGTACATCGAGAAAATCCCAAGGTTAGAGAACACACAAGCTGATGCACTAACTCGACAACTACCAGTAACGGCGAAGCAGATTTGACGGAGGTCATCGTCACAAGCTAAAGGACCCCTCGACGTCTGATTACAAAGTAAATCAGACTTCGAGTGGGGGGTAGGAAAATGACGAAGATTGGCACACTCTGATCCAAAAATACCAGAGGGACGGATCAGTTCCTGAAGATGCATGGGAAGCTAGTCGATTAGTGAAGCATGCAGCCAGATATACGTTGGTAGACGGCCAACTCTACAAACGTGGATTCTCTCTACCCCTACTCAAATGCTTATCTGAAAAGCAAGGGTTCGAGGTGTTAGAAGAAATCCACCAAGGAATTTGCGGGAGTCACGCTGGGGGGCAAGCTTTGGCATACAAGACAATCAGACAAGGGTACTACTGGCCCACTCTACGAAAAGATGCCATTAGCTTCGCTCGAAGGTGCCAAAAGTGTCAGCTGTTCGCACCTAATATCCACTCTCCAACTACTCAACTTAAATCGGTCTTCAGCCCGTGGCCCTTTGCAAAATGGGGTATCGACTTGATCGGCCCATTCCCACCTGGCAGAGGCGGTGTAAAGTTCGTTGTCGTAGCAGTGGATTATTACACTAAGTGGGCTGAAGCTGAGATACTTACAACGGTAAAGCAGGAGAAGATGATCAGCTTTATCTGGAAAAATCTAATCTGCCAATTTGGGCTCCCACAATCAATCGTGATGGATAACGGAAGACAGTTCGACGGTCAGAAGTTGAGAGATTTCTGCAGCTCATGGAATATTAAGAAGCACTACTCAACTACGTACCATCCGCAGTCGAACGGTCAGGTGGAAGCAGTGAATAAAATCTTAAAACATCTGTTGAAGATACATCTCGGGGATAAGAAAGGAAGTTGGGCGGATGAATTTCCGGAGGTTCTATGGTCATACAGAACGTCATACCGAGCAAGTACCGGGGAAACACCGTTTGCCTTAGCCTTTGGAACAGAAGCGGTTGTACCAGTGGAGGTTCATAACAAAACTTGGAAGGTGGTTGGATACGAAGAAAAGGAAAACGATGAAGCCTTGGCAGTAGAGAAAGACTTGCTCGAAGAAACCAGAGCTTCATCTGAATTGAAGAACGCCACCTACAAGCAAATAGCGGAAAAGTACTACAATTCACAGGTCCGAGATCGAAAGTTCAAAGTAGGGGAGTTGGTACTAAGATAAAAGTTAGCCACTCCGCATGGTGTATTCGGACCAAATTGGGAAGGATCATTCCGAGTCACCGCAGTTTGGGCAAATGGAACGTATGACCTTGAAGACATGGAAGGAAAAGCTTCATCATATACGTGGAGTGCAGCACATCTGAAGAAGTTTTACCAATAGAAGGAGGTGGAACAGAATTTTGTAATAGACTAGTCTAAGGTTCGCATCAGAAATGTTGATGGCAACCAATGTAAATTACGTTACTATATGAAGTTAGGATTTTTCAGTTCGAAGCTTCATAATACACAAGGACCAAGGTCCCAAACATTATAATCTAAAAGCTCAAAGGCAAAGGCCGAAGCGCCCAAGGTTAGCGAATGTGTCCTTCTTAAAGGATCACTAAGCGCCTACTGCCCTAAGTTAGAAAAATTCACAAAAAAGACGATTAAAACGTCTAAGGCAAGGTTCATGAAACTCAATCGCCCAAAGTGAATTAAAAATAGTACAACTCGCTACCCTAAGTGGTTTAAGACGAGCGATTCACAATCCTAAGTGGTGTAAGACGAAGAATATGTACTAAATAAATAAAAGTACAATTCGTGGTCCAAGGCGACATAAAATGAATGATTTGCTTCCCGAAGTGGAATAAGACGAACGAATAAGTACTAAAGATATAAAAATGAGCTAATTAAAGATATAACGTACGTGAAATTTAAATAGAACATGTTGAAACAAAAGGTCATTCATTCAAAAAATACTTAGAAAATTTCTAAGTATACGAAGCAGTGCTAGTCACAAAGGCCGACTAGCTAGCCATCTGTAAACTACAAAAAGAAGCTCCTTCTGGGCGAGCTATACGAGCCCGGCGAGCTACTCCTACTCAAAACAAAAAAGACTATGCTAAAAAAATAAATAAATCCCTAAGTCTCGGGAGCTGCGGAAGCAGGAGCGGCGAAGGCATCAGCAGGAGCTTCAGTTTGGGCGACCTCATAGGCGACCTCGCTGCCAACAACTTGGCCAACTGGCGGAGAGAGTCTTGGAAGCTCAGTGATGTTCCCAGTGAGGTCGCTGGTATCCACCATGATATTCCCACAGACCTCTTGCATCTGCTCGGCGGTGGGAGGAGTTAGCTCTTCATCCTCGACTTGCTCCTCCTCGGTGACATTGACCTCCGGGACTGGCACTGTTTGAATGATATTAAAGCACGCTGGAACAAAGTCGAGGGGGACACCAAGTTGGGCTAGGCCGCTGATGTCTAGCTCAGTCCCATCGTCAAATTTGGCCTTCTCAAAGCATTCCTTGAAGTTCCTCAACCGCCATTTCATCGTCCTTGTGAGCTCGCGCCCACCAATTGGACCTGATGACCTCGGCATAACATTGGACGAATCCTCTGTCAGAGGGCTCAGCCCTCAAGGCATCTAAGCTCGCTGGGGAGGAGGCGTTGTTTCACAACTCATCGACCTCGTTAATCTTGGCTGAGAGTTCATCCCTTAGCTTCGAGCACTCCTCATCAACGCTCTTGGACAACCCCCGCTGTAGTTCCAGCTCCCTCTTCATCACCGAAAGCTCGCCGTCCTTGCTCGTGAGCTTCTCTGCGAACTCCTCTTCCTTGGTTCGAGCATCCACATTCCTCTGAATTGCGGTAAATTTGCGTTGAAGCTCGCTGAGTTGCTCAAGGGCACTTCACTCAGCCGCCAGGGATGCGGTCGTCTTCTCCTCAGCGACCTCAATCAGCTTACTCACATTGTCCAAAGCCTCGACCATCTTAATATAGTTCGTATTTTTCTCTTGGCGACCTTCCTCTTGCTGAGTCGCTTGATCGATAATCCTCTGATTGGCGAGCAATAGCCCACTCACATAGTACATCGAGAGTCGGGCATTTTCGATCAGGTTCTGACTTTCCAAGGATCTGACAGTGTGGACTGCAAGGCTGGCTGGAAGGTTGCGCATTGAGGTGAGGGAGTGAGATCGCTCGTATGAGTGAAGAGCCTCGTGCCGGTGAGGGAAGGTGATAGAAGCGTAGCTGCGAAGTCAACACACTTGGATTAGAGAATGAAATCAAAATTAATACGAGGGACCAGTGAACTTGGTGAGCTACTTACTGGACACGATTGGGATCCCAACCCAAAAAGGTGTCGTCCACCACTTGAACCCCGAAGGGAGATTGAGAAGGTGGCGACCTATGAATGGGTGCAACTGACAATGGAGTGGTGGATTGGGCAGATCCGCCCTGGCCCAATCTTATCCCGACTCGCCAGACTTGATCGGATTCCTCGTCCTGGAGGGTGAACTTGGTCCTCTTGCGACCTTGAGCATCCTCGTCGCCCACTCTCGACCCATCCCCCCTCTGGAGACCTCTCTTTTGCTGAGAAGCTCGCTCGGGTGTAGCAGTACCTCGCCCACCTCCTCTGTTAGTTCGTGGGACCTGAGGTGTCTTAGACGGGGCCGGAGTCTTGGCCGAGGTTTTGGTGGCTGTCTTCTGAGTCCCAGAGCCACCAACATCGCCCTTTTTCGAGGCGACCTCTGCCTTTTTGCTGGCCTCCAGCGCGAGAGTAGATGACAAACCCAACTTGTTGGGGCGAGGTGGACTCATCGCGTATCGGCGAGCTAAGATGTGGTAGGCCTCAGGGATTTCGATGGGTGGAAATGCGACTGCAGCACCACCTACAATGATTAAAGGAATTGGGTTAGCTTCCTGGCGAGCTATTTCACCTGTTCAGCGAGCTCGAAAAAGTTGCAAACCTGGGAGCTCAGGACCCTGGATAGTGTGGTGATGGGGCAAGGTTTGAACCCCGGCGAGTCTGAGGCAATGATGCTTGCACAAGTGAGCGACGTCTCGGTCCTCCTCACTCCTCAAGTAACAGATAGCTCGCACGAGGTCAAACTCGATTGACACTTCAGGCTTGCCGCGACTGGACTTGTGGCGCTTCAAACTTGCAAAAGAAGAGAAATTAGATTAGTAAATCTAATTTGACCCATACATACCGAAATGGGCAACCTACTGCTAGCTTCTCCGTATTTCTCGGTTGAGAAAATACGGCCTCCTCGCCCAGAGTAATTGACTGAAGCTCGCCAGTCTCCGCCCATAAACATGAATTGTGCCTTCCAGTCGCGGACTTTATTGGGAAGGATCCCAAGGGATTTCTCTCCTAGCCGAGGTTTAAGATAGTAGTACCCCTTGCCATCATTCGCTTGCCAGGTCACGGTGAATAGCTCGCCAATCTCCACCGAAGTTAGTCAATTTTTGTAGCCCTCCAACCCAAAGATGGACAAGGTAGCCAATAGATTGCTCCAAGCATTTGGAGTGAGCTGAGTGATGGCGAGGTTGTTGTCCAAGAGGAATTGGCCGATGACCGGGTGCAAGGGCAATGTAAGTTCGGCCTCGAGGGTGTGCACATTGATGGCAATCAGCCCAGCTGGAGGCGCATCAGCTCGCTCGTTCTTCTCCGGTGTATACAAGAAGATATCAAGGGGAATTCGATATTTCTCAAGAAGTTGGGAAAGAGCGTACTCATTAATGACGCTCTGGACCTCGCTCGCCTTAAAATCAGACTTATCCTTTGCGTCCCGAAAATCGCTCAGGGAGAGGGAAGCTCGCCACATGCTCGGCGATGTACTCTTCCCAATCAAATGCGTGCACCACGTCGTCAGGGACTTGATGCTTCAGGAGTTGGGGAAATGGAAAGTAGATCGAGCGAAGATACTCTACGGTAACTTCTTCGAGGTCGCCCTCTTGCTCACTCACTTCGGCGACCTCTCCCTCCCCTTCAGCGACCTCCTCGTTGTTGCCACTGACAATTCTCTCTTCGGGGGTGACCTCCTCACCTTCCCCCCAAACCTCGCGATAGACAGGGCTAGAGGCTCTCTCAACCGGTTTAGAGTGAACCTCGCCCGAAAGCTCGCCAGAATTAGGGTGAGCTACTGAACCCGCCTCAGATCCAGAGTCAATAATGATTAGAGTCATTTGGGGAATCGGTGCGTTCTCCATCATAGGTTGTTTTTCAGGATTACGGTTCGAGAGAGTCTTGCTTGAGGATTGGGTCGACATGATGAAATATATTAAAGCGAGGTCTTGAATGTTCTAAGCCCTTGGAAGAACCCAGTCGCCGGAGTTGCGGAATGAAGATGATCGAAAAATTTGAAAAGTCACCGGAAATGTTCAAAATTTTCAGAAACTTGAAGAAATGAAGGAAAGAAGAAAAAGAAATCTGCAAAAGAAATAAATGAAGGGAAAAGGAAATGATGTTCTACCTTGAAGTGTCCTTAAAAATCCGTCGGGTGCAAGGGAAATCGGTCCCCAGAAAAAGCTCTGAAATCGGAAATGTGTAAAAGTGAGAAATGAGATAGTTTTCTCACACAAGGGCGAGCTGTAGTTTTCAAATACTCGGGGGACCTATATGCAAAAATTTAAAAGTAGTGGCATGATGGGCGCGGGAAATGAGACCTAAAAAGGCATGCACGACGCCTTGATTCTCGCTCAGCGTCAGCACTCCCAACGCCACGCGATAGCTCGCCGAGACGCTCGGCATCAGGTCAGAAGGTAGTTCGCTAACACGCGAGCTCTCACCCATTAAGGTAAATCAGCTCGCCCATACATTAGAAATATCATGATGTGGACGAGCTGGGGGGCAAATGTTGATAGGCGAACTACTCGAGGTTAATCACAAGATTAATTAGCCAAGGCTAAGAAGATCGCCGACATGCTTAGAAGATACATCACCAGCTTTGACTGGAGCCAACATAGGGAAGCTCGCCAAGAGAGGAAAGAAGCTCGCCCAGACGCCCAGTGACCCAAGTCAAATGACTAACCAAGCCCAAGAGAGAGAAGCTCGCTGGTAAGCTAGCCTCTTATGAAGAACACCCCGGCGACCTAAGGAGACCACTCAGAAGTCCATCTTTACATTGTTCCAAAATAATACAAGGCAATAAAGCTCGCCCAGAAGCTCGCCTAGGTTCAAGACACGAACTCCAGTTGTATAGGTAGCACGTAGAGATGTAATCGGAAAAAGTATTGTAAAGGTAGCATAGTAGTGAGTAAAGACAAGGGTCAAGGACACTTGTGAGCACCTAAAGCGGAGAAGGCTCACAAGGTGCCACCTCACACATGCAAACTTATAAATAGGTCTCCCATGTACCTTTCTCTCTCAAAGTTTTCATAATACACTACCACTTTCTCTCACTAACTCTCACACACTCTCTCTCTACTTTCATTATTCAAGAACATATTAATCTTGATTATTGTTTGATAGGATCATAAGCCGATTACAGCCACTAAACTTGATCATTAACGAATCCTATCAACAATTTCCTCATTTGATAAAAAAACTGATTTTTATAAACAAAAAATTAATGTTACAATATATAACAAAATGTGTTACTATATAATTTTTTATATATAATATATACCTTATGATGTATGAATTTCCAACATAAGTATTACCAAAAAAATCCTATGAACAAAAATATAACAAACATCAGAAATAAGCATATATACTAAGATAATAAACTGTACAATATTCAAGATAATGTAGATTGCAAAAACTACAGAAACTACCCCCATATTCAATGTAAACACAACAAAAACTGCAAAAACTACCCCCCATATTCAACCTAAAAAGATCCAATGTATCAAAGACTTCAATAACTTGACCCAATCCCCACAACCTGGCAAATACAAACTAACAACAAAAAAGATCTGTACCCCAATATTCAGAAAAAAATTATCCCCACATGCCAACCCAAATTCACTGCCACAACCACCAACAATTCAAATTCACCAAATCAAATTCATAGAAAACTCAATCTTTTCTCCTCAATCTCAAATTTCTCTTCATATAGATAACAGATTCATGTTTCTGCTTTTTCTCCGGTGAACCATATTCCTTCGAAGCAGCCAATAGAGCCGGTTTATTGACATAAAAATCATGCACCTTCTTCAAAATAATGTTTCTGTACTTGTTCATGTTTGATGTAATAAACTTCGAACGGTATCTTGCCTTTAAAAAGATCCTGGAATTAGCCTATATATAAAAAAAGATGTTAGAATATATAAAAAAAATGATATGTTACTAAATATATAATCAATGTTACAAAATCATAAAAAGCGTGTTACCTGCATCAAATGTGGCATATCATACAAATCCCCTTGGAAATTCAAAATATGGTTAATCAGAAAAACACAGCAATCCTTGTTGTTTTCACTAGACCTCCATGAAAGCCTCATATTCTGAATCTTGTATTTTTTAACAAGATCAGCCTTGGGATGCTTCACCTCACGAAGAAACTTTGCCATATACTTCCTCTACAAATTATATAAAAAAAACTTCATTACAAAAAAAAATGCATAAAACAAGATTAAAAAAATCAAAATTTTAAAAAACTAACCAGAACCAACAGACAAACATCATATGTCCTCTAAACAACATTTATTTTGTTATACAAATATTGGATATTGTCCTCATTGAAGTTAAAAACAGCAACAACATAGTGTTCATAGATACAAAAAGGAAGAAAAATCTGAAAAAGAAAAAAGTATGCAATAATATATATTACTCTTACTCAAAAAATATGTTACTATATAAAAATATGAAGTGTTACTCTATCATAAATTAATTACCAAATCAACAGACAGGAGCCTCTCAACTGATGTTGACTCAACCCAGCTCCTCCAACCTCCAAAAACCTGACTTTCATTATCCAACTATGAACCTTGCTTCCTTAAAATGTCATTCAAAGGTCTCTACAGAAAAAAATAAAGAGAATAAATAAATTTAACAAATGACATTGCAAAAGAAAAAAAAGAAACGTTTGAAAACTTACGTTGTAGTCCAACCCAAACACAAAATGAGATAAACTTGAACTAGACGACGATACATTGCTTCCATAGGAAGAAATATAACAAATAACATTGAGAATATTGTGAGCAATATCAGTCTGAGGAAGCATTGTTAGCATATCCTCCAGTGAAACAAGATACATCTTGTCTTTAGACAGAAAAAACTCCTCACTGATAAAAAAAGAAAATAAAAAAAGGATTAATATACATGTTACACAAATAAAAAAGAATAAAAAATGAATGATTTTATTATATAAGTAACATGTTACTTGTTACATTACTATATATTACTATCTAACAGATATATATGTTACTTTTTTTTTCAAAAAATTATGTTACATACTTAACTTTAATATGTTACTATATATAAAAATCAGTGTTACTCAAAAAAGAAAATAACTTACAACAGATTATCCTTGTAGTGAAAGATGTAATCAACCAGTTCACTCTCATAGCATGCACTCCAACCCAACCAAAATTTTCTTCTCAACCATAAACAGAGGGCTCAAAAACCCATGTGGCGGACCAAAACTTGACACAAGCTGGTCAAAAAGAGCAGCATCTTCCTCCTCCAACGCTTTTAACTTTTCAGCCTCTAAATCGGCTTCATTATCTCCATCATCTTGCTCCTGACTCTTACTCCCAGATGAGTTGCTATCAACTTTTTCCTCCAATCCATCTCCAATTGCTTCTTCTTCATCACCAGCCTTTTCCTCCAAACCTACTTCTTCTTCTTCTTTTTTTTTCTGCCTCCTCTTCTACTTCTGCCTCCTCTTCTACTTCAGCTTCCTCTTCTACTTCTGCCTCCTCTTCTTCCTCTCCACCAAGTTCTTCCTCATGATCACCATCTCCTTTATCTCCCTCTTCTTCCTCCAACTCCTCACTTTCACCCTCTTCAGAATGTTCCTCCTCCCCACTCTCAGAATCAACGTCCACATACTCGGCCTCTTCATCGCTCTCTAATATAGCTTTTCCCTTCTCTTTTCTTGTTTTTCTCACACCTTCATCAACAACATCCTTAGACAAATCTTTTTTCACACCGGAATCCTTCCCAGTTACACCAATTTCAACATTCTCTACTAAAACCTGCTCAGCATTAAGAGTTGGATTATCAGAACGATATTTAAACAAAGGACTATCAGGAAACAATTCAAAATCAGGTGCATCCGATAAATAATTTGCACGATTGAAATTCTCAACAAGATCATCAACTATACTAAGAAAGGACTTGTCTCCCCAAAACTGAGAATCAGAATCCGGATTAGATTCAGGCAAGTTGCTTTTAATTTCAGACAATTTAGTTATAAAACCAGATGACGACTGGTTTATTTCTTTCAAAAAATTCTCCAGCTTGAACTGCACAACCTACACCAAAATATAATACTACATAAACTCGAGAATATGTTACTATATACCAATAATATATGTTACTACATTAAAATGGTTGTGTTACTAAAATAAGATATTTAATGTTACTACATTTACAAAAACTATTTTATAGTATTCAAAACACTATGTTACTAATAAATAATATTAATGTTACTATATTTAAAAAAATATGTTACTAATTAAATAAAACTAATGTTACTGTATTTTAAAAAATATGTTACATGATTCAAAACACTATGTTACTATTCACTAATATTAATGTTACAATTAATTAATATACATATTACTAGGTAAAACAAATTAATATTCAGTAATATGATTGTTACTAAAAAAAAATATGTTACTAAAACCTATAAAATATGTTAACATTCAATAATATAAGGGTTAGCGTGTATTACCTCAACTTTACCAAAAACATAGGTCCTCAAATTCACCTCAGCTGAAACCCTCAAAACTCCATTTCTTGTAATATGATAATTATCCAAAATCAGATCACCATCACCATACAAACCGGCATCTGACTCTTGCTTGCAACGAAGTTGCATATTCTCCTCATCCCAATGCTGTATCAATGGGATTGAGCAAGGCAGATCAACACCGCGCCATCTAATCCTATACAGGTAGGCAATCTGAAGAATCAACATACAACCAGTAACATTGTGCACTCCATTCTTACGGACAGACTCAACACTCTCGCACAACTTTGAAAACACATACGAACACCAATCAAGCTTCCCAATTCGACTAACATCAACAATTGACTTGAATATGATAGGACTGTAAACTGAATGATTTGCAGCTGGAGTAAACAATGAAGAAAGACAGAAAAACACAAAGAGACTCTTAATATCATCACACCCATTCTTCAACATTGTTCTGAAAAGATCAGTGAGTGAAGACAACCTCAAAGACGGCCTGATATCATACAACTCGGAATACTTCTCAAGCAGAACATTAACTTCTATCCTGTTAAAAACCTCAACCTCATGGCCTACATTCCTTAGAATCATAAATATGTTATGCACATCATCCGGTGTGATGACAAAACTCCTAGAACGGCCAACTGATAGCTGCCAACTGTGAGGATTAAAGTTCCCAACTAACCACCTCAACATCGGATACCCACACCGCCTGGGAAGATTTAAATTTAAAAGCCCACCAAAACCAATACTCCTTATAGCTTTTTTATGCTCATCATTTAATATCCGAAGAAGCTCAAATAAGGCAGTCGGTCTAGAGTGAGGAGTAAAATCCCTTAAAAATAGAAAATAAAAGAGCATTAATATATAAAAATACATATATGTAACATAAAATGCAAAAAACACAAAAACTAATAAAAATACATGGACTGCTGAGAAGAAACAATGACGAGGGCGGTACTCTTACCCTTAGAAGGTCTGCCCTGCCTCCGCGATGGTGCATTAGAGCCTTCTAAAAGGAAAACTTGAGAATCATCTAAAGCCATTGTATATTCTGGTAAAAAGGGGAAAATAAACATTAGAAACAATTTATTTATGTTACAATTAAATAACATGTGTGTTACTAAATAATCTTAAACATGTTACTAAAATAGTAAAATGTGTTATTACTCAATAAATATAAAAATGTTTATTAGTAAATGAAAAGAATAACACTCCTGACATCATAACAAGTTGTGTTACAATTCAACAAAATAGTTGTTACTAAACAATATAATTCATGTTACTATCCATCCAAACTGTGTTACTAATCAATAGATGTTAAAAACCAATAATATGTGCGCATTACTATATAATATAAACATGATAATACAAACATTAAAATAAAACAGAATAAAAAATATGTAAATAACAACTAATAAGATCAAAAATAGAAAATATGCTACAAAAATATGAACATTGTGTTACAGAATTAACAAAACTTCATAATAAAATAAATATAACATGCACAGAATCTGTGTTACAAAATACGTACATATATGTTACAATATAGTAACAATATATGTTACTACCAGAAACTTTCATGTTACAAACATGAACAACACAAAAACAGGACAACCAAAGGATCATTAAGCTTAACAAAAACAAAAATAAACCAGAACATTAACATGCAACAAAATTTGGAGACAAGAAACAATAATGCGAAACTGAAAAATAAAAAATCGAGAAAAACTAAACCCTACGATGAACAAAACTAAAAAAACAAGTTCTAAACAAGCAAAAATCACAAAGCGACTACAATAATCATCATAAAAGCATAAAAAAAAACCAGAAAACCTATATTTCACTTACATCACCGCGAAGAAGAAAAACGCAACAATATCAACACACGAGCGAGAATAAACGATGAAATCACGCACCTTCAAAGCACTGAAAAACTGCCGGAAAACTAGAAAAAACCGCCAAAAAAAATCGCGGGAAATGAGGAGTGGGAGAGAAAACGAGCTGAGAGAAGGATGAGAGAGAATACGTAAGTGTGAAAAGAGAATTTGAAATCAGTAATGGTCAATTAAAGTCATGGGTCATAGGATCCGGGTCAGAGGTTATGGGTTTGTGGGTTAATGGGCATGGGTATGGATATTTCTACGGATCTTAGGTCCATAAAAATTTCTAAATAAGTTTTTGTCTTTTATCAATCTACCTATTAGTTTTATCAAATTTCTTTTTATAATTAATTTTTTAATATAAAAAGATATAGTATACATCATTGCATTAAAATATTTAATAAATCATGTAATTTATAATTTTTCATTAAATTTTGTAAAATAATTTATATTTTGACATAACTTACAGAATAATTTAAGTACGTGTATTTAAATTTCAATCGTATGATTAAAATTAATAAATAATCACTTTTAAAATAATAAAATATATATTTAGAATTAAAATTTTATTTCTAATTATGATATATTATTTTATTGAGTAAGTCTAGTGTATCAAGTTCACCGTGCAACTCAAGTGTATTTTTAGAAATATATTTTTTAGTAATAATATGTGTGACTTTTCAGTATTAAAAGATAGCATAACTTTTTAAAAATACACTTTAATTGCACAGTACACCTAATACATTCAAGACTATGACTATTTTTTACCCGAAAGTGACCAATTTTTTACCCAATTTTTGCACGGTGCACGGAGGGAGTAAATTAATACACAAATATACATTACTAAGTGCAAAATCCACGTTTAACGTGTAACTGAAAATAAATTTTATATTAAATGTTAATTAAATACTTAAAAGAATAATTTTAATATTATACTATTTTAATTTAAAGATAAGTTTTATATTTTGATTTTTTTAAATAATAGAGGTTGTGGTTGAGATGTGATAAAAAAAAGTAAAATGATGCACATCAAATTTAAAAGTAAATGAAATATATTTTTGTATTAATTTTAATTCTATTAATATAATTATTTATCTTATAATATACATGAATTTAAAATTAAATGTCAAGTATTAATTATAGTATATAATAAGGTAAGTTACATATAAGGTCATTTATGATAGTGTTATTACCTATAAGAATACCAAAAGCCTCATGTTACAAGGAGGGTAAAAAATGGGTTCCACCCAAATTAATATATGACAAAAGACATTAAAACTACATCTCACCCTACCCCTATCCTACTACCCTACCCTACCTTCCCATTTTCAAATCTGCAGATTTAAACCCCCATCTCTCTTGCTCTCTCTCTCATCATCTCTCTTAAATCTGTCGAATTAAACCCCACTCCCACCCATTCAATAGGCGATGCGCCGTCGATCTCCCACCTATTTCTATTTCACAACCTACCGCCACAAACCACCGTCTTTCCCAACCCATACAGATCCAATCCATCGACGGAGATCGTCGAATGATGCTGTCAAAGCCGCGAGGAAGATTCCACCATAGACGGAGATCCATGTTCTTTTTTCACCACCGAAATGGATCTGTGAGAGGCCTCACGCAACCCTTGCCAGCGAACTCGATCTGGTATTTTTTGCATTGTGGCTTCAGCGACGATTGAAGACTGCAGCAAGGATGAGCTTTGAACTTGGGAGGTTTCCAGTGAAGAGTAACAGTTTCTAGATATTTCCAGATTTTTTTTCAAGATTTTTTCCCCTTTTTCCAGATTTTTCCGGTGCAGCAAGGTTTTATTTTTTCAAGATTTTTCAAGATTTTTTTATGATTATGATTTTTTTTTCAGATTAAGAAGTGCACCGGTCGCACTGGATAAAATAGGGCAGACAACTTCATCCATGGATTGCTGCCAACATCGCCAAATGCATTAGCCACACTAATGTTGAAGGATCCATCCATATTGGTTCTCACTGGCCCAACCAACGAGCCACCGGTGCATTTTATGGTTTTTTTTCAGTTTTTTCTCCTTTTTTTCAAGATTTTTTTCAGTTTTCTTATGATTATGATTTTTTTAGATTATAATTTTGTTTTTCGATTTTCCAAATTATGATTTTTTTTAGACAAACACTTATATACAAATTTCTACGTGTCAAAGATCCGTAGAAATATCCATTTTTAAAAATTCACGGGTCTAAACCGGGTCGGTTCGAATTTGAGTATTTTTTTTCAAAATTCGCGCAGCTTGTCATTTTCACTCCCAGGTATGTTACAGTTGGGGCAAATGCATGTTACTTTAAGGCAAAACATGTGTTACAACCAGATTAAATGTTGTTTTCTACACATATTCATTTATTTTTGTAGAAGTAAATATTTTTCACGCAATGTAACACATGTATATGTTACATTGTATGTGTAACACATATTTATTCTTAATAAAAATATATTTTATCCTATAGTAACACATATATGCTCATATAATAACACAAATTGAGGAACAAATATGTGTTACAATTAGAGTAAATATGTATTGCTGTAAATTTATGTTACAATTGGAGTAAATTTGTTTTACTGCAAATGTGTGTTACATCTAGAGTAAATGTGTGTTACTGCAAATGTATGTTACAATTAGAGTAAATGTGTGTTACAATTAGAGTAAATGTCTGTTACTGCAAGATCAAATGTGTGTTACTGTATGCACAAACATTTATTTATCCTTATAAAAATATATATTATATTTTATATAACATATATAAGGTATTAAATGATGTATTAAGTACATGAATAACATATTATTAACATAAATCAACAAAGAAAATAAAAAATAAATTAAGTAACACATATTTATACTTGCAGAAATACA
>JAPKLY010000053.1:724964-741109 GCA_026898435.1 Prunella vulgaris | reverse complement strand
AATAATAATAATAATAATAATAATAATAATAATAATAATAATAATAATAATAATAATAATAATAATAATAATAATAATGTTAAAGATAAATTTAAAAAAGTTTTGTTGAGTCACATAGTATTTTAAAGATTGTGAATTAAAAGATACTCACTCTGTCCCACTATAAGTTGCTCATTTTGTCATTTTCGTCCGTCCCACTATATGTTCATTTGCTTTTTTATCTTTTTAGAAAACTACTATTCATTTCTTTATTATTATTTTCAATACTTTTTACACTATTCCTATTATTTTTTCACTTTTCTTCATCACATCACATGTACTATATTAATATTTTTATACACTTTTTATACGTGTGCCCAAAAAATATGAGCGACTTATTAGGAGACGGTGGAGTAAAAAAATAACCGACAACTGTTATTTATATTTTATTTTAAAAAATATAAAATTGTGAAAATATTAGAAAGATAAGTAAAAGACGTTATATTAAGGGGTTCTTTTTTCAAATATTATGTTTTTTATTTTAGGTTATGTATTTAAGGTAACTTTTATTTAGTTTATGAAAATAGGTAAAAACGTGAATGCAGATCACGATTTTATGGAGAACGTGAACTGCATTCACGTTTTTAAAACACACTGTTACTTCCGTTATGTCTACATCTTTTGGGCCATTATTACTCCCAGCCCAAACACCCCCAGCACACCATTATTACTCCCATCCCATACCCCCCAAACCCAACCCCCCTGCAGTCCAACTACACCTCCCCATTCACGATTTAAAACTTTTTATTTTTTTACTAATTTTATTAAATACTTAACTTTTTAAAATGATATTTTATATTTAAATATTATAAAATTATATTGTTATTAAATATGACTACTAAATTTTTATACTTGCAATACACGATCTATGATATTTATTATACATAAATTTAATTTTATTAATGTAATTAATTATCTTATTATATGCATAAATTTAAATTGATATTTAATTTATCATATCAACTTAAATTTAATTTATTAAAAAACTATTTTATCCATTTGTGAGTTAATTTTATTTTAAGTTGATATATTAAATTTAACAATATTTTTATTAAATATTTAACTTTTTAAGTTGATATTTTAAATTTAAATATTATAAAACTTTATTGTTTTTAAATATCGATCTATGATATTAATTATATAAAAATTTAATTCTATTAATGTAATTAATTATCTATTAATGTAATTAATTATTAGTGGAATGTGATGCATTAAAGATTTTTATGAGTAATAAGTAGTGAATTGTGCAATATCATTTGAAATATAAAAAGTAATATATAGGAGAATTAATGTATTTTAAATTCATGCATATAATAAGATAATTAATTATATTAATAAAATTAATTTTTCATATAGTAAATATCATAGATCGTGCATCATACGTGTAAAAATAGTAATCATATTCAATAACAATACAATTTTATAACATTTAAATATAAAATATCATCATAAAATGTTAAGTGTTTAATAGAAATATTAAAAAGAATAAAAGTTTTAAATGGTGGATGGGAAGGAATTGTTGGACTGCAGGTAGGGGTGAGCATGGTTCGGTTACCGAACCGAACTAAATCACCAAAACCGACATAACCGAATTTATTATTATTAGAAACCAAAACCGAACCATATACATTAAAAACCGAAAAAACCGAAACCGAAATTTTCGGTTCGGTTTCGGTTTATAACCATATTAACCGAAATATCACTAGTTAAAATTGTGTGTGCGGAAACAGGGAGAGGAGAAGTGGTGATTTGGTGGTCGCCCGCCGTGAGCTTAGGCGGACGACGACGGATTGGAATGGGGTGAGTGGCGTGAGGGTGGGGGAGAGAATTTCTGGAAGTGAGGCGCCGTGAGGGTGAGGGTGGGGGAGGGAATTTGGAAGGGGTAACTTACTGGTTTGAGGGTTAGGATTTTTTTTATCTATATGTAATGTAATTATATTTATGTAATATAATATTTATTTTATTTATTTATATATATTAGTAATAGTATTATACATTATAATTATATATATATATATATGTTTAAATTCGGTTCGGTTTTTCGGTTTTTTTACCCTAAAAACCGAAACCGAAACCGAAAACCAAAAGTTTAAATATTTAAAACCAAAACCGAACCGAATACCAAATTAACCGAACCAAATTCTTATTTCGGTTCGGTTCGGTTTTTCGGTTAAAACCGAACAGTGCTCACCCCTAACTGTAGGGGTTGGGTTGGGGTGTTATAGGAGGGAAGTAATAATGGTGTGTTAGGGTGTTTGAGCTGGTAGCAATAATGACCCAAAAGATATAGACAAAACGGATGTAACGGCGTGTTTTAAGAACGTGAATACGATTCACGTTTTCAATAAAATCGTGCTTTACATTCACGTTTCTGCTTACTTTCATAAAACATCTAAAAGTTACCTTAATTACATACCAAAAATAAAAAACATAATATTTAAAAAAAAACTTATATTAAGCTACATCTAATTTGATAGATTCTAAAATAAATATTAGAGGATTTTCCCAACACAGTCATGTGCTAATAAATGTCGGAGTCGGATAATCCGACCCGCCGATTTTTAACCGGGTTTGTAAACCCGAATAGGTCCCGACACTGACCGGAAACAAGGACAGGAGCAATAACTTCCATGTCAGACAATTCACCAACTCGGACTCAGTAGTCTACTGCTACCTTCAATTCACTTCAAATTCTCCGTTAATGAAGGCCCTGAAACCCTAATTATTTCACCCACCTCCTCGAGCACACTGTTCAGTATGAGTAGCAGCCCAAATCCACAGCAATTTTGGGCGTTTACATATTTGCATTTTCTTCATGTAGTCGGATTTTGCTTGTAATTACCTTCCGGTTAGTTAGGGTTCCTGAAATAGTAACCCCTGATGGAGGCGATCCATGTACAGGCTCTGATTCTACTGATTCCTTGCCTCCTGCTTTCCGTCGGGGCTTCTAATTCGGTGAGATTACTCGCGAACTTCAATCTTCATCAAGAAAAGTTTTTACTGATTAAATGCATAATTTTGTTTTTGTCTTTGCCTTTGCCTTTTTTGTCCCCCAATTAGGGCTTTAATGAGTCGCTTGATGCCTCTGTTACGGTGCCTTCTTTGAATCAGACTAACACCAAAGGTTAGTCAATGTTTCTTCTACCGATCCTATCTTTTTTTGTTGAAATAGGGTTTACTCAGAGGATATAGCTCACTTTTGCAGTTTTCTTTCTTCTAGTTAAGAAGCAGAGCATTTGTGTGAATTGTGCATGCAGTGATTTAAGTTGATGCATAAAATGGATGCTGTTAAAGTAGACTCTCCATTTGGGTCATTGTTTCCATGTATAAATTGTTGGCAGATTAGTTGATGTTTCTTTAATTGGTATCCAAATTACGGTGCAACTGATAAGCTAGCGGAATGAACAATATTTTGCATAAACACTTGTGCAAAATCTGCATGCGATGAATTAAGATAAAATAGATAGAACTATGAAATCATAAGAAATGTCTCTCTTTTATGTTTCTCGATATATTAAAAAAAATGCAGGGTACATGTTAGACTCTATCTTCAGTCATCTTTTCCGTGTAGAAATAATTGACATTTTCTTTTCTACATAAGAGTTAATTAGTCAATGTTTCTTCTACGGGGAGTCTGGGATCCAATTTATTTGTAGATGTTAGGGTGAAACTGATTAGTCAGCTGAAGTAACAAACTTCTGCATTTTAAACAGACTTGTGTAGCATATGCATGTTAAGAATTAAGTTAACATTGACAAAACAGTGTAATTTTAAGAAATGTCTGTCAAATGCTTGACAATACATAAATAAATGAAGTTACACATTATTATTAACTTCAAATATAAATAATTTATCTCAAAATCCGCAAATATTTGTTCTTTTAATGAAAAAAAAAAGCTCCTAATATTAGTTATTCAACAAAAGAAAATTCTAGAGTGAAAATGATAATGGGGATTACTATTACTCTCCACGGAACATTGAACTAATTAGTCTAAAGAAGTTCTTTTTGTTTTTTTTGTTTTTTTTTTCTGAAAAAAGGAAAATAATGTAAAATAATAAATACGCCCCTTGGAGATTTTAAACTTCAGGTGGCCCAGTGGCCTCCCCTTCTGAAAGCTGTCTCCTTCTAGGCAGTCAATGTACTTGTATTCTAAACAATGAGGGGATATATTATATTGATCTCGTCTTGATGTTCTGTCTAGTCGATGATTTGTCATCAAAATGTTGATTCTATAGTCAATCACCCCCTCTTCACTGAATAACATGTTTGTGCTGTTTTCACAGTATCATGCCCTTCTGGTTGGAGTAGCAACCCAAGTAACACTTTGTGTTTTAGATATACCGCAAGGAATGAATCATGGGACGAGTCTGAGAAACAATGCAGATCTTCTGAGGGACATCTTGCATCAGTTAGATCAGTTGAAGAACTAATTGAGCTTCAAAAGTTTTGTGGTGACTATTCTAATGGGTGTTGGATTGGTGGGAGAGTAATTGAAGGACAGTGGAGATGGCCTGACAATACATCTTACTGGAATGCATCTAGCAGGGCCACCTGGCCAATCCAATCTGGTTGCACCAACCAGTCTTGCTTGAACAGTAATTTAACTGGTATGTGCACATTGATGATTAATGTGAGTACATTGCTCCTGGCTCAAAGATGCAATATGTCACATGCATTCATATGCATGCGTGATATAGGTATGTGATTCTTCCACAGACTCATTGTAACACTTATTATTTGCTTATTTGTTAACTATTGCTCTGCAATTCCCTTGTAGTTCTCTTGAATTCTTCTATGGGGCTAAACTATTAACAATTTTTACGTCGTATTTCAGAATGCAAATGTCATGGTATGCATTGCAACCAGGAATATCTTATCATTCTTGCTGTTGTGAGTGGTCTGATCTTTTGCACTACTCTGGCTGTTGTAGTATGGCTTCTTGTGTATAGACGTAACAAAAGACGTAAAAGATCTCGCAGACAGTCCAATCCTTCAGAGTTGGCATTAGTTCCTCCATCTTGGAAAGTTTTTACACGTGAGGAACTAAAATCAATTACAAAGAATTTCAGTGAAGGAAACCGCCTTCTCGGTGATGCAAAAACAGGGGGTACATATAGTGGAATTTTACCGGATGGGTCGAGGTTAGCAGTGAAAAGGTTAAAAAGATCTAGTTTTCAGAGGAAAAAGGAGTTTTATTCTGAGATAGGAAGGATTGCAAGACTGCATCATCCAAACTTAGTGGCTGTTAAAGGATGCTGTTATGGTCATGGTGATCGTTACATTGTGTATGAGTTTATTGTAAATGGACCATTAGATAGATGGTTACACCATATTCCCAGAGGAGGAAGGACATTGGATTGGGCCATGAGAATGAAAGTTGCTACAACTCTCGCTCAAGGAATTGCGTAAGTTACAATGTGTTTTATACTTATTTAAGAGTTGTAAAATATTTTAAAGGTTATGAAAAAGAAGATAAAAGTGTACAGCAAGTTCAAAAGTTCTGCATAAAACACATTGTATACTGTAACATGGTACAAGTTGTTTTTGCTGATGATGGAGCCCATAAGAAACCCACCATATAACTCCATATCAAAAGTCAAAACTGACATATAATAAGTGATTTTGTTTCTCTTCACAGCTTTATGCTGCTCCCTAAAATGTATTCATCAGTAAGCTGCCAAAAGTAACATAAAATCTTATTGATGTTGTACAACTTATATCATATTCCTGTGTTATTTAATAGGTTCCTCCATGACAAGGTTAAGCCACAGGTGGTCCACCGGGATATTCGTGCTAGTAATGTACTTCTGGATGAGGACTTCGGTGCCCATCTTATGGGGGTTGGCCTCTCAAAGTTTGTTCCATGGGAGGTAATGCAGGAGAGGAGGGTAATGGCTGGAGGCACTCATGGATACCTTGCTCCAGAGTTTGTCTACAGAAACGAGCTTACAACCAAGAGTGATGTATACAGCTTCGGGGTTCTTTTGCTTGAAATTGTTAGCGGACGTAGACCTGCACAAGCTGTTGATTCTGTAGGTTGGCAAAGTATATTCGAGTGGGCCACGCCACTTGTACAATCTCATCGCTACGTAGAGCTCTTGGATCCTCTAATATCATCTTCTTCTACCTCTGTGATTCCAGAAGCTGGAACTATCCAGAAAGTAGTGGATCTTGTGTACTCGTGCACACAACACGTACCTTCTATGCGCCCCAGAATGTCACATGTTGTGCACCAGCTACAGCAGTTAGCACAGCCACCTTCTTTGAAGTAAGACCAATACTCTATATTATCTGCAGCTTGGCCCATTTTATATGTAGTCCCAAGTTGACCAAGCTGTTTGATTTTAGCCAATTTCATCAACTGTTCGTAGGTAACTTTTTGGTGTACTATAATGGACAAGGATGATTGATGAATCAGTTTCGGTGATTTCATTTTTGGTTTGTGGCTCCAGTGAAAACTATACTCTAAATCTCAAACTCGTATAGAACAGCCGAACATGAAGCGCAAAGTCATAAGTCCATCCGCGAAAATTCCAAAACAAACAAAGCCTTGTATACATAATAGGTGCTGTTTTTGTTGATGTGCCATGATTAATTAAGGAAAAAAAAAAGGTGCTATACCGAGTTGAATAGTGTAATAGTTGAAGAATATAATAAGGTGTTTGTAGGTTTCATGATTATATTGAGTTGAAGAGTGTAATAGTTTGAAATGCGTGACACGTAATTTTTCACATCAATTCATATATAACCTTGTTATTAACTACAGGAAAAATGGGAATTTTATAGGCCTAAATTTATTTGTGGGTGTAATTTATTTTAAAAAGGGAAGAGGAATAAATTTAGTGAGCCACCAAAAGGAACAAGTAGAAATAAGATTTTGATGAAGGAGAGAGTAATAATTTTTAATCAAACATTATAAGTATATGATAATTTTATATTAAGAAAATTGTGTAAAGAGCTGAAACTATCTCATAAACAAAAAAAAAGTAAACAATATTCCAAAACAAAAGTACATATGCTTACTATATTTACCCATGCGTCCAGAGTTTTACAGCTATATTCCAACTGTTATTATTTCATCATCTGAACTGAATGAATGCCTAATTGCTTCAAAGGTCAAACCTCACATTCTCTCACCCCTTGCCGGTTGGGAGTTTCCTTTGGAAACATATTCCTAGAAACTGGAAATTTGATAATACTTCTACAACCCAATGAAGAAAGTTCAGACTGCAAATATGTACATTTTCAATTCTTGAAGATTAACTGTTGGCAACTTTCCACCATTGACAACCGGTCAATCACTCTGAGGATTCTTGAAACATGAATAATTACACAAAAGTCTCCAGAAATGTCATGATAGCCATGCCAGCGGCCCAAACGTCGTCGTCTAATACATGCTCTGCTGGGGAATGACTTACACCACCACGGCAACGCACAAACAACATTCCAACCTACCAGATAGATTACTAGACGATCAAACAATATGATTGAAGTACACGTCTGAAAATAACAACTACCATAAGTAAGAAAGCAGCACCTTAGTGAGATGAGACATTGCCATGGCATCATGTCCTGCTCCACTCATCAATACAGGCACGTTATCTGGATCTTCTCCGCTTATCCTTTTAGCAGCAGCATATGCTGCAGATTTAAGCTTCGAACTCAGTTCAGGGTCACAACCTATTGCACTAGCATCGTGCTGAAATGATCCAGACTTTGAATTAGCCACAAGTTTACTTCTGGGCACAAATATCGAAACATTTGAGGTAAATCTCACACCTTCCGCTCAATAAGACATAGAACTGAACGGTCATCACATATGTGGTGCATTTTGTTTGACATTTCGTATATGATTGCTTCTCGTCCTAGATCATCCATTGCACGTATGTCAACCGTGAAGGTCACCTGTGTAGAATAAGAACCAAAAAAGATGAGTTAAACACATCATTCATTTAGAAATAAAGAGAAGTTGATTTTTTTAATTACTTGCCTGCCCAGGAATAACATTACTTGCACTTGGCCAAGTTGATATTTCTCCTACAGTACAAACAAGAGATCCAGCGAGAGATTTGACTGATGATGCAGTGCAATGACCATCATAGGATAAATAGCCCTCAGGTCGTTTACAAAGACTTTCCAGTGATACAATCAGTTCTGCAGCAGCAGCCATAGGATCCCGGCGCATTTTCATGGGGACTGTGCCAGCATGCCCTTGTGTACCTTTCACTGTCACCTGCAAAATCAAGAGGAGCTATATCCAATTACAATATGGTTTCAAAAAATATGCTGCCTAAGTTATTCCAGTGGGCTGATATGGTTTGGTAGCTAATATTAGCTTACAGAGTTTCACTTTCGAAACCAGAAGATGAAGCATAACGCTATGTTATAAATGATTCAGTAGTATCTTATTAATGATCATCTTCACAATTAAGGAATGTATTATTGAGAAGGGCACATTACCCTCAACCGTGTCTGCCCTGCAATGCCTTTCACCAAACCAAGAGGAAGGCCTACAGTCTCAAGCACAGGTCCCTGTTCAATGTGAACCTGTGATGCCAAGGATATATCAGCAAAGCTCTGCCAAAACTTATATTCTCTACTCCTAAGACTTGCATTAGTGTATAAGTCGTTTTCTATGTTGCTTGTATACCTCAACATAACCATAGACAGAGTCGGGGTCATATTTGAGCTGAAAGAGATCATCATCTGTTATTTCAACATTGTTCCTTCTCAAAGCACCCTGCACTGTTACACCACTGAAATATATATATATATCTCTCTATGGTTAGAGACCAGTGAGATTACAATTGAATATAAAAAATTTCCGGCTAGTTTTGTAGACCTTTTATCGTGCACTTGTAATGTTGACACAGGCATCACACCAGCAATCGCGGCGCTTCCTAAGAAAGTAGTTTGAAACCTAACTCCTTCCTCATCACTGAATGCAATAACCTGGCAATATTAATAGCCAAAATCATCAATGCATGGCACCAGATAGAAAATGAAAACCATCAGCGGTCTTTCTTTCTCAGTAAAACAGCTGCTTGAATGTAAACAGAGAGATCGAGTGATAGCTCAAAGATGAAGTGTTGCTACCTCCACAGGTCGTTTAAGGTTTTTGAGCATTCCTCTTATTTTTAACACCTTCAATGCAGATACTGCAGTAACAATACCCAACGCTCCATCAAATATTCCAGCATCGATTACAGTATCCTACATAAGGCAACCAAAAAATAATACTTCAGAAAATAAATTCAGTCATCAATGAAAAAGCTCATATAATAACTACAATTAATATGTCAAAGTAAAGAATATGGTTGCTTCACCAAATGAGAGCCGATTAACAGAGCTTTCTCACTTGGATTTAACCCTCCGTGTCGACCATGCACATTTCCCATTTGATCAACCCACCTAGAAAAGGGAGGTGTTAAAATAGTTTTCATTTATTTTTTGGGCTTGAGAGGGAGGTGAAAACTCAAACAATGCATAAGCTTTCAAACATCTTACGTCTGCAATCCCGCATCTTCCATCCATCTACGGATAAGGTTTCCTGCTCGGACAGAAGCCGGAGACTGGAAAGTCCTCTCAAGAAAGTTTTCTGAATCACTCACCTGCAAGGGGAAAACCACAGTAACTTGAGACAAACCACATCTTTTGTGAATTCAAGAATTATGTAACTAATATTGAATAGAAACTATAGAGTGTGTGTCAATAGTTCCTCAGTCAGACACATAGATCCTTGCACTAGAACACAATCATAGAACACAGATCAAGAAAAAGTATCAAATAACTCTGCAGATCATAAAGTAACTTTATCACAACACATGAATAGACTCGCTTGCTTTTTATAATAAGTGAAGTTCAAATTTGTACCTTTCCAAGCTCTAAAAGTCTTGCCACTGCCTCATCCCTTAGTATTTCCGGATGCCAAAAGTTTGTAGATTCTGTATATTCAACACATATTGAGCTTACTAATATGAAGAAATACCAGCAGAAAACTCATGTTTGTAAGATTTTATAGAACAATGAACAATCAAACAGAAACTTAAATGAGACAGCAATTGAAATCAAACCTATTCAAACACATCAAATTCAAATATTGGTAATTACTATCGTCTTCAATTTAACTATGAAATTCTGACTGGAAACACTCTAGTCCATCATTGTGTACTAAGATCGACACACCTTTTAATAAAGAATAAGAAAACAGAAGTACTATTTTCGTGATTTCTTCTTCAAGCTGAACCACTCATAGCCAGCAATAATAAATATTAGAAAGACAATGACAAGAAATAAATATATATTCCCATTAATGAACTCCATCAATGATTTATATTATATATATATATATATATATATATATATCTTAAGGCCATCATAGAAACAACAGAACATATATATTTACATAGTCTAAGTTCAAATCTTATATTGATCTAATCCAGAAACGCGTCCTCAACCCCGGAATCTCATCTCAGTTTAGCAGATTTACCCAAAAAATTAATGACAACGACAACACTAACACTAATTTTTCTATCAAGTAAATTAACAGCAGCAACTAGAAGCTCGCTTCGCAGAGGGTGCCGTTACAAATTGTCCATTGGCGAGTGAGATGGAAGCGGAAGAATCAGAAAATTTACCAGATGATTGGTTAATGGAGGCGAAGGCATTAGGGGAAGCAAGTAGCAGTAAGAGGAGAGAAAATAGCGAGAGGGGAATGGGCATTAGCGTAGGGCATTGCAGGGAGGCCGCCATAGATAAAGGGAAGGACGGAGAGAGGCAGCAAATTTGGAGACGGAAGGTGGTAGTGGTGGTGAGGAGGTTATGGCGGCCTGTGAATGTGGTGTGGGTGGCCGCCTCGTGAGTAGTATATGAATCTCTCTGGATACTGGGGACCACGTGCACTTTGTTCTTTTCTCTATTTTATTTTCATTTTGTATTTTTGTTTATCCTTATTATTAACCACATTCCAGATAACGTTTAAGCAAGTCTCATAGTCATAATACAAATAGTGTACCGTGCTGAGCTCGATTCGACTCAACTCGTTAAGAATCGATTTGACTGGACTCAATGTGTTAAATACGCGTAGCCGAGTTTAAAAAAGTATTCATTTACTTAACGAGTTCGACTCTGTAAGCTCAAAAAATAGATGTTATTTCCTAAATATTATACTATAATTTAGGGTATAAAAAAATAATATTTTACATAATAATATAAGTCATATTCTCAAATCACTCATACTGATGAATTAATGATAGTTTTAGCTTTAAAATAAACGAACTGCTCGTGAGCTCGACTCGACTCGTTAAGGGTTCGACTCGACTCGATGTGTTAAACGAGCCGAGTCGAGCTCAAAAAAATACTCGTTTGCTTAACGAACTAGGTTCGGCTCGACTCGAAAAACTTAACGAGTCGAGCCTGGCACTACTCGGGCTCGCTCGGCTCGTATAACAGCCCTGTGATGGTGCACTCATTTAATAATTAAAATTATTTATAATAAAAATTAAAAGTTAATTTTATTGAAAATTTTATAATATTATTAATTTTTAGTATAAATTTTTTAGTGTAATCAAACTCCATCTTTTAATATAATCAAATTTAACTTTTCAATGTAAAATTATAAATAATTTTAAATGTAGAGTGGGTGCACCATGCACCAGGTGCACATAGAACTTACTCGTGTTTTAAACTTTTAACGTAATGTACCAAAAGACCCCTAAACCATTAACTTTGGTTTCAAAAGGCCCCTGAACTATATTTTATTTTTTTTAAACCGTTAAACTATTCAATTTTATTTTATGAGGCCCTATTAACAAATATTTATGAATTTTGCTGAATGAATTTAACATTTTACTTTAAAAAATATGAAACAACCAATTTCAATCTTACTAAAATTAAATTCTAACAAACAACATATCCCCGTGAATCGTAAAAAATGATCTTATAAAATAAAAAAATCTATATTTTAAGAGTCTTTAAAAAAAATAGTTCAGGGATCTAATAAAACAAGAATTGATAGTTTAAAAATTTTATAATAAAAACTAATTTGGGAGCTTTTTAAAATAAAAATTGATAATTTAAGAGATTTTTATGCATTATGACTAAAATATTTGTTATAAGATTTCACGTTGTATTTTTTGAAAGGAGAAAGTTGTGTGAGATTGAAATATATTATTTCTGTTCCATACTTAATTTTCATATGAAATTTTTTTGTGAAATATTTTATAAATAAAATATTAAAAATTTACTAATTATAGATTGCTTCGGGTTAAAATTCATGGGTCAAACTGATTTTTGCTCCTATATTGTTTTATTATATGAGTAAATGTATGTTACTGTAAGACAAAACGTGTATCGCTTGTCCTTAAAAAAATAATTTGTTGTGCTTTAAAGTAATTATAATAATAAATACTACCTCAGTCCCGGAACTACTTTCATAGTAGTTCCGGGCACGCGAACCAAGGAAAAGTAAATATGTAAGTGTAAAGTTAAATAATAAAATAAAATAAAATGTATTTTGTTGACTTTTGTGAGAGAGAAAAATTTCATTTTTTGGTGTGTGAAAGAAGAGTTGGGACGTTCAAATAAGGAAAGTGTGAAAGTAGTTTTGGGACGGAGGGAGTATATGATTTTGAGAAAAAATATTCATTTTTTAATTTATTCTTTATTCTTTTAAAAGTAGATTTTATTTTTTTTATTTTTTTTATCGGTAAATGTTAGTTGTTAATAGTTAGAACTTAGTTCACCAAGTCTTCTTACACTTCATATCTCCAAGTCCAACCTTATATCTCCCCTCCTATTCGTTCCCAAAGGTAATCGAACCCAGATCACTCACTCAAGTGGGGAGCCCGGTGGCCAGGTGTCTTTTAAAAGTAGATTTATTATTTCATATGATAACACAAATTTGCTTTAACAATAGCATACATTTGCTTTAATATTAATACATATTTACTAGTAGACAAAAACTTATATACAAATTTCTACCGTAGAAATATCCATTTTTATAAATTCGCGGGTCTAAATTGGGTCGGGTCGGATTTGAGTATTTTTTTTCAAAATTCGCGCAACTTGTAATTTCAGTTTTTTTCGCTCCCAGGTATGTTACAATTTGGACAAATGTATGTTACTTTAAGGCAAAATGTGTGTTACAATCAGACAAAATGTTGTATTCTACATATATTCATTTATTTTTGTAGAAGTAAATATTTTTCATGCAATGTAACACATGTATATGTTACATTGTATGTGTAACACATGTTTGTTCTTAATAACAATACATTTTATTCTCTAGTAACACATATGTGCTCATATAATAACACAAATTGAGGAGCAAATATGTGTTACAATTAGAGTAAATGTATATTACTGCAAATGTATGTTACAATTGGAGTAAAATTGTGTTACTGCAAATGTGTGTTATATCTAGAGTAAATATGTGTTACAATTAGAGTAAATGTGTATTACTGAAAATGTATGTTACAATTAGAGTAAATATGTGTTACTGCAAATGTGTATTACAATTAGAGTAAATGTGTGTTACTGCAAGATCAAATATGTGTTACTGTATACACAAACATTTATTTATCCTTAGAAAAATATATATTATATAACATATATAAGGTATTAAATGATAGATTAGTACATGAATAACATAGTATTAACATAAATCAACAAAGAGAATAAAAAATAAATTAAGTAACACATATTCTTTCTTGCAAAAATACATATTTTCTTTAAAGTTACTTGAAAAGTATAAAAAATTAGTTTTTTAAGAATTAGTAACACAGATTTTGCCTAATTGTAACACGCAGTTGCCTAAATTGTAACATACCTGGGAGCGAAAAAATCTGAAATTACAAGTTGCGCGAATTTAAAAAAAAATGTTTAAATCTGACCGGACCTGGTTTAGACCCGCGAATATTTCAAAAATTGATATTTTCTACACAAGTGTTGCTCTTACTAGTAATGTATTTATGTACTAACACACATTTACTATAATATTAACATATATTTACAGTAATACATATTTACCATAATATTAACACATTTATTCTACCAAAAGTAAACAAAGTTCACGCGAAGAAACCAATATATATATGTGTGTGTGTGTTTTTGTTATATCGGAGTTTAGAATTAGCGATTGCAATTACTTGTTCCAAAAAAAGAAAAGTATATATTGGCGACGCGAGTAATATGAATAGTATATATATAAAATCCTTTATTCATGGAGTTTGTTGAGACTTGAGAGAGAGTCGTAGGAATATGGAAACATAAGATTCATGAGATTCGTAAAAGATGAAAGCGATATGTGCCGTTGGGCCCCACCTTAATTTGCTGCTCGATCGATCAACCTTTTTTTAATATTTTATGCGAATCATTGTCACCCCATTAATTCATTGACTATTACTCCTAATTTCATAAAACAAAGTGTTAACCAACACTATGAATGCACTAGATTCTGTTGTCATTAACTTTTCTCATTTTTTAATTTTGATTAATTTATGATTCTTGCATGCAATATTACTTTTAGGGTGTATTTTGTTTAAAAGATTATTCCTGTCAAAATATTTTGACAGGAATAATTTTATTTTAGCGGGATAGACTATTTAATTCATTGAACAAAACACACTCTTAGAGATGCACTACATAGGCTTGCCTAGTTTTATGGGCTTCATATAAGGGTTGGGTGAATATATATTGAAGTATATATTTTTGTAGGACACCATTTAATTTTGTGGATATTTATAGGATATTTTCTTTTAAAATTTTGTAAATTTTGAACATTATTTTAATAAACTTTAAAATATACTATATTATCTTTTATATTGGATAAATTTAGGTCAAATTTTATTTATTTGATCAAATAAATCGACTTTATTTGACACGTATTTTATAAATTTTGGCTAATATTTGAAAAAAATAAAAAATAGTGTCATAATTTTGTGCGCACACATAAAATAATGTTCTAAAAAAAATAATTTCTCGAATATTTAGATGTGCCTGATTAAAAAATAATTTCTCGACACTATTTTGATATCGTGTTTGTCATTCCTGGTAACTAAAATTTCTGAAATACTCGGGTAGTTTATATTTTCATTATTAAACTAAAAAAGAGTAATATTTGTGTAAACTCAGTTCAATTAATTAGTCAGTCAATTAAATGGAATTTCAAACACGCCACGTCATCTATGGTATGGCTCAGAACTGTATGAATGTCATATTCATACTGAAAATTCAATATTTCACTGTTACAAATAATGATGTTTATTTTGGTATTCTTCCGCAGTTTTTATTCACGTATTCTCTCGATATATTGAACAATATTCCCACTGCCCATGTTTTTTTAAATTGGATTAGTCTTACATGCACCAATTACATGGTGCAACTCAAGTTCATTTTTTAAAAGTTATATAAAATATTATTGAAAAATTACACATATTATTACTGAAAAGTGTACCTTTTATAGTGTAACTTTTCAGTAATAATTTGTGCAACTTTTCAATAATAAATTGTGTAACTTTTTAAAAATAAACTTGAGTTAAACCGTGTAACTAGTGCACAAATAAAAGTATTGAAAACTCGAAATTAATATTATTAAATCTTCTCTTCATAGTCATACAAAAAAAAAAAAAAAAACTCTAATATGCATGGTATTGCTTCTTCGGTATATATAGAAGCTAATACACTAATATTATATTCAATAATTATAAATACAATATTGCTTATATGTTTGTAATTTAAATGAGAGTTCAATAATATAAATAATAATAATATACTAATTGATAATATATTTTAATATATTTATTCTTATCTATTCATCCCTTGTGATTGCACATATTCTTTGAGATCTTCAATTTTTTATTTTCACAAACTTTAAAAAAAAATCTAATATTTACATATATCATTATTCTTACTATGACAGTGACAATTTTAATTATATTTTATACCTGTCATTTAACACAATAATTCTATTAAATTACATATTCCATTCGTTCCAGAATTTTCTGCATACTAATTGACACAAAAAAAAAAAATTAATTTATATGAACATTAAAAAATATACACATATTTATTCATATGCTCTCACTTTATTAGAAAAGTATTTTTT
>JAPKLY010000053.1:571947-724864 GCA_026898435.1 Prunella vulgaris | reverse complement strand
GACTATATTTAAAATAAATTAAAATTACAACTATATAATATAATTTTTAAAAAATGTATACTTAATTTGTATACGGAATTAAGTATGCAAGTAATTTTAGGATGAAAGGAGTATTTACTTCAATTATTAATTTTCAAAAAAATTAAATATTCTGCATGATACTGTTTTTTACTTTATATATAAATATATATTATAGATATATTTTACATAAATTAAAATTACAATTATATTATGTAAAAAATTGATTACTACTTTTGTACTAAATATTATATCGCACATCGACTGTAGCGCCCTACATCAGCGTAACTAGAATTCGAGGTGCTACTGTTGCTACAGAAATTGAACACATTTTTTTTAAAACTACACACACACACACATATATATATGTGTGTGTGTGTGTGAAAACACGTGTATAAAAAGAAATTCATGCAGCGGAATAAATAGATGTTGTAATTTTATTAAACATGTCTAACATATATATCTAGGGTTAAGTTTTATAACAATACATGGTAAGTCTTTAGTTTACAAAATTATAATTATCGAACGACTTAAAGTTTGACGATCGGCATAAGAATATATTGTCTAAACAGGAATCACAATATCATTTATTTAATTATAAAATAGTATCATAATTTTAGTCAGACTGGAAAATTATTTGTGTCATCATTACTGTCCTTGCTACCCGTATGCGAAATCTGCAAAAGGTGTTAAAAAAGGGGCGTGAGAATTTAATCTCATTTGTGGATGACTTGCAAAACGTCATGGGATTGGTACGTCCGAAGTATAATAATAATAAGGTACTCATTCTTTATGTGATATTAATCCAATTATGGATTCTTCATGAATTCAAGTCACGTGTATAACATATATAATAATTGTATACAATAATTAACCAGACACAGTCAATTCACATAATATTACTGAACTTATTTCACATTGAGCTATTGCCAAAAGATCATTTTTCATATATTGGCCTAATCTGCCAAAAATATTTCCAGATAATATAAATCTCCCCAAAATTTACATCTAGTGGTCTTTCTACCACAATGATAGCATACATGATCACTGGTGGCCAATACCACAACAGTGTGGTCCTGAAACCTAATTTATTGTGGCCGCGCACGGTCCACTTATTAATCAGGACCACTGGTAGCCTTTCGCTACAAATTAAAATGTGATCATGTAACCTGCTTTTA
This sequence comes from Prunella vulgaris, assembly GCA_026898435.1. Classification (NCBI taxonomy): domain Eukaryota; kingdom Viridiplantae; phylum Streptophyta; class Magnoliopsida; order Lamiales; family Lamiaceae; genus Prunella; species Prunella vulgaris. The sequence continues at coordinate 723,668 of JAPKLY010000053.1, read as the reverse complement.
TTTTCTCGTAAAACTGTCATTTCACATTGTGGGGAAAATTTACTAAATTTGTAAATCATGCGCACAGAATATTATTATTATCATGCATTCGTGTAAGTATCAAATATGAGCAATTCACATAATGCAAATATACACATCACATATTATATATATTCTATTTTAATTCTCAAGTATAATATTTATTTATTTATTTATTATTTTGCTTATTTAGTCGAGTCCAGAATATACCAGCATGACGAATTAAATGCATAACGAATCACCCACCTGTTAACTTTTTAGATAAAGTTATAAACTTTCTTGAGAGTATTTCGATATTATGAGTAGCAGGTATGTCCGAGCTCTGACTTGGGCCGCACTCTACCTAGCACAGTTTTTCTTTCATCTTTAGTGATCATTTATAAGTTGTCTAAGAAAACTCGATAATATATAAAGTCTCGCAAAATTGTCCATCTGTTTGGTTTGTTCGTTTAAGATTTTTGATTCGCTAGTTAGTTCAAAGTTCTTTAGCTTTTCTTACCCTTTTTATGGTTTTATTATAAATATCTAAACTACAAAATAAAATATTTACATTCCCAAAGTGTCTAAGTATAAGGATAAGTTATGAGAAAAAGTGATCTTTTTCTAAGGACATAAGATTAAGTATAGTTTTAATAAGTTTGTCATAGTAAGTAAAGAAACGTCGCAACTTATTTTACAATTTTTTAGGCAGTTTTAAAAATTCATAATTTTTGTTATAATAACACATAAGTGTATACACTACATAAACATGATTTGTTACAATATTAAAAGAATATGAAAAAAGTTACATTTTCATTTTTTTTTCTGAAAATGGGACAATGTTTCCTTGCATTTTATTCCATCTTCAAACATTTATTTCTCCTAAGATATGGATCCTATGACTACCAAATTTCGCAGACTTATACTACTCTAGCTCAAGGTTATTAGCATATTTTTATTTTATTTTATTAACAGACGAGGTAAGAGATATACGTGTTCAAAGTAGCTAGTTTGGACCTTATGAAATTTTACCCCTAAATTCTTTCCGCATGTTTTCAGCTACACCATTGCTTCTTAGTCTAAACAAAATTGAATTAAAAATACTTATAAAGTTCTAAAAATTATAAAATTGAACATGGTGACTCTTTAACAAGTGTAGATCATGATAAAAGTTTTACTTCACAGAAAAGGATTCATTCAACATGATAACTCAAGCAAAACGTTGACAAAGGTACAATCTGGACACATGTTTTTTCAAAAATCGGTATCTCCTCAGGATCAACTCTAAAAATCACAAAAATTTGTAAGAATATATTATACTTCAATTAGAACATCCACACAAAATTTCATAAATTTATGTTCTCTTGAAATATAGGAATCAAGCCAATTAATCTAGGCGTCACCGAAATCGTTTGAAGCTGAACACATCATTTTCAGAAAATTATTTCTCTCTATTCCTAAGTCTGATGATCACGAAAATTACACAGGTTGTAGTTCATCATTAATATATCACTCAGTAAAAATATCAAGATTTTATCATGGCCGTAAAAATGAAAACGAAAGCTGAAAGTAGCTGCTCCTAAGTCCACTCTATTTAGGACACCTACATTTAGAAAATTCACATCTCCTTCGTTTTAAGTCGGATCATCTCAATTTTTGGATATGTTTTAGAAATCTCACTGGAGGATAAACACACAAAATTTAATAATTTTTTGAGTTGTTTAAAACATAGAAATTGGGTCCTCATATACGGATGTCACAGTCTGGTCCAAATTTACATGAGTCAAATTTAGGATTTTCTTTCTCCTTGATATCAACTCCGATGGCCCTGAAATTCGGATATGTTATAGCCCATCATCAATTTGTCATGTAGTAAAATTTTCATAATTTTCCTACGGCTAGAACTATAAAAATGAACTAAAGAAGAACACTCACCACAGGTTCAGTCGGGAAAAACTACCATGACTTCAAAAATTCATAACTCCGTAATACTAATTCAAAACACCACCAAATTTGGACAGAACGTAGTTAAATCATACAAGAAGTCACAGAAAAAGTTTCATAATTTTTCGAGCATCGTAACATGAGAAACAATCTAAAATTCGATGTATATAAGTACATAGAACATTTGTAGGTGTTACCTTTATAGTTTTTTTTTCTTCTTAGTTGTTGTTTTAGTGAAGGTTCCTTGCTATCTACTGATGATTTAGCTACTTAAGGATGATGGAGGAAGGTTTCTTCAGTAATGATTTATGGAGAGGGGAAAGAAAAGAGAGAGAGAATAGACCAGAGAGAAGTATTGTCATGGTGATCAAAGTTGCCTTTGTTTGAGTCTATAGGTATGTTTCTATAGGAGTAGAAGTGTAGCTACCAAGTAAGAACATAAAATGCTTTGTGTGGTTGTAAAATCAGAACGTGAGGAATTTACTTATTTCCTTTTTCTTTTTCTTTTTTTATATATTTTATTATTAAAACCTGGGATATTTTTTTACTTTTGTACCATATTTAATTTACCACTTGTATTTACTACACGCATTTGATATAAATTGTATTATTTAATCGTAATGGGGTCGTATTTTAAAGATACGAAAAATATTATAAATATCGGCTATTTTAAACGACCGTATTTATACGTTGAAATAAATATTTCGTAAGAATTTTTTTTTCACATTTGTTTTAAATGCTTCGTTTGACTATATTTTTTTATATTTTTTTTACTAATACTATTCTTTTAATATATAAATATTGTTATTACTATTATTATTATTATTATTATTATTATTATTATTATTATTAGACTGTGCTAATATTATTTCCGGCCGACCCACTCCCTTGTCCTTCGCGTGATAAAAGTATACTCGTCTAGTCATACATCCTATTTTATTAAAAATTTCTAAACAATAAATTATCTATATAAATACGTATTTTTTTCCACATAATTATTTACAACAGAGTATTAATTTAAATCACATAGTAACACATAAGAGACAATAATAAAATTTAAGGAAATAGAAACCAAATAAAATATAAATAAAATTCTTAGGAAGAGAAAAATGTATATTAAACGGGACGGGGTGCTACATCTACAAATACTAAATATCATTTATCTGCATTATCAATTAAATTAGAATAAAAAAAATATAACAATATTGTTTATATATATATATATATATATATTTCTAGAATTTGAATATTTTAAAATAAATGTCTATATAGAAATGGGGGTTGACTCCGAAATAGTATATATATGTGTGCAAATTGAATATGAAAAAAATTAGTTTAAAGTAACATGAATGAAATTTTATTTTTAAAATAAGTTAAAATATTGAAATATAATTTATTGAAAATACAATGATGTCATTATGGGTTAAATTAGGATTATTTATATTTTGCAAAAGAATTGAAAAGTCACTTTTTTAAAAATTTAATGTGAGTCTTTTCAAAATTTTCATTAAATAAATTTAATTATATTATTAAGTTAAATAATAATGATAATAATTTTAGAAAGTAGGTTATGAATTTAAATAAGTTTCCAAAAAAGGAATACGATTTTGTTATTATATAGTTATAGATGTATCTCAAGATCATTGTAAAAGGTATTAAATTTTGATACTGAAATATCATTAAGACGTTCAATATATGATTAAATATGTATTCTATGCTTCCGTTACGTCAATATTAAAATAATATTATCAGTTATTTTCACTTAATAATTACTATTATTTACATTCAACAACTACAATTGTTCAACTGATAGAATTTAGTAAACGAAAAACGACAATAAACATCCAGTGATATCTGCTGATATTATCTATACATATATAACAACTAAATATTAAATCAAATTTAGCCCAACAAATTATTATTAATTTTTTTATTAAATTCAAAATTTTAATATATATATATATATATATTAAATGATAGAGTTTTTCACCTTTCTTTTCGGAGTTATTGATAAAATTTATTAATATAAATACTTTTCCATGAAAAAGAAAAAAGTTTCACCAACAACACCGTTTAATCAGTACGTGAGAGTGCCACTCAATAATTACTTTGTTCATTTTAATCATGATATCCACAAAATTCCGTTGTTGATATGCCTATAGCAATAATTCCTTTCCTAATTAGGAAAGTGGTAAGATAGTATATTTCCTTATATAATATGAGAATTGAGAGGCCATAGTCTCAGGAGAAAATCCAGCAGCATGGGCCAATATCTAAGCCCACTCAAGATATTAATCTTAAGAGGTCCAGCCCACGATTATTCGCACCCTCAATTAATCACTTCACCCTTCGCATATTTGTTATACTAGTAATTTCCCGTACGCAATGTACAAATTGAATATTATAAATATTAAATATAAAATTATATAAATAATAAATTATACTCCCTCCGTTCCGTAGGAATTCGCACCCTACGGGACGATACATTTTTTTTATGGAAAATGTGTTTTATATATAAAGAGGAGTATGTCTCTTGTGAACTCGAGTTCACGTGAACTCGTATCACTGTCATATGTAATTACTTTTTTTTTTTTCGGTAAATGTTAATCATATATATTATCACTGTTATAAAAATATACTTGATTTTTAACAGTGATAGTAGATATGTGCATAACAGTGATAGTGAATATATATAACAGTAATAGTATATACACTTGACAGTGATAGTTGAGAACCTGAGTTCACCCTGAACTCGGGTTCATACAAGTTTTTGTCATAAAGTAGTAACATATGAGTAAATATGTGTATATGTTTGTGAATGTGCACGCAAATCAATATTTCTTTTGTTGGTAGTGTGCAAATTTGTGTGGGACGTCCAAATAAGGAAAGTGTGCAAATTCCTATGGAACAGATGGAGTAATATATATTTAAATAAAATGTAAATTTTAATTAGAGTTGAATATATTGTATACATATTATTCAATTCTTTTGAATAAAACATTTTTTTATCGATCAAAATAAATATAAACTAATTTTATTTTATCAATTTACCTATTAATTTTATTAAATTTCTTTTAAATTATTATTTTTTAATATAAAAAGATTATATTGTAATTAGTTTATGAATGTATCAAAATGTTTAATCAATCATATAACTTTTAACTATAGACTAAAATTCATAAAAAAAAAATTATTTTTTTACGTAACTTACATAATCTAAGTAAAAGTATTTAAATTTCAATTGTATAATTAATGTCAATAAATAATCACTTTTATAATAATAAAATATATATTTAGAATTTAAATTTTACTTTTATATATGCAATATATATGTTAAAATAAATATCTTAGAAGATAAATAATTTGATATATAGTGTGTTGAAAATAAATTTAAAATTGAAATTGTTGACATGAAGTAAATTTTTTATTTTTTTTGATAAAATTTACTCACTTTCTTTATTGCTTTATTGGAGGGGGGGGTCTCAGTGCTTCACTATTACACCAAAGAATAAGTATTTGCTCAAATTGCACATATTTTCTACTATCTTCTCTTTTACTTTTATATATGTATAGATTAGTTCATTTCTTATTTATCTAGATACTCTCCTTTCATCATCCACACACCTTCCCTCCTAATTCAAATTTTTGGAAAAAAATTGGATAAAAGAAGACGAACCCAACAATTATTTTTTGAGAAATCGAATAATTTTAAGATTTTTTTGTGTAAATTGTAAATTTTAAAAATTGATAAGAGTCTTGCCTTTTTTTTTTTTTTTTAATAGCTGATTGTTGTGCTTTGAGGGTAATCTTTATGCCCACTGAAACTTTTATAATATGAGTGTGTCTTGGGTGCTCCTGATCTATGTTTTAAAAAGCTGTAGCGGACATTGAACAGGACATTTTAAGGTTCTTGGTCGGATCGGGTTCGATCGGTCAGACCGTTAATAAAGCGGTTGAGCCGGTATGATGTCATAATTATATAATATATAAATTATAATATTATATAATTTAATCATTTGTATTAAATATATAATGAAGACACTGGATGAAGACGTTGCACCACTTAAAGTTGTTGCAACGCTCATTACACCGCCGAAGATGAATTCAACGTCAATGAATTTAGGCATCATGTTCTTTGTCTTTTTTAGATTTTTTCAATAAATATATTAGAGCATCAAGAAATTTCTTAAATTGCAAAATAACCCATAATTTTATTTTATAAAAATCTTTATAGCAACCGGTTCGACCCAGACCGGTTCAATCCGATTAAAACCGTTTTTGACCGGTTCTCAAGCGTTTTAATAGATGGCCGGTCGAACGCTTTTGAACCGTACGTTACTATGCCCGGTTAGCGGTCGGACCGATCCGACCGGTTTTTTAAAACATAGCTCCTGATGCACCCAGAATTCAAAAATAATTTTGACTAATTCCTATCCAATTTTTCTTCCGCCCTCTTCCCACGTCGACCTTGAAATTACCATACGGCGTCTACAACCTCTAAACGGCGCTTCCTTCGCTTCCAATTTCTCAAAGAAGCTGCGCATCTTAGACAACCCTCAGTTCCCGGCTAATATCCCTCAGAATGTGGATAAACATTTCTTCTTCACAGTTGGATTGGGAACCACACCCTGTGATCATCATAACAAGAGCAGTTGCCAAGGCCTAATTCTACAAAAATTTGGAGTAATCCATTTATAATACATAAAAAACAATTTATAATATTTAAAAATAATATATAATATCCAACAAAATAATTTATAATATCCAAAAAAACCATTTATTAATATATAATTAATAAACGAATAATACTAAAAAAATAATTTATAAAACCCAAATAACATCTTATAATGCACAATGAACAATTTATAAATGAATAAACCTAAAGAATAATTTATAATATCTAAATAACAATTTATAATACTCAAATAACAATATATAATAACCAAAGAATAATTTATAATATTCAAAGAATAATTTATAAATAAATAATTAATTCATAAATAAATGATAAACGAGTAATACTCAAAGAACAATTTATAATACCCAAAGAACATCTTATAATACCCAAAGAACAATATATAATACCCAAAAAATAATTTATAATACCCAAAGAACAATTTATAATTGAATAATTAATTAATAAATAAATAGTACCCAAAGAATAATTTATAATACTCAAAAAAAATTTATAATACTCAAATAACAATATATAATACCCAAATAATAATTAATAATATCCAAATAATAATTTATAAATGAGTATTTAATAAATAAATAATTAATAAACGAGTAATACCCAAAGAACATCTTATAAGTACCCAAAAGAACTTGTTGTGTTTATTCTTTTACTGTTAAAAAAAAAAGTACCCTAAAGAACATCTTATAATACCCAAAAAATAATTTATAATATATAATGAATAATTTATAAATAAATAATTGATAAATGAATAAACCCAAAGAATAATTTATAATGCCTAAAAGAACAATTTATAATACTCAAAAAACAATATATAATATCCAAAGAACAATTTATAAATGAATAATTAATAAATAAATAAATAAATAATACTCAAAGAACAATTTATAATACCCAAAAAAATAATAAATAATGCCCAAATAATAATTTATAATGTCCAAAGAAAAATTTATTAATGAATAATTAATTAATAAATAAATATAAACAAGTAATACTCAAAGAATAATTTATAATACCCATAGAACATCTTATAATACCCAAAGAACAAATTTAAGTAATATTCCAAGGACAAGTCTCTTAATTACACCCAAAGAACATCTTATAATACCCAAAGAATAATTTATAGTATGTATGAATAATTTATAAATAAATAATTGATGAATGAATAAATACAAAGAATAATTTATAATACCTAAAAATAAATTATAATATTCAAAGAACAATATATAGTACCCAAATAATAATTTATAATATCCAAAGAAAAATTTATTAATGAAAAAATAATAAGTAAATGATTAATAAAGGGATAATACTCAAAGAACAATTTATAATGCACAAAGAACATCTTATAATATGCAAAGAATAATTTATAATACACAATGAATAAACTCAAAGAATAATTTATAATACTTCCTAAAACAACAATTTATAATACTCAAAGAACAATATATAATATCCAAGGAATAATTTATAATATAAAAAAGAACAATTTAATGATTTTGTTAATGATTTTGTTCTTCGGGTATTATTAATTATTTTTGGGGTATTATGAGTTATTTTTTGGGTATTTGTAAATTGTTTTTTTTGGTATTACTTAAATTTGAGAAAATTTTATACTTTGATTAGTTTACTTTTTTAAGCATTCTTGTTGATTTTGAAAAGTGACACCAAGGACAGATTTCGAGGATTGTGAAATTCTTGGGGAAACCATTTGAGGATGAAAAGCAAGTGGAGAGATATTATATTAGCTTCCTTATTTACAGAGATGCTAATGAGTCTACGACCAGATAATTGGATGTGTCTTATTCCATTCTGTGCTATGTATATTGTTTGAGGCTGTTAATGAACAAAAAAAAAAAAATCACGGGATTTCATTTAAGTTTCATCAATTTGTTAAATAGCTTCAACTACTGCTAATTTGTTAAAAATGCAGTTATGCTCTTATTTGTACAAGTTTTTGAACTTGGAATACTTTATTTGTTTTTACCATGCAACATCATTTGTTCTCCAATTTCCATTTTGATGAACACCTCAAATTTGGACAATCTTTTGTTGTATAAAGCAAGTAAAATATATATGCCTTTACTGCTCATTACTTTATTTAATCTCAGGTAACAACTAAACCAATCTTATAGAGATGTGCAATCTGGAGAGACTCAAAAATTTGGAGGTGAATAAGACAGAATCATTTCTGCAGTCGATACCCAATAGTGTGTTTCTTAGGAAATGAGAGGTGGACGATTCCAACAACTATTTGATACTCCAAGAACAAGTTTGGAATACCCGAAGACAAATTATTTATACTCCAAGAACAACTCCTTAATACCCCAAGAACAACTAGTTAATGCTTCAATTACTAAAAAAATACACAATGCGGCGTGTACTGTGTGTTTTTGGAAATATCAAATTAAATTCAAGATTAAAGTAAAATTAAGGTGCATAGTATACACACGAGTGCATACTAGAATTTGCGTTATAATTTTTGGTTTTCTTGAGAAAAAAACGGGAGATTTTGACAAAAATTAATTAAAAGGCTTAGTCTTGTATGCACCAATTACACCGTACAACTCAAGTTCGTTTTTAAAAGTTACACAAAATACTACTGAAAAGTTACACATGTTATTACTAAAAAATGTATTTTTAATGGTGTAACTTTTCAATAATAATTTATGTAACTTTTCAGTAATAAATTGTATAACTTTTTTAAAAATAAACTTGAATTGCACGGTGTAACTGGTGCACAACAAACTTATTCTAATTAAAATTAGGCATGTTAATAATAAAAACACACGTGGCCGCGCCTGAAGATCATGATTTTCATTTTTCAACCTCACATATATAATACTAATAGTCATAGTCACATAGCTTCACCTACTTCCACTTTTTCATCTATTTTTCCAAGGGACTACATTTCCCTATTTTGACCAGTTGTTTCCTTCATTAATATCTTCCCATCCCACTTTCAAAAACTTACATATTATTCCTTTTTTTAAAAAGGCTTAGTATTATATATATCAATTACACCGTACAACTCAAGTTCATTTTTAAAAAATTACACAAAATATTATTGAAAAGTTACACATATTATTACTGAAAAATGTATTTTTAATGATGTAACTTTTCAATAATAATTTATGTAACTTTTCTGTAGTATTTTGTGTAACTTTACAAAAATGAACTTGAGTTGCACGGTGTAATTGGTGTACAAGAGACTTACTCTTTAAAAAAAAAAAATTCCCACTTTTTCGCAAAATACACTTATGCCGTGATATTATAGATTGAATAACGTTAAATACAAAAATAATAATATATTTAAGGGGCGCTTGTTTCAAATTCTTCAATGGTAATGAGAATGAAATTTCATTTTCCTTTTTTGCCCTGTATATGTTGAATGTGTGTTTATATTTATGGTGGTTAGTGTTGTGCTCCAATTTTGAAAAAAGTGGACAAAAAATTTAGATGTTGGTTGTGATATGAGGGATTGATTGATGAGGATGATTACAAGATGAAGAGGGGGTAATCAAATGGGGGTGTTGATTACCTTATTTAGGAGGAAAAACAATGTTAAGTACCTCATTTGTTCACATTTGCTATTATAATTACTACAATTATATCTCAATTCCCATTACCATTGAAGGATTTCCATACCAAGCGTCCCCTTAATTTGTAAAAATACAAAAGTAAAGATATAGAGATAAAATACATACTTAATTTGTCCATTAAAATTATATAAATTTGTGTATATTTTGTAACTCGTAAGCGGGGATTAACTATACGGGTTTGTGGGTTGATATTCCAAATTACTCTATGTGTGACTTGACAAAAATTTGTATCAACCTGAGTTCACGGTGAATTCGGATTATCAATTATCACTGTTATGTATATATGTTATCACTGTTATATATATTCACTATCACTATTATGCATATATATTATCATTATTAAAATATCAAGTGTATTTTTATAACAGTGATAGTATGTATGAATAACAGTAATAATAATTATACATAACAGTGATACGAATTTATGTGTACTCAAATTCACAAGAGACCTACTCATGTGACTTTTGAAAGATATAATTTTATTGACAAATGATAAAATTTCAGTGATTTGCGTGACCGCAATAAGAGCGTGCTTCTCCCCTATTATAATATAAGATTTTCTTTTTTCATTTGAATTTTTATAAAATTGTGTCTATATCTTTTTTTTTTTTTTGAACAAATAAAATAAAATTTATTATATAAATTGGAGAACAAGAGGTGCTCTAACCCTTACAATAAACTTGGAAACTTTTCCTAAAATCTGCCCCACTACATCAATTGGCAGCAATGCCTCGGGTCTGAGCACGAGCACCTTCTAAAACTTAAATTTTTTGCGCCTAACCAAGACCATGTTCTAGCTTTGATTTCTGAGAACGCTTTTGCCACCTTTGGTTCCGAACCATTAAAAAAAACTCAATTCCTAGTGTTCCAAATGATCCACACAATTGTTGTCCATAAAGTAGAAGACACCTTGAATTTCCTTGTCGAACCAAGAATATCTCGAAATTGTAGGAAATTACAAGCTGAGTCAATATGTGGAACCATGTACATTCTTGTCCAATCGAAACAATTGTTCCAAATCTTCTTTGCGAATTCACATGAAAAGAAAAGATGATGAATTGTCTCATTCCACAAGAAATATCACTGTTTAAAGGAAGAATACCTCGGGAAAGGAGATTCGGTCTAGTAGGAATTCGTTGTTTTATAATTTTCCATGCAATTGTTTGAGCTCTCCTTGGGGCATGACTTTTCCATATTCTTGATCTGTTGATTCAAACCTATAAATGTCGGATAATATAATCTTCACGATTATAATTATCAATCCATTGATTCACTCATGAATAACGGAAGAACAATTAATAAAACACGGAATAAAAGGGACTAAAACCCATTTCTTTTCATATCAAAACCAACTCCATTTACAATAGGCTTGAGAAGTCTATTTATAATAATAAACGAAATCCTAACAAATCTAAACAAATCATTTAAAGATATTAAAAATCATATAAAATTCTAACATAATCAAATCGAATCTCAATAATATAGAAATATAATATATAATATCCTATTTTCCTTATCTCCATCATTCTCCCCCTTTTCGAAAGATTCGTCCTCGCATCTGCATGAATCCGTATTTTGAGCAGAAGAATGTAGGCGACAAAACGGTCAATATTCGCGAAAAGAGTATAAAAACTAAACATCTGATGGCATTTGATCTAAAAAATATCTGCAGTACATATCTTGCCCAAAACCTTGAGACGGTATTGGAGTCTTTAAAAATTGATTAAAATAATTATCATTATTTATAAAATAATAATAATTATTAAAATCGAAATCCTTTAATTCCTTTAACTCATTAAAATCAATTGTTAGTGTAGTAACTCCATCTAGATCAGGTCGAATATTAGATGGCCCATGTAAATTAGATGACCCAAGTCTTGAAATTAGGGCATCAGGCCCATAGGGGAATAACTCCACGGCCACGTAGTTGTCATCCAATTCGGCGTGGAACTCGGCAGACGGCGGTGGCAGAATTGATAGTGGGCATCGTGGCGGCACGTTGGCAGAGGGTTGTGGAATATTTGGTGGAGGTGAGGCAGGGTAGGGTGGCTCTGTGGGATAGCGGTGGCTCCGTGGGTGAACCGTGCCGCGACGGCTAACATCGCCTGGGAAAGAATTGGTGGCGGGCGGTGGAGATTCCGGATAATATAATCGGTGAGGTGACACAAGAAGGAGACTCGGGATTGTAGGCGTTTGCGGTGTGTTGGTGGTTTGGGGTGCCGGCAGCGATGCAACATCTTGACAGCGACGAATGACTGTGGCGTCAATCGCACGAGCGGTGGTGCGGTGGCAGGTTGGAGACGGTCTTCTCCGTGACGGAAGTTGTGATCGGCAGCCCGATCGAGATTCGAAACCGCGAGTGGCGATGGAGCAAAGCCCGAGTGCTGTGAAAATTGTTGTGGGCGACGATAAAGTCTGTTGATGATGATGGGTTAAGCAGTCGGTGAACAACGATGTGTGGGGACGATGTCCTGCTCGGGAACAGTGTAGCAGTAGGAGGCCGTTGTTGAAGGCGGCGCGGTGGAAGAATTGGTCTTGTGGTTGTGATGACGGTTGAATCGACGTTCCAATTTGACAGCGAACTCATGTGCTTCAAAGAGTGACTTGAGATTCAACAACTGAAATTTTTTCTTGAAATTGAATCTCTAAGCCTCGGATGTATCTTGACACTAATTGTTTATGTGTTTCCTTTGTATTAAGTTGACCAAGAAAACGAGCAAACTCTGTGGAATAGGCATGAATAGATCGCGTACCCTGTCACATATTTTGAAACTTTTGGTATATGGTTCCTCGATGAGTAACCTGATCCAAAAACTTGACTTGTTGTTGTTGCAAAGCCTCCAATCCTTGAGCAATAACCTGTAACTGCTCTAGGAGAAGAGATAAATCGTTATGCTTGCGTCTAGGAGGCATCACGGGAATCGTTACTGACTCTGGATACCAACTGATGCAGCAGCAGGAAGCATAAACATATAATTCGTTGATTCAAACCTATGAATGCCGGATAATATGATCTTCGCGATTATAATTATCAACCCGTTGATTCACTCATGAATACCGAAAGAACAATTAATAAAACATGGAATAAAAGGGACTAGAACCCATTTCTTTTCAATATCAAAATCAACTCCCTTTACAATAGGCTTGAGACGCCTATTTATAATAATAAACGAAATCCTAACAAATCTAAACAAATCATTTAAAGAAATTAAAAATCATATAAAATTCTAACATAATCAAATCGAATCTCAATAATATATAGAAATATAATATATAATATCCTATTTTCCTTATCTCCATCACCTTTTCTTCCGTTGTCTTTGGCTCCTCACTCTTTATCTTCTTTTTGTATGCCTCTGCTATAATATAGAGCCCGGAAGTTGAGAATCTCCATCTCCAAAAGTCGTTGGTTACTTTATCCATCTTGTACCCGTTAAGAGAAGACAAAACTAGATTGAAACACTCCTTCTCTCTATCTCTCAAAACCAGACTCCAAGTTAACTCCCATCTCCATGTCTCTCCCTCCCAACTTCCTAATTCACAAATTTTCCTCTCTATATCTTAAAAGTCAACAATCACTCTATCTTCTTTTTGTCATTCTACAACCACAATTTAATTGCTGTTCACATTCATTCACAAACAATTATTGTTTTATTCATTTTTTTCTAAAACTATGCCCAAGTATATAGACACACATTTGGTGAAGTACAAAATTTATGAGATATTCTATTATGAAATTGTCTCATATGAGACACTACAATTCATCTAGGAGCTAGTTAAAAGACTGAGTTAGAAGTTAGAACAAGTGATTACAATACATAGATAAAAACATACTTAGTTGGATGTATCTCATACGAAAATTTGTCAAAATTTAATGGTTTTCCATAGTCCAAATATACCAGTCCAGTTAAATGAACTTTCAAGGTTGGTTGGTTGCTTAATAGGTAGAGAACTATCTTTTTTTCTGGGTTTAATTCTCCACAATGACACAGACCGTTGAGCATTTAAACTACCCTACTTTCCTCCAATTTATTAGTCACACTTTTCACCTATTTTATTTAATATTTAATTTTTCCTAAACTATGAAAGCCCAAAAATAAAATAAAACAACAAATTACGTTGTGTTTACCTGCTCTAAGAATCAGGCTAACAGTTTTCCAACTCCATGATGTAAGTGACTATGACGATATAAAAAAATAAAAAAAATGTAATCCTTGATAAATAAATTAAGTCCACATATGAATTATGACTTGCAGCATATTTTCCTCTACTACAGCACACAAAAAATAAAACAAAATTAATTACTGTGCCAAAGCCAATTAATAATTTTGACCCACCAATGCCTAACATCCTTCTTCCTCTAATAGTACAATCATAATTATTATTAGCCAGAAAAATTGGTTATAGCCCTATTTAAATTGATATTTTATCTTTTTTAAATATGTCTATTTAATATAATTTGAAACTATTGTAAATTAAAAGACCATAGGATCTCAAGTAGAAGAAATAAAAACAGTTTGAACAACCATAACTACTTTGACAAAGCACAGAATTGCTTTAAACACAAGTTATTGAAATTAAATAACTGGGCCAAGATGCTATGCTTCAACGCAACAATCTAGCAAAGTAAGAAATTAAAGCTACACTTCCTCCTGAGTAATTATTCCTTTCCATACATGTCTAATACGTGTGACGATAATACTTCGAAAGTAATTTTCAAAAAATTATAAGTAATATTTTCAAGTAAAAGATATTCTCATCATCTAGTCTCATATGCACCTAGCGCACGAATTTTAAATTCATGCAGTCGCCGCATTTCGATATATTATAATTGACACATTTTAATTATATTAGCATGAAGAAAAAAATATAACCCCACTTTTCTAATCAACCCCCTATAAGTAACAGCTGGTCCTTAATATAAACAGACATCACAAGAGAGCTTATTACAACTATTCAGGCGATATTCGCATGATTCAGTAAAAAAGAACAAAAAAACAGGGTCAGGTTTTTTACATGCTACGCAATCTATTCTCTAAATCCCTATTTAGTCATGAACGATACCGACAAGTGCCATTCGACAACAGCAGGTTGTTCAAAAGACAAGAGAATGGGTGCTTCAAGAATAGCTATGTTATCAATCATGATAACTGGAATCACCAGTTTGATCATAATCCACGTCTACGGCGTGGATGCCACCTCGATGGGCGTTCATTTCTCCAGGAAGAACTTCTACCAAGTTCATCTGCAGAAAATGCAAGAGCTTAAATCCTCTTTCGTCCGTTCGGATTCTGTATCAAGTCGCGCACGTCCTAGAATCCCCATACGTAGTCTTCAACAATCACCGGTTCCATCACCTGTGAGTAGTAAACTGAAATCAAGTCTTTGGTCCATCCTTAATGTTGGCCAAGAATCTGTTGTAACATTGTCTGATGATGCAGGCAGCAACGAGGGCGACCGTGTATCACGCCACGTCCTATGGTGCAGACCCGACTGGGAAAACAGACAGCACGGATGCAATTCTTAGGGCGATATCAGACGCCCTAAAAGGGCCGGGAAAAGGGTTCTTGTTCGAAGGCATAGTCAACCTAGGAGGAGCAAGAGTTGATCTTGAAGGTGGCAATTACTTGATCAGTCGCCCTCTCCGATTTCCAGTTGCCGGAAAAGGAAACCTGGTGGTAAGTTTTTTTATTCAAGAAAGAGTTTCGCTTTCTGTGAACAAGTTCTACCGCAAATGTGTTTTGCAACTAATACTTTATTGTGAAGCAATTGATATTTTTAATAAGACTATCAAATTAACACTTTTTAATGAAACAAACTAATATTACTAAAAAATACACACAAAATGCAAATAAATTGTACAATAAAAATCTAGTATACGCAAGACTTTGCCTTCAAGAAAATGACAACATTGTACTCTCAACTCATTTCAACCTTCAGGACCACATAAAAAGAGTCTGAGATTCAAAATATGCAACATCTTGACCAGGTTATAGCTATTAAAAAAGAAAAAAGAAAATTGTTTGAATTGTGTTTTTCCATAGAGTGGGCTGTAAATTCCACAACCAGACATATGTGAGTTAATTGTTCACCTAAAACAATTTATTCTTATCTATTGGTCACATGGTAATAATACTTTCCAGTGCTGGTTGAACAACTTTTCATTACTCCTGTTTTGTAATTACAGATTCATGGAGGATCACTAACAGCATCTAATGACTTCCCAAACGACGGCTATTTGATCGACTTATCACCAGCCTCAAATGACAATGCTGAATACTTCTACGAATTCATTACACTCAGAGACCTATTCCTCGACTCCAGTTTCCGGGGTGGAGGAATACAAGTCGTAAAATCTCTCAGAACTAACATTGACAACTGCTACATAACTCATTTCAACACAACAGGAATCTCCGTACAAGGTGGTCATGAAACTTACATCAGATACTCCTACCTTGGGTATCGCATCACAGCAGGGGCTGATCCTAGGGAGAGAAACTTCTCAGGCACTGGAATCATCCTAAATGGGAACGACAATTCCGTCGTAGACGTTGTCATATTCTCAGCTGCTACCGGAATAGTAATCACGGGTCAAGCGAACTTGATATCAGGAGTACATTGCTATAATAAGGCCACTGGTTTTGGGGGTACGGGGATTTATCTCAAAGTACCAGGTCTAACACAAACGAGAATTGTCAACTCTTACATGGATTATACAGGCATTGTGGCTGAAGATCCTGTGCAGCTCACAGTCTCCAACACATTCTTTCTCGGAGATGCATACATCGTCTTAAAATCTGTAAAGGGCGTGGTCAATGGAGTCAACATTGTGGATAACATGTTTTCTGGGTCAGATAAGGGGATCAACATCGTGCAATTGGATCAAACAAATGGGCCATTCAACCAAGTTGATCAAGTTTTGATTGTTAACAATAATGCCTTGGGAATGAAGATTAAGACCACAGTTGCAAGAGCAACCGTGCAGGGAAACACGAGCTCATGGATAGTGGATTTCAACTCAATGCTCGTGTTCCCTAACCTTATTAAGCAAGTACAATATACGTTTGTTACAGATGGCACTTCTTTCCCTAATCACGTGTTAAGAAATGTATCGGGTAATAGAGTTGTGATTCAATCAGACTTGGCTGTTCCAGCAAGTGTATATATCACTGCTGATCAAAGAGGAACATCCTTCTAATCCTGAAAAGATTCATTCTTTTGGTCCTGTCCTTCTAGCTTGTACGTAAAATGTGACGAGCTAGAAGAGACGTAGATTCATAAGATAGCATTCAAGATATCACAAAGTTTGAGGACCTGGATTCCAGGTAAGAGAGATTTCTTTCTTTTTTTTTTTTTGACCAGGAATTATATATTTCTGAGAGATGAATTGGAAGGTTTAGGCCAGAATTCAAGTTTAAGTTTGAAGAAAGAGTCCCACTGTTAACCCTCTACCCAAAAATACACAAAATCTCCCTACCCTACCTCCCCACCCCCTACTCTCTCTCTCTCTCAACATAGAAATTCAAGTTTCAGCTCACTTTCTCTCCTGTTAAGCTCCTACCTTAACATACACAATAAAACATCTCTCTCTCTCTCTCACACACACACACACACACACACTTGTATACATAACACAGAAACATATTTTTTTTCAAATGAAAATAGTGGCCCATTATTTCAGTAACCATGCGGTTTGTCAACCCATGACAATTGCTTGTAATAAGTATACAGCAACCGAATGTTAAAGTAGAAACAGTGAAACCTAATCTGGTTTCCGATACGACCAAATCCAGAATACCTATTTTCAACCATAAATATAGAAAATTGAAAATCGTGAATAAAAAGCATCAACAAAAATCACATTCTTACCGAGAAAACCCCGCCTTTGTTCACACACAACTCAAATTCGAAGCGTCAACGCAAACTTCCAGCAATACGCCGCCTACTCGTTGTTGTTCAGATCCGTCGAACGCCGCCGAAAGTATAATATCTTCTCGGTGGATGTCGGCGCCGGCGGTAATGAAATCTATAAATGGGCCCATTTAGGCAGTATTCTACTAAAAGGCAAGGCCTTTATTCTAAGCCCACTTGTATTTCCCGATCTTTTTTTTTTTTATATATAAAGACTCACACAATTTTTAAAATGTATGAATATAAAATTAAATAATAAAATATAAAAACTAAATTATATAAATTTTTGTAGGTGTGAATTTTTTTTTAATGTAAAGAAAATTAGAACGTCCCAAAAAAATGTGAATTTTTTTTTTGAGACAAAGAATAATAACTTATTTAACTCGTGTACTCTCACTTGAGAATAAAAAACTAAAAATATTTTATTAGACTATGTATAAATCTGGCTTTATGTGAATTTTGTTTTGTATATTACTGCTATAAATTATTCTATTATTGTCATTTATATTTATCATCTCTAATTAAAAAAACATTTAATTTTAAATAATATTAATATATATACATAATAATGACACTAGAAGAAGCCGAATTCATAATTTTTTTTTGTTTAATTGATTTAATTTATTTTAGATCATAAATTTTTGGAATAAATCTCTTATGCATTAGGTACAAATATAACTCAAAGTGTACTTTTAAAAAATTATCAATATTATCACTGAAAAATTATATCTTATTAAATCACAATATGGTGACTTTCATTAAAAAAAATTGGTAAAATTTTAACAATAATAGAGATAACTTTTTAAAAGTACATTAAAATATACAATTCACCCAATCCATACAAAATAAACCAAATTCTCGTACAAGTTATATTTACAATAAAACTTAAGAGGGTTAACGGAGAAAAATAAATTAAACTTTTGGGTGTCTTGTTTAAATTCTTGAATGGAAATGAATTATAATAAGAACTATGGCTACATTAATGTATTATTTTATTCTTGAAATAAATTGAGTTAAAGATATTAATGTTAATTAGACATTGCAAAATGATAGAAAATAAATAATTACTCCCTCTGTCCCACTATAAGTTGCTTATATTGCCATTTTCGTCCGTCTCACTATATGTTATTCATTTTCTTTTTTACCTTTTTTTAAAATTACTATTCACTTCTTTATTATTATTTTTAATATTTTTTACACTATTTTCATTACTTTTTCACTTTTCTCCATCACATCACTTATATTTTTTCACCTTTTTCATCACATCACTTATACTTTTTCACTTTTACCTTAATTTGTGTGTCCAAAAGCAACGACCAACTTATAGAGAGGGTAGTTAATTAAAGTGAAACAATAATTGATCTATTGCCTCATATAAAATGAGGAAAGTAAATTGATATTTGCAAACAACCACATGCACCCTATATTCATTTTAGTATCGTTCTCACAAAAAAAATAAAAATTATGAACCATACACCCCCTTATTCTTCCCTAATTAATACGAGGGGATCTAAAACCAAATTTAGGACTTGATTTTTCCATCATAAAAAATAAATAAACTAAAGCTGCAATCTTTTGAAAAAGTGATTTTGAAAGCTGTTTCTGTAAAGTTTCAATATTATTGCCATTTACATCCCACAAAATAGAAACGTTATCTTGTACCTATGCTTCTCTTACTTCCAACAGTATTTCACAGCTGATCAGAGCATCCATCCTTAAGAAGGTCTATTTCTTTTGGTCTGTCCTTCTAGCTCGTCACATTTAAAAATGTGACGAACTAGAAGACACAGAGAGTCGTAGCATAGCATTTGACAGATTACAAAGCTTAGGACCTATGTTTTCTTGGATGTTGTTTGATCAAGAATCATATATTTAGCCAGAAATTCGAGTTCAATTCAGCATAAAGAAAATGTCCCACTTCCCCTCTTGTTAATCTTCTACCTAAACACACAAAAAGAAACATCTTGATGCTCTCTCTCTCTCAAAAAAAAAAAAAACGATGCTCTCTCTATTAGATACATAAAGAAAGTGACCCACTTTCCCTCCTGTACACTTTCTACCTTAACATACACAATCTCTCTCTCTCTCTACATAGAGAAAAAGGTGATGAATTTCGTATATTATTCATCAAATGAGTCATCAACCATGCGATTAGGTAACCTACCCATATCACAAAGTAAAAGGCAATTTCTTGTAGTAGACATTTCAAAAGCATAGCAAAGTTAAAGTAGAAACAGTAAAATCTACTCAGCTTTCTGATACGACCAAATCCAAAGTACCTATTTTTTCTAACAGAATCAATAATTAGCATCAAACAAGAACCAATCTCACCTCTTTTCTTCACAAAACTATAATTGATAACATTGGAAAGACAGTGTAAATACATTCTGATTGTTAAAAAGTTATAAGAAATGGTATCTAGAATTCATTGTGCAGATAGATGCTTCTTCTTAACTTAGCAACCTTTCCTTTCTTTACATAAATCAGTCAAACAATGATCTATAATAACAACTTTCACTTTTCTCCAAAGAAGAAGAGTAAGCATCACTCACCTTGCCTTCCTGTGAGACTTGAATGGGAAGCGAGAGGACGGTGGTGAAGCTGAAAACTCGACTGGTAGCTGTGGAGCAGCTAAATCTCCGGTGAGCATCCCCACCACCTCTTTCATGGACGGCCTACGCGACGGTGATTTCTGCAGGCAGAGCAGTGCCACTATAATACATAACAATGCTTGCTCTTTATTTAAAGATTCGAGAATACTTTGATCGACTAAATCTAGGAGCTTCCCAGCACGAGCAAGATGGCGGGCCCATGACAGGAGATTGGCTCTCTGGAACTCCGACATGGGAGACCCCGTCACCTGAAGAGGCCTTCTTCCTGCAATAACAACTAGTAAAAGAACCCCAAAACTGTAAACATCGCACTTTTCAGATACGTCAGAACCACCACCATACTCCGGCGCAATGTAACAAACGGTTCCTCTCATACTCGGTGTGCTACTAATACCTCCACTCTTTGTTATATCCCCACTAACAGAATCGTGACTAGTTTTCCTTGCTCTCCATAGGTCACCACTAAGACCGTCTAACCATTTGTCCATACTACCCCTGCTACCCCTACTGTCCCGGCTCCTACTGCGGCTCTTCTTCTTTTTTTCCGTATACAATTCGTCATCCCTTCTCCACCAGTTTTCGTTATAACAATCATCACTGGTGGACCCATGAGCTTGTTTTTTCTTTTTCTTCTTTTTCTTCCTCTCGAGCTCTTCGCAATACTCCTCCTTCCACCACTCCCTCGCAGGTCTTCTCTTGTCTTTCTTCACGTTTTTTTCGTCATCTAGAGACATCCACCAATCCAACTGCCTTTTCTTATTCTTTTTCTTCTTTTTCTCCACAACCCGAGAGCTGGATGAAGCCCCGATCCAATCACTCTTCGGCCTCTCCTTCTTGATCTCACTTCCAATCCATTCCATAACATAATCTTTAACCTTCCCCGATTCCCCGTCCACCCCATTATCTTGCTTCCACCACCAATCTTTCCCTTGCAAACTCTTTTTCTTCTTCTTTTTCCACCCGCTTGTTTCTCCCCCACTTTCCACACTAAACCTGTCAAAGGTCCCCTCAGAGGGACTCATCTTGTCCAGTCCATCAGATGGGGAAGCCATTGCCGCCACTGTCCTGGGCGACACAATAGGGCCTGTTTCTCCATCTGGTGACAGATCAACCCCCATCACAACCTCAGGTGAAGCCTCCACTCTGACAATCACACTTTCCGGTGTACTATCAGCACCTCCCAGATGTTGGACATAATTACCCTCCTCAAACGCGCTTGTTGTAATCACACTCTCCGTCTCCTCCGCCACAGATCCATTATCTTCCACACCCTCCTTCTTCACCTCCCCTTCCACAATAACATTATCCTCCACCTTAAACCTTGCTAACCCAAAATCAGCAATCTTTGCATTAAACCCACCATCTAACAGTATATTACTGGGCTTAATATCACCGTGTATAATCGGTGGATCGCAGTAGTGATGCAAGTACTCTAACCCTCTAGCTATACTAAGAGCAACCATAAACCTCTTATCCCAATTCCTCAACTCCTCACTCTTTTTATGAAAAAGACAATCTTGCAAGCTACCATTTTCCATAAGCTCATAAACTAAAAGCATCCGACGTTTCTTAGGGTTTGACGAGAAACCCACAACAGAAAGAATGTACTTACAGTCAATCTTGGAGGAAAAAAGCAGTTCATTCTGAAACTCACGCTCACCTTGCAAGGACCCCGCATCCATCGCCTTGACAGCCGCGTGGGAGAGGGTAAAGACCGAGTCCTTGGGAACAGGGAGCTCCGCCCGGTAGACAGAGCCAAATCCGCCTTGGCCAAGGCGGAGGGATGGGGAAAAATTGGAGGTGGCGCGGCGGAGGAGAGAATAGGAGAGGCGGTGAGGGGGTTTCTTGGAGTCGGTGTCGGAGGCGGAAGGCGCGGTCCGTTTCTTGCTAATTCGGCGGAAGCAGAGGATCAGGAGGAGGAGACAGGAGAAAGCGGCAGTTATGCCGCCGGCGAGAGGGGGGAGGATCTGAGTGGAGTGGTGGTGAGACGCCGTCGGCGGAGAAAGGAGGTGTCGAGAGGGCATAGTTGGAATAGCGTCATCGGAATCATAGACTCATCATTATTAAGCTCTTAATTAGATTAGAGTTGGCAGTTGGCTGGCAGCAGTGCAGTGCAACTCAAGTGTATGAATGGGCTTAGTTAAACCTGGGCTGGTCTGGGCCGGGCCTTTTCTCTAAGCCCAATCTTTTTTAACTCTTTAACGTATCAATTAAGATCTCTGTTTTTTTTTTTTTTTTTTTCCTGAGGAGTAAAATAAAGAAAAGTATTGTAAAGTTTCATGATGCTTTTTTTTCTTTCCTTTTTTTTCCAGAAATGATGCTACTTTATGATATACCATTAGGGTATTATGATGTTTAAACTATTTATGCATAATTAATATATATGATTAGTTCAATTTACAATTATAATATTTAAATCAAATTGCAATATCTATAATTTTAGATTGCAATTTGTTAAATTTTGGATAGTATATATTGATATCGGATCAAAAAAAACATGCACAATTGTAACATTTACAATATGATAGTGATAGATCAATTGCAACCTCAAAATATAATATATGTTGCAATTGAATAATTTTATATAAGTATATACTTTAATTTGATAAAAAAATTATAATAAATGTTGTAAATTCGATATTAATCCCAGTAAGAACTTAGTTTACACAAATCAATATTCTATTAAAATGGGCCTAGCTGCTCCTGTCCAATTAAGTATATGTTTGTAAACTCTAGGTGCATGTTTGCAATTTCTAATAGAATTGAAAAAGTAATTTTAATAGCAAAATGAAAAATAAGGGGTGTTTTAAACTTAGGTGATTCTAAAAAATGAATAAAAAAATGTATTTACCAAAAAAAGTGTTTCTAAAAAGGGTATTGTGTATTATTTTCTTGGGGAATATGTAGAAGTGCTTAATTGAAAGCTAGAAGTTAAAAATTGTTGCTTGACCAAAAGTAGTAATAAGCACTTGCAATAATAGTTGAAAACATATTTGAAGTGTTTCTTTTTAAAAAATAAGCACTTTTACTTTTTATTTAGAGTTTGCAAACAGACATTAAGTGTCTGTTTTCAACCACTACTTTAAAAGTAGAAGCACTTATTTTTTTAAAAAAAATCACTTATAACATGTTTTCAACCACCTATTTAAGCACTTAAAATCTATTTTGGTAAAGCAATATTTTTCTATTTTTGGCTTTTTAAAAAGCACTTCTCACACTTTTCGAGGGAAACTTTATCATCTACTTTTCATAGTCCCTCCGTCCCATAATTGTTTTCACACTTTCCTTTTCTATCCGTTCCACAATTGATTTCACACCCTATAAATGGAATTTATTACTTTAACTTTATCCTCACAATCCAATTAATCTCATTATTTTAATAATATAACTTTACACAACACTCTACTTTTCTTAAAAGTTGTGTCATCCCAACCCTTATTTTTTATTTTACTACTCCCTCCGTCCCAGAAGTGTTTTCACCCTTGGGATGACACAACTTTTAAGAAAAGTAGAGTGTTGTGTAAATTTATATTATTAAAATAATGAGATTAGTTGGATTGTGAGGATAAAGTTAAAGTAATAGTTTCCATTTATAGGGTGTGAAAACAATTGTGGGACGGATGAAAAAGGAAAGTGTGAAAACAATTATGGGACGGAGGGAGTACTAAAATCACTTAGTAGCACTTTTTTATGTCTTCTAGTGCTTGCAAACAGACACTAAATAAAAGTAAAAGTGCTTATTTTTTTGGGAAAAAAAACACTTAAAACATGTTTCAAACTACTATTTTAAGTGTTTAGCAACAATTTTTAACTTCTAGCTTCCAATTAAGCATTTCTACACATTCTTCAAGAAAATAATAACTCAAAATACTCCTTTTAAAAATACTTCTTTTGCAAACATAATTCTCTTAATCATTTTATAAAATCACTTAATTTTAAAACACTTTTTATTTTTCATTTTACTACAAAAATCACTTAATAACACTTCTTAATTTCTACTAAATACTTGCAAACAGGCACTACTAGGATTTTGAGAAGCCCAACTTCTTTTAAATTTTAGGTGTCCATTTCGGTAAGTGGGATTTTTGTAATTTTGTTTTAATAAAACATGTACATTGTAGTTTCAATGTTTCATGATAATGCTTCTTCTCTTCTTTTGGCAGAGAGCTTAATGATAGGGATAATATGAAAATTGAATTATTTATGCTTGTCTAGAAATTCTCGTGATGCACAATTAGTATACTGATATTTAATTTTTTTGAAAGGGTAAAGATGTTTGTCAAGAATGTGGACGTTCATAATCTTTAATATTCTTTAATTAAATGAAAATTAATTAACAAATTTCATTAATAACCATTTAACTAATGGCGCCATAATTCCCGCCTTAAGCATAATTAGGCGGACTGATTCCCTCCTAATCTCATTTATGGCGGTTTAATTCCCTCCAACAAGTTTTTAGTTTTTCAATATCATTGGGATTAAATTTCATTGAAAAATATATCAAGCCTAAAATATCTCAATTTTTGTTTTTGAGATATTATGATATATTTTATTTTTATGATACATTATACGATTTGACTAAAAAAATATTATGATATAATTTATTTTTTACTATTTTTTTATTTTTATTTTCATTGAAAATGTTTAATATAAAATTATTAAATTAAAATCATATTATTAAGTTATAGTAAATTGACCAAATCTCCAAAAAAACTTCAAAATATTTTCAAATTAATTTTAAAATAAATAATATTAAAATTTTAAATTATAACCATGCATGTTATCAGGTTTTATTAAAAAATTTAAATTTTAAATTATAACCATGCATGTTATTAAGATGCAAATGATAAAGGTGTGATAGAATTTACAAATATATATATAAAAAAGACATATTGAAAAGCCACGTACGATTAAAAGAAGTTAAAAACATAGTGGGTGGTTAACGAAATATTGTATGCAAATTTAAATTAAAATAAATAATATTAAAATCTTATATCAGAAATGTTAATGTTATCAGGTATTATTAAAATCTTCAAATTTTAAATTATAACCGTGCATGTTATTAATTTTTATTAAGATGCAAACTAAAATTAAAAATAATAATAATCAATTATTAAATGATAACCGTACATAGAATTTAAGAACATATAAAAGAAAAGGCAAATTGAAATGCCACGTATAATGAAAAGAAGTAAATTTTAAATAAAATAAATAATATTAATAAATTATATTGAATGATTAACAAAAAAACAGTATACAAATTTAAAAAAAATGTCATTTAATACAAATAATAATAGTTAAACACAAATTAATGTTTAACCCCCGTCCAATAAAATTAACCAGGTTATAAAATTTACATGTATAAAAAATATTTATTAATGCTTGAATTTTTTTATTTTATCTACTCCCTGTCATTTTTTATCTGACAGATTGTCACATTCTATTCATTTATACAAACATATATTTTCAAATAAATAATAT
The DNA here is from genome assembly GCA_026898435.1 of Prunella vulgaris. NCBI lineage: Eukaryota > Viridiplantae > Streptophyta > Magnoliopsida > Lamiales > Lamiaceae > Prunella > Prunella vulgaris. The sequence continues at coordinate 697,425 of JAPKLY010000053.1, read as the reverse complement.
ATTATGAAAAATTATGGAAATAACCTAATAGTATTACTCTTTTGTGAGAATGGTACTAGGAAATAACCTAATAGTATGTAATACTAGACTGAGTAGTTCCTAAAATTCAAAAAATAAAAATAATACTAATATTATTGGTAATAGTATGTTTGGCAAGTAGTATTAGTTATATCAAAAAATAAAAATAATACTAATATTTATTGGTAATAATGTGGATAGTATTAGAAATTATTCATGATGGTGTGTGATTATCAATTGAATTAGTGATTTAGTGATTCTATTTACAAGTATTGATATTGGAATCCTAATAGTATAACTGTTTTGTGAGGATGGTATTAGGAACTACTCAATATAGTATTACATACTATTAGGTTATTTCCTAGTACTATCCTCACAAAAGAGTAATACTATTAGGTTATTTCCTTAATTTTTAGTTTTAAATTACTACTAAAAATAAAAGTTTTGCAAGATAATATCTATTTTAGTTTTAAATTATTAGATTAGATATAAAAAATAAAATTAGTTCAAAGATATACACTTGTTGTACGAAAAGATTCTTGTTGTGTTACTTGTTAGTTGAAATTGTACTTGTGATACTTATAGTAGTCATATTCACTTGTAGTACTCACACATCCCCATGTTTACTAAAACTCCATGTTATGATAAATTTAGTGATTTGGTGTGTGATTATCAATTTGATTAATGATTTAGTGATTCTATTTACAAGTATTGATGTTGGGATCCTAATAGTATCACTCTTTTGTGAGGATGGTATTACGAACTACTCAGTCTAGTATTACATACTATTAGGTTATTTCCTAGTACCATCCTCACAAAAGAGTAATACTATTAGGTTATTTCATAATATTTCCTTGAATTACTAATCTTCATAGTGTGAAACACTTAAACAATATAAATATCACGTATACATCATCATTATTATTATTCTTAAGATATATTACAAAGATATAGACCTAATATCGACTTACATTTAAGTAGTATCAACATTAGTACTATAAAGTGCTAATGAACTATTGATAGTGGTATTAGTGTTCATTCTAATTGAATTACTAATATTTTTAGTGTGAAATACTTAAACACTATAAATATCACTTATAAATTATCATTATTATTATTATTAAGACATGTTACAAAGATATAGAACTAATTTAAACTTACATTTAAGTAGTATCAACATTAGTACTATAAAGTGCTTAGTGAACTATTGATAGTGGTACTAGTATTCATTCTAATTGAATTACTAATATTCATAGTGTGAAATACTTAAACACTATAAATATCAATTATAAATCATAATTATTATAATTATGATAAGTACCTAAATATGATATATTATATGATATATTCAACATTTATTTCGTATAAATTGTATGATATATTTTATTATTTATTAATGTCGAAGGAATATATCCAAATTTGAAAAAAGCCCGAAATATGATACTATGAAAAAAGACCGGAATTTATGATAAGTACCTAAATATGATATATTATATGATATATTCAAAATTTATTTCGTATTAAAGTATATGATATATTTTATTATTTATTGATATCGAGGGAAGATATTATTTATTTCATATAAATTATATTGATATAATTTATTATTTATTGATTGGAGGCGGTTCAAATTTAAAAATTAGAGGCGGTTCAAATTTTTATTATTTATTATATGATACAATGCTTTCTACGTATCTTTATAATTTTCTCATAATTTTATATTTTTTAAAATATAATATAAATAACTGTACTTCTTTATCCATCTTCTTTTTAATTTACAAATTTTTCCATCTATTCCATCACTCCATATTTCTAAATATTTTTATTTTCCATCTTTTAAAAAAATCTTTTTGATAGTTAAAAAAAATACTAACCACCATCCATAAATCTCGGCCAACTAAATTCCACCCATTACTCATTTATTTAAAAAATAAAATAAAATTTCAAATTAATTTAAAATTAAATCATTTATTTTTAATAAAAAATTAATCAACATATTCGTATGAATTAATTTCCAAAATATTTTTTTGTTTTCACATTAAATCATTTATTTTCAAAAAAAAAAAGAATAAATTCGTAGGAATTAACTAATTTTATAAAATACTTACGAAAATAAAATGTTTACTCACATCCAAATTCAAACACCAATTACTTAAAAAAAGGAACATAAATCTAGACCAAATAAATTCCACTCATTACTTATTTTAAAATTTAAATTATATATATTAAAAAAATCATTTATTTTCATAAATTAAAAAATAATTTCTAATTTAATAATTATTTAAAAAAAAAAGTTAGTCAACATGTTCTTGTTAGTACCAATTTAATTTTATTTAAAGTTTTAATGTCATCTTACTATTTATTATATTACACAAATTGCAAACTCAAAATCAATTTATAATAGCATTACAAGCTTAATATATATATATATATATATATATATATATATATATATATAGTTATGCTTTACTATTTTTTAATTACTAAATAATTATTAAATACTTAATACATTTTTTAGAATAATCATATTTAAAATTTAAAAAAATTTACATTAAGTATTTTTAATACAATTATATAATCTTCAATATTTTATAAAAAAAATTAATTTAAAATTAAAATATAGTATTTTTTTAATCCTGCATATCTGCGGGGTTATGTACTAGTATGAATATATTTCTTTAACTAACAATTATTCATAATCCTCAAGCCTAAAATATCTCAATTTTGATTTTTGAATACTAAGTCAAATTCTAAACCCACGTTGATCACTTGATAATTCTATGCTAATAAAATATACACTAAATAGCTAGCACAACTAAAATTTATTGTATCGTATATATATTATGTATATAAATATTAAAATATATTGTACCGTATATATGTATATATATTATATAAATATTATAATTATATATAGATAATTTTATATAATTAATCGGCAATCAACATATATTATATGCATAAATATTAAAATATATATATGGAGGAAGAAAAGAAATGATGATGAAAGTGGAGGAAGAAAAGAAAGAAGAAAGGAAGACGAAAATGGATGGAGAAAATAGAAAAGTTGGAGTGAAAATAGGAGTAACTGGTTTGGTTTTGGGAAATATCAAATGAAGAGAGAGAAATAATTATTAAATGGAGAGAGAAAGTTAACATTTGAATTTGAATTTGAAATCAAACGAAAATTTTGGGCAAAAATTCTCATTTGACATAAGGGGTATATTGGACATTTAGCTTTGAGCAAAACTTCATTATTATACAAATGCCACATTATGGATGTTCACATTGTGGACAAATAGCACCACCCTTTTTGAAAAGGCAATACATTTTATTTTATGCAAAAATGATCACTCAAAAATATATTTCTAAAAATAATAGGGTAACTTACATATAAATTTTAAAAAATCATTATATTTATAAATAAGTGCAGTGCAGAAAAAAATGTACTTCTGTGCAAAAAAAATGTGTTTCTGTGCAAATATTTTGAACTTATTTATAAATATAGCGAATTTCTTGAATCTATACGTAAATCATCCAGAATAATATACTCTTCTGTTCTATTCTAAAATTTTCAAATAAAAATGACCTAAATTTTAAAGAGATATTGTTTATTATTAGTATTAAAAAGTGTAAAACTAATGGTAGATTCCTCCTTTCTACTTTATTTATCTGAGGTTTCTAAGGGTGCATAGATTAATTTATTGAAATGAAATGTAAATAAGTAAAAGTATTTCTAATGACTTAACTTGAAAAAGTAAAATTCTTTTTTGCTATTTTGAGGGTGAAAAAAAAAAGTCATTCTTATTTCAAATGTGTGAACATTTGAAATATGACCGATATAGTACAATGTATTTTAAAAAATGAGAAAATTTATACTGAGATATTATTAAACATTTTTAAAAATATTATCGATTATATTTTAGGGAATTAATAATTATTATCTTCGATTTTTTTTTAAAATTCAAGTAAACATACCATGTACTTAAATACATATAAAAATTACTAATTTAAAAAAATTACAACCAATAAATTTCAATAAAATAATAAAAATAACAAATCTCTTCCAAAACTCATAGTAAAAATGATTAATATCCATTTAAAGGAAATAATGTCGTTCACGCAAGTTTGCCCAATTCCAAAATCAGATTTGATCTCTTATTTAAATTTATCATAAAAACTAATCAAGTTTCAAATATTTTCAATACTCTCTCATCTCACCATTTATATCCCCATCTTAGCTTAATTCCAACAGTATTATGAATTCTCTATAAATTAAATTCTTCTCTCTCTCTCTCTCTAAAACTCACCATCCGGAAACAGGACACACGAGCGCTACCTGCTACACAACAAATCATGAATTTTTCCTCAACAATATTACCACCATTCTTCTTTCTCATCCTCTTTTTCAAACAAACACAATCTTCAATCCTAGATTCGAAGCTGCACGACTTTCAGGCACACCTTCGCCGGAGAACCACCGATTCTCCGGCCGCCGGAGACTCGAACAAGGTGAAACTCTCCCATTATAACCTTTACTCTGTAAATTCGTCTTTGACAATGCCATTAATTATGAACAGAGCATCGGCGGAGTGTTTTACCCGATCGGCTACGGGGCCGACCCGACGGGGGCGCAGGATAGCAGCGCCGCCATACTGGAGGCTCTGAACGACGCCGGAAAACTGCGGACTGGCCGAGAGTTGCTGCCGGGAATAACCGATTTGGGCGGCGTTGTAATTGATTTGCAAGGTGGCAGTTTTAGCCTCAGTAGTCCAATCAGGTTTCCCCCAGGCATTGGAAATATTGTGGTACGCTTTTAATGTCAAATCCCTCGTTTTAATTTAATTTGTGTCACGCGCATTATAAATAAATAAATTTAAAATTTAGAAAAATAATTATATAAATTAATTTAAAATATTTACATAAGTGCATGAATTTTTTTTTTAATGACATACAATAGAATTAATTTCTGAAGCATTAAAAGCAATTGACATAAATGCTTTGTTTCTGGGACAGGTCGCAATATGTATTCATGGGAATCTTGAAAGCATTAAATTTTCCTCCTTTTGACATTATAGAATTTATTTGTAAAGTAAAGATGTCACTCAAAAGTATCCATATTAATCAACAATAATTTAGCCCTTCAAAAAAAAAAAAACAAAAAAAAAAACAACCAACAATAATTTAGATGAATTGGAAGTAATGGGAGAATATGATTAAAAGGGGAATTACAAAATGCATTCAGTGCCGATTAACCTAATGTTTAACTAATTACTAAAGGAGGACCTTAATGTCGTATTTACGAGCATAAAATAGTCTGCCAAACAACTATTATAAATTGAAAGTGTGTTTTAGGTGTATGAATAGATATGTTACATTTAATTTTGATCAATTTACCCAAAAATTTAGACTTTTAAATTTGTTTTAATAACTTAATTTTTTATACAAATAACGACTCATTTGGAAATCATATCCAGCATTTATTATTGAGAGTCCCAGTTAAAATTTGAAAGCATCGCAAAATTCTATATAAATTAATCTTCCATTTAAATTTTTTAATACTAAAAAATTTTAAATACATAAAAATAACATACTCACAAATATCAAATCAATATATACCACCATATCAATCTTGATTTATTGGATTTACATATGGCGCCTAATTTTTAGAAGTATGTATTTTCTTCCATATATGTATTTAAAACTTCCCTTTCAAAAATTAAAAAAATGATACTCTACGAGGGCAGTTGGGCTATTGCCACGTGTAAGTTTAGTGGATGTTAGATATATAAGGTGGTCTCCTACATAGATACATACCTATGTGCAACGCAATGCATTGGAAAATGCATTTGTGATATAATTACAACACTAAGTAGCTTTTGCACCCTGCCTTTATTACCTTGATAATCTTCACTAAATCTGCTTTTTCCATCCATAAAATCACTCTCCAACAACTTTTTCTCAAAAAAGCCGAAACCCGGCCCACCACTCTTTCTCCAAAAAAACAACATACTTGCTAGATCGAATAATAACTTATGCTTCTTAATTACTCGCTTTTTGATTGTATAATTCTCGATCGGAGATCCTAAGATTAAAAAAAAAAAAAAAAAACACAGAATGGATTAAAGAGGGGCATAGCATTAGAATTTTAATTTTTTTAATATATTTGTGGAAATTATTTTGTTTAAACATATTATATTGTCTTAATTCTTTTCTTCGTTTGAAAATTTGTATAACAATATAATATTATATTTTTCTCCCCTTTAATCCAAAATTTAAGTTTCGTCAATGTTTGGAAATAAGCACTAATTCAAATCAGTCAATAGGACGTGCGTGCCAATTCAGTTGCTCTATGTTAATCTTTTTATTCTACTACATGTTTTATTATCTTAATTTTAATTAATTGGCACACATACATATTTTTTATTTACACAAAACAAAATTAATTTGTATATGATTCTGCAGGTGCAAGGAGGTAGTCTCCGGGCATCCAACACATTTCCAGGCAACAGGCACCTAATAGAACTCTGGGCACCCGATTCCAACACATTTTATGATCGAAAAGACTCCAACAGAGACGGAATTAAATACGAGGACGTCACATTCCGCGACGTCCTCTTCGACTCCTCCTACCGAGGAGGAGGCCTTCTCCTGGTGGACTCCGCCAGAATCCGAGTGGCCAATTGCTTCTTCTTGCACTTCACCACCCAAGGAATCCTTGTACAGCGTGGACACGAAACCTTCGTCTCCAACACTTTCCTCGGACAGCACTCCACCGTCGGAGGTGACAGAGGCGAACGGGATTTCTCCGCCACCGCCATCGACATTGCCAGCACGGACAACATCATCACCGACGCCGCCATCTTTTCGGCGGCGACGGGGATTGTACTCCGGGGACGGGCGAACATCATCACCGGAGTTCATTGTTACAACAAGGCCACATTCTTCGGCGGCGTTGGAATCCTCGTGAAGTCAGCTCAGAATCGGATATTTAGCCCGTATTTGGATTTCAATAGCATTGTGATTGAGGATCCGAATCAGGTTATTATTTCGAACGGCTTCTTTCTCGGGGACGGTAATATTGTGTTGAAGTCGGTTCAGGGTCGGGTCTCGGGTCTGGATATTGTTGGCAACGTCTTCTCTGGGGAGTCGAAAAATAATCTGCCGATAGTGAAACTTGACGGGTCATTTAAAGACGTTGACCAAGTTGTGGTTGACCGAAATGTTGTTAATGGGATGACCTTGAAATCGACGGTTGGGAAGTTGACTGTGTCGGGTAAGGGGACGAAATGGGTCGCCGATTTTGGCCCGATATTGTTGTTTCTGGATAGGATCAACCATTTTCAGTACTCGTTTTACGCGAGGGGAGGTGGATTTCCGACGCATTCTGTGACAAATGTGTCGGAAAATAAGGTGGTGATCGAGAGCCAACAGGATGTGGACGGTGTTGTTTCGGTGTATGTTGATCAGAATAATATTGCTGGAGAAGCAAATGTGTAGTTCTTTTGTATTCATGAGATTTTCATTTTTTTGGGTGCAATTAGCGCTTGCAAAAGAAAATTTATTATTTAAAGATTATAGTATCAAATTACTATTGATCTTACACATGCATCTCTTCAAGAACGCTCAGTTCAAAGTTGTATAAAAATTATCCCGAATTCGCACTTAATGAGAGTGCAAGTAGTTAAAAAAAAAAATTTCTTTAAATAAAATAATAATATATGAATAAATGTGTGTATAATTTTATGAGCGTGTACACAATTTAATGCTTTCTTTTATAGTAGAGTAAAAATTGATTTGGGACAATCCATAATAGAAAGTGTGTAAATTAGTTTGGGATGGAAGAAGTAGTTCGTTTACTACTTTCTCTTAAATAATATGTTTGTCACTTAATTATGTTGTGTGTTGAATTAGGAAAAATAACTTTTTACAATTTTATTCTTCTTAATTTGCTAGGTAATGCAAATACTTTTTTTAAAGAGAGTATGCAAAATATATTCTTTCAAGTAAAAGATGTTAATTTTTGGGTGAAAAATATTTTTTTAATTATAAGAAAAAAAATTAGTGGGATAAATCTTTAAGGTAGCCTGAAAAAAATATGTAAAAGGATAAAATAAGATTTTATGTAAAATATAGGGATGGAAGAATGGATTATCAACCGTTATGGTTGGTTTTGGCCCAAAACTATTTTTGAATTTGTTCAATATAATTATATATATATATATATATATGTATGTATATATTAACAGTAAAATAAAATTTAATTACAAAATTAAGTATAGGGGCACTCAATCCGTATATAGTATATTTAATTTGCTATATATACAAGTTGAACTTCAATTTTTTTTTTAATTTTAATTTATTAAAATGCTAAAATTATAAAAAGAAAAAAGATGGATGGTGATTTCTTCTTCCATTTACAACTTTTGACACATTCCAAAGTTGATTTAATTTTCTTGATTATTTTTTAGTAGTTAGTATTATATGGTCAATAGTGCTCAATTTTCTTCAAGATTAGTAGGAGATGACGATTGATAATGACTACTGTGACATCCAATTTCCATGTTTTGACACATTCCTGAGGAGTTGATTTAATTTTCATGACTATTGTTGTTATAATATATCAGAATATATATTATATATTTATGGACATAATATTAGATCCAGTCCAGTGGGCTTTAGGCTTATGGGCTTAGGGTTAGGGTTATGATACTTTAATATATAATGTATCTCTATCTCTTGTATTCCATATCTCTATACAGTGAAACTTACGCAGTCATATTATTATACATCTCCTGACTTGGTCGCCCCCAGACGTACGAACTGGGTAATCAAATTCTTGTTCTTTATTGTTTTACTTTATCGCTTTGCTCGGTTACAACACGTTATCAACACGAGTTCTAGCCATATGAGGAATATGATTCATGAGAGGATTGCTCACGATTTTCTGGAACGGATCAGGATTAATTCTAAATTTATTTTGCTGAAACCGTAAGTTTCCTATTTAATTAATCTGAAAAAAGTTTAAAATTTTAGGAATATTTCGTATGCATATGAAATTGTTTGTACGAGTATATACAGTATATTGTTTTTTTATTATTTATCCAATATGCTTAATGATCCGTATATGAAAAATCCTTGCTTAGATTTTCCGCAAAATATGATTGTATACATAATCCGTATATGCTCAATAATATTTTTGCAAACTGTGATTTTTCATGATTATACTCACATATTTATATGAATCATATGCTCACGTTATTCTGCAAAATTGTAACACGTGTTTTGGTATGGCTGTTATTATTTATTTTACACGATTGATTTGGTACTTCATAACTAAACCAATTCCAAAATCAGTTTTCTAGAAATCGAAAACAAACCCAGTTTTTTTTCCGAAAATTAGAAACGAAACTCCTATAACCTGTTCTTGTTTGATCCACAAATAGAAATTAAAAAAAAATCACAATTGTTCTTCAATTGTTCACAAACCAGAAACAAGTTTTCCAATTTCAGAAATATCCAATCTGATACCTACCCGTTTGCCGACGAACATTGCACGCCGCCGATGGCCCCTGAAGCGGCCTCAACCGACGGCGGAGGCCGCGAGCCTCGAGCCGCGATGGAATCGCGTCGACGGTGCCTGAACTGCACGACGAACAGTGATGAAAGCCACGCGAACGGCGGCGCCTGCGTGATTAGTGTCATTTTTGCATCAAAATGTGTTGAATCTATGCTTATAATGAGTTGATTTGTATGTCAATTTGAGTGAAATAGTCCTCTTTTGTCAACTTAATCGATTCTTGGAGAAAATGTGGCAATGTAGGAAATAGTTGACAAAAAGAGGAGAAATCGAGAAGAAACGAGGAGAAGTGATCAATGCAAGCAATCATGATCAATGTTCATGATGGAAAAAAGCTCAAGTCAAGCCAAGATGTTGAGAAAATGAAGAATTGGAGGTGAAAAGGTTGGAAATCATGAAGAAAATTTGGAAATGTGAAGAGCCCGTGCCAATTCGCATGGTCATGCCATATTTAGGGGTGGACCGTGCGATGGAAGTTGAAGTAATTCACACGGTCCAGCTGAAAATTCGCATGGTCTGGAGATGAATTCGCATGGTCGTGCGATGTTTGTGCTGGCCCGTGCGACAACTTCCGAAGTAATTCGCATGGGCGGAGAAAAATTCGCATGGTCGTGCGAATATATGCCCAGCTCGTGCCATCCTGGGAATGAGGCAGAAACGCGTTTTTTCAAAGTTTTTGAGGACCAACTTGCAAAATTCGTTTTTTACACTTTATACCCTCATATATAAGGCAGGGACGGATCCAGGAATTAGTATTGGGGTAGGCTGAAAAATAAATGCTTCGACACATTAAAAATATTTACATAACAAAGTATTTCGATGTTCATATAAGTTGTGCCCTAATCTATTATTCGCACCTAAACATTAGCAAATTTGATATTAAAATATTAATTTATAGAAGATAAAAATTTAATACATTAAATGCACATTCATCTTTAACAAACCAAATAATAACATAAAAATATCATAAACAAAATATACTAAATGTATTTTAAAAAATAATTATCTTGAATGATGTGGGTGAAAGATTTTAAGAAAACCTTAATTCCCAAAATTCCAAAAATTTGTTCCTTGTTGTTAATGATCTACAATACTTTATGCTTTAAGAATTAAATATAATTATTTAAAAAAAAAGAAGAAGGATTGAATTACCGGGCCGCGAAATGTACCAAAGAGACAACACACTCACGAGTCACGCTGGAAGAAAAAAAAGAGGCATATTCAAAGTTTTAGAAATTTTTATATATATGTATTGGGTATTTAGGCAAGTGGGCATATTAAGTAAGTCATAGTAAGTTTAATATATACTGGACTGTGGGCATAGTAATTCTAATTAATATATACACTGGGCATTAAGGCTGACAATTAAATTTTAAAATTTGGACTGGGCTGCTACTATCATATTAATTATAAGTATGTATATATATGTGGGGTTACTTTGGGCTTGCACTGGGCTAAAGCCCGGTGCAACTAACCCTTAGATCCGCCCCTGATATAAGGCATCTTTTCTGAGATTAGGGCAGATTATTGGAGGCTCCTCTTAGGATATAGCTCTCTCTCTATATTTTCTTAGTTTTCCTTCAAAATAATCCATTAGATTAGCTTTAATTCTTGTCAATTTCATTTGGGTCTTTGAAGATTATCATAGATTGTGTTGAAATTCTAGTTTTGTTAGCTTTTGGAGCAAGACCCATGGTGGGAATGATTGATTTATGCCAATTTTAGCTTATTTGGAGTTTAAGGTGATATCTCTCTATTTCTTTTGCAATTTTCTTGAATTTTTAGCTATGTTTATAATTAATCTTGCTTGTTTAGTCATGGGTCTTTCCTCTAGAACCATGGGCTAATATTTTTGAGCTTTGGGTGTTGGATATTATGTGAGAATTGACTAATCTATTGTGTATGCGTTTGGATTTTAATTTGTTTGGTGATTGAGCTCTTAATTGGTGGTTAACTTGAGTTTTAATTGATTGTTCTTCATCGTTTATGCATTTTGATTTAGTGGGCAAAAAGCGAGAGTTGAGCTTGTTCGATTGAGTGCTTAATTGAGTTGAATGATTTGTTAAATGCTATTGTTGAGACGTCTATTACACCGAGAGGGAATAGGTCGTTGAGAACACCCACAATTAGGCACTAGGTTGATGTAACGAGAGTTAATCAATTAGGTGAGGATTTATCCTAGTTTGATCATTTGATAAGTTAATTTTTGATGCATGTATACAATAGGTCTTAGATTTAATTATATCTAATGAGGTTTGTGTTGTGATTTTGTGGAATTGGTTGATTGGGTTTTGTTTGATAATGGGTTTATTAAGTATTAATTAATTGTATCTATTAGATGGTGTGTTAGACTTCATTAGCAAAAAGCGAGAGTTGAGCTAGTGTAGACGAGTGCATTCATTGAGAGATACGAGAGATTAATTACTTTAGTTAAGTACTTAGACCATCGAGAGAGGCTAAGGACTTTAGAACACTCCAAATCGGGTATTGAGTTAATTGAACGAGAGTTTGTTAATTCGATGAGGTTTAGACTTTGCCTAAGAAGCCAATGAAACAAAAGATCGACATAGATTAAATTAGGTTCAAGGATCACATAATTGAAAACACCCAAAGCACTTCAATCCTCACTCCCCCTTAGTTGGTTGAATTAGGTAGTTTATTTAGCTTGCTTTGATTTTATTTTTGTTAAAACCCAAAACCCAAACAATTTACCGCTTTAATAGATTAGTAGCACTCCATATTTTATTGTCTCCTTGCACTAGAATGCCTTCCTAGGGTTCGATATTTTTATAACTTGGTCAAGCTTACGTACTATAACAATCCTATACACTTGTAGGCTTAGCAAATTGTTTGCAAAAACAATTTGCGCAATCAAGTTTTTGGCGCCGTTGCAGGGGAGGTGACATTGTGTTTAAGTGAGACTTAGGATTTGTAGAGTGCTACTATTAGTTTTATTTTCTTTCTTTTTATTTGTTCTTTGTTCTTGGGAGGATTTGATACTTGCCTTTTGTAGGTGTGATCGCAAAGTGAAGAAGATGGATGGATACAGCTGTTGAGCAATTTTGTTAAGTAAGGATTATGTGGCTAATTAATATACGGAAATCACTCAAACAATAATAAAAAGATGTAATTTGGATTTATAATATGGATTGTAAATAGAAATGTAGAGAGAGGAATTTTTGTAAGGTATTTCTTGTATTTTTGTAAGGTATACCCCTGGGCTGGGCGAGCAGGTAGGCGAGCATGGTGGCGAGCACCTTAGTCTTGGCTTCATGGCTTGATGTCTCACCACCGTTAGGTCAGGCGAGCAAGAGGGCGAGCAGCTTGGCGAGCACCTGGGCGAGCAACTGGGGAGCGGCCACGTGGGCTTATTGCTTCATCACACCAGGGCTTTAGCGAGCAGCTTGGCGAGCACGTGGGCGAGCAACTTGGTCTTGGACTCATGGGCTTGTTGCTTCGTCACCTGGGGGCTTGGGCGAGCAGCTTGACGAGCATGTTGGCGAGCAACATATGCTTAACATTTCTCTAATCATGGGAGTTAATTCCTTTTATCAACAACAACCATTATTCGTGGGATCAAAGTTACAACCATAACATGGTTTATCCTCCACAACAATACACCTACCCTTCTCAACCACACCCTTATACCTATATTTCCAATCCCTATCCTTATTCCCACTCATATCCTTATTCCTACCCCTACTCATATCCCCCTACTCCTCCTTCTATGCCTTTGCATCAAGAAGAGCGATTCTCGAGCCATACAAAAGAATCTCAACATGCTAGTTCAAATGATGAGTATCAAAGAGTATATGATTCACTCTTGTGTACATCCAAGGAAAATTGAATTGAGATGAGGAGGATGTATATGATCTTTTTGAAAGATATGGAAGGATATGACTCAAGTGATGAAAGGATTGAGAAGAGCAAATTTGAATTAAAAAAAGTGATCTCCTTCTTGGAGAATCTACTAGAAGAGGAGGAAAGAGAAGAAGTTAAAAGAGATGAGAATTAAAGAGAAGAGGAAGAAGAAAGAGATGAAGATAAAGTTGAAGAGAGAGAAGTGGAAAGAGAGGAACTAGAGCACAAGTTGGACTATGATTTAATTAGGAGTTTACTTGAGGAAGATTATGAAGAAAAGATGGTCTCTTTTGTCTAAGAAAATCATGAGAACTCTCTTAACCCTTCTTATCTTAATATTTGTACTAATTGTTATTTTGATGATGATGAGTATGATACTTCTCTTTTATTCATTGATAGGAATCAAGAAGAAGAAAATGGGGAAGATGATAAAGAGGACCCAAGTGAAGGGAATGAAGATGTTACTCCAATTGTTGAAAAAGAGGAATGTCCCTTAAGGGATATGAGCGAAAATGAAGAAGAAAGTCAAGAAGAAGTATTTGGAGAAGAATTGAAGAACGAAATGAGAATTTCTAAACTTTTACACTCTTCTATTTGCACTTTATTTGATGTAAATGCTTCTATTGACTTTGTGTTGCCTCTTTATAGACTTGATCAAAAAGTGGAATTGAAGAGACACTTGGGGATTCTTGAGCAAAAAGGGAAATGGATAGAAGGAAGGAGAAGTGAGAAAAAGGGACGTTCATCCAAGAAAATGTGGAAGAAGAAGGGTGATTGGTGGACTCATGATGCGAACCTCCTAGACCATGAAGCTCAAAGGTTAAAATACAATGGCAAGGAGGATCGTTATCCTTGGCCATTCCGATGAGGGAAGTTAGAAATTTTGTTAATAACGTCCGGCTTGAAGACATAAAACTTAGCGCTAAATAGGAGGCAACCCATTTTTATTGCTTTCTTTTTCTTTTCTTTAGTTTAGATTGCTTTTTATTTCCTTAAAGTGTGTTGTGTGCAGGAGACGAGGAGCAAGGTTCCTAATGAGAAGAGCTTGAGGAGTTGAACTTAAAGTGTCGAGCAAAGTGAGGAAGCAAGTGTGCTAATTTGAAGAGAAAAGTGGATTGGTGCAAAGTTGAGGTACCACGAACCCGAACTTAGAGTTGCATAGCAAGCTCTAAGTTTGGGGGAGTGATGTTTGTTTGTTTTCCTTATATTTTACATTGCACCGGAGCACGTCTCGTCATTATCTCTTTCTTGATTGTGTGCTTTTCTTATGGATGTGTATATTTGGCTTATTGAAAGGGTTTGTAAAGATATTGAACTTGATTGCTTTCTTTCCTGTGGTTATTTGACTTGATTTGTGACTATGATTTGTGTTGCTTGGTTACTTCTCTTTGGATTAGTTGAGATTGGGATGTGGATGATCTTAAGTTTTGAGATCACATGGTTTTGCTTGTTTGAATGAAAACGATGAAGATTTGTCATTGATGTGAGGATCATAATTGTTATTGTGTTATATCATGATTAATAAGCCCGTGAGCTTTAGAGCCTTCTAGACATGCATATATTCTTGGGTCTAGTTCTTTCTTGTGAGTATCGTTTATACTAGTGTGCTCTAGAACTTGTCAAGTGACTTGTTTGAAACTACTTGTAGTGTGATGTCTTTGAAAATGATTTGAGGCCATCTTTGCTTGATTTAGCCACTCAGCCAAATTTGTCCACACCAAATGATAATATTCCGTAGTTAGCCAAGTTGAGCCTAATTGACCTATTTCTTTGGCAACCTACGAAATTTAGCCGATTTATCCTTTTCATTGAGCTTCATTTGTCCCTATTAACTAGTGGAGAGTGAATTTTGGGTAATGAGGTTGAATTGGTCTTGATTGAAAGTGTGGTGGATGAATTAATGCTAAAGTGAGAAGTTGCAAAAAAATGAAAAGATGGAATAAAAAGTGTACAAGGAAAGAGTGATTTGAAAGTTAAAAAAGAAAGCGATGAGAAAAACTCTCTTGTGTATAAGAGATTGGTTGTTGTTTTGCACTAAAAAAGCTCTTGAGGGTCTTAGTGAAAGAAGTGGACTCAAAATGAGAACAAGAAAATAGTGGGAGATGGGAAGTTGATTACTTGTGAACACAATCCATGTATCATGAGAAATTGAAAGTTTTGAATGAATGCTTTGAGATTCTCACTCCACTAGTTAAAAAGTCACTAAATCCAAAATTCTTCCTCGCCTTAACCAAAGAGCCTACGTTACAACCGTAAAAAAGTCCTCATTGATTCATTTATTGATCACTCGATTTGTGGGATAAGACGTAGACTAATGGCAAGCTTATGGTAGCACATTTGTGTAAATTGATGATTGAGTGTAAACGCGTCCTTTATACACTCATGAGAGAAGAGTGGAAAATGCCTTGAGAGGAATCATGAGATTAGCACTTTAACTTGTTACGATTTGATCATTAGTGGTGGTTGGAAAATTCGCATGGTCGTGCGAATATATGCCCAGCTCGTGCCATCCTGGGAATGAGGCAGAAACACGATTTTTCAAAGTTTTTGAGGACCAACTTGCAAAATTCATTTTTTACACTTTATACCCTCATATATAAGGCATCTTTTCTGAGATTAGGGCAGATTATTGGAGGCTCCTCTTAGGATATAACTCTCTCTCTATATTTTCTTAGTTTTCCTTCAAAACAATCCATTAGATTAGCTTTAATTCTTGTCAATTTCATTTGGGTCTTTGAAGATTATCATAGATTGTGTTAAAATTCTACTTTTGTAAGCTTTTGGAGCAAGACCCATGGTGGGAATGATTGATTTATGCCAATTTTAGCTTATTTGGAGTTTAAGGTGATATCTCTCTATTTCTTTTGCAATTTTCTTGAATTTTTAGCTATGTTTATAATTAATCTTGCTTGTTTAGTCATGGGTCTTTCCTCTAGAACCATGGGCTAATATTTTTGAGCTTTGGGTGTTGGATATTATGTGAGAATTGACTAATCTATTGTGTATGTGTTTGGATTTTAATTTGTTTGGTGATTGAGCTCTTAATTGGTGGTTAACTTGAGTTTTAATTGATTGTTCTTCGTCGTTTATGCATTTTGATTTAGTGGGCAAAAAGCGAGAGTTGAGCTTGTTCGATTGAGTGCTTAATTGAGTTGAATGATTTGTTAAATGCTATTGTTGAGACGTCTATTACACCGAGAGGGATAGGTCGTTGAGAACACCCACAATTAGGCACTAGGTTGATGTAACGAGAGATAATTAATTAGGTGAGGATTTATCCTAGTTTGATCATTTGATAAGTTAATTTTTTATGCATGTATACAATAGGTCTTAGATTTAATTATATCTAATGAGGTTTGTGTTGTGATTCCGTGGAATTGGTTGATTGGGTTTTGTTTGATAATGGGTTTATTAAGTATTAATTAATTGTATCTATTAGATGGTGTGTTAGACTTCATTAGCAAAAAGTGAGAGTTGAGCTAGTGTGGACGAGTGCATTCATTGAGGGATATGAGAGATTAATGACTTTAGTTAAGTACTTAGACCATCGAGAGAGGCTAAGGACTTTAGAACACTCCAAATCGGGCATTGAAATTGAACGAGAGTTTGTTAATTCGATGAGGTTTAGACTTAGTCTAAGAAGCCAATGAAACAAAAGATCGACATACATTAAATTAGGTTCAAGGATCACATAATTGAAAACACCCGAAGCACTTCAATCCTCACTCCCCCTTAGTTGGTTGAATTAGGTAGTTTATTTAGCTTGCTTTGATTTTATTTTTGTTAAAACCCAAACAATTTACCGCTTTAATAGATTAGTAGCACTCCATATTTATTGTCTCCTTGCACTAGATTGCCTCCCTAGGGTTTGATATTTTAATAACATGGTCAAGCTTACGTACTACAACAATCCTATACACTTGTAGGCTTAGCAAATTGTTTGTGAAAACAATTTGCGCAATCACTCGCCACCTGCCCATCGCCTCATTTTTCATCACTGCGAATCCGCGACGCCACGACGATGACGCCGGTGATGGCACCTGCGCATTGCAACTCTCGCCGCCGATTCATCGCCTGGAGCAGTGACGACGGCCGCGAGTAGGCGACTCCGTAATGGTGATTTTCCGATCATAGCCGCGCCATGAAGACGGCGACCGCACGATCCACGGCGGCACTCTGTTTAGCGCGACTGCACGATTTTCCAATCACAGTCGCGCCACGATCCGCAACGGCGCTCTGTTTCTGGTGTGAAAAATTCGGTGCACGATGATGCACTAATACCGGCACTTTAATTTTTCCGAAAATTATGGAATTGGAAATCTTGACTCTCTCTCTTGACCTAATCATTGATAAATCTGGATACTAAAAACCCTACTGAATGTTTCTGGAGTTGGGCCTTATTATGTGAGTGGACCGAATTTTAATTGCAAGGGCCATTCTTTATTAATTAGGTCGCCTGCATGGGCCGCCTGTTTATCCTTAAATTCTAAATGGGCCTGCTTATTTGTACATTTGGCTAACTTTTTATTTAGGCCTTATTATTTTATTTGGTCCTAATTATTTTGGGTCCTAATAATTATTATTGGGCCTGAAGCCCATTAAGCATATTCATGGACTCCTTTGAGTTAGACCTTACCCAAATTATTAATCAACAATTACTTTTGGGCTGAAGTCCCATGAATAAAAGCCCAAAATCACTAATAATTTTTTTAAAATGGGCCTTTATGGTCCTTTTTTTTGTAGTCTTGGTATAATAAAATTATGTAGTCCAAATTATCAATTATTAATTTTTTTTTTGGGCCTGAAGCCCATTAAGAAAATCCCATGGACTTATTTTTATTTTGACCCTAATTAATTCATTAATTATTTTTTGGGACCGACGTCCCATTAATAAAAGTCATTAATTGAAGCCCAAAAATATAATTACCCCTACATTAATTAATTTTAGTCTTAGCATTTTTCATTGAGCCTTAATTATTAAATGCTACAAACCAATAATAAATTTTAATTTATTAATTAATCTTTGTAGCAAAAACATGTCAAACATCACTAAACGTGAATTCAATAAATTGACACTTGATGACCATAACTATTTGACATGGGCTCTCGATGTTGAAATCCACTTGGCCTCTAAGGACCTTACTGACATAATTAGACAACCATCTAAATTCACAAACTACCCAGAAGGCACAAGCTCTGATCTTTTTGAGACACTATCTCAATAAAGATCTTAAAAATGAGTACCTCACTGAAAAAGATCCATCTGTGTTATGGAGATCCCTGAAGGATCGTTTCCAACAACAACACGATGTGATCCTTCCCCAAGCCAGATACGATTGGCTAACACTCCATTTTCAAGATTTCAAATATGTCACAGAGTATAACTCTGCCCTACATCGCATTGTTTCTCAGCTAAGGCTGTGCAATGAAACAATAACTGATGAAGAGTTAATTCAAAAAACTCTATCTACTTTCCACGAGAATAATCTTGTACTCCAGCAGCAGTACAGAGCCAAAGAGTATCAAACTCATTCCGAGCTAATTTCTGCATTTCTAGTCGCAGAAAAGCACAACGAACTGTTGATGAAAAATCATAACACTAGACCGATTGACTCACAAGCAGTGCCAGAAGCACATGCTACTCGGAAAAACACTAGAGGTCGCAAACGTGGAAAAGGGAATGATGCGAATGGGGGCCGCGGATCGACCCGAAGTCGAGGCTATGGTAGGGGACGAGGCCGAGGTCGCAACAATGCACAACAAAGTGCAAATGACAAAGATGCACCTCCAGATAAAAAATCTACTCAACCATCGAGCTCAGAACAAACGTATCTGTTATAGATGTGGATGCGATGACCACTGGTCTCGCTCGTGTCATACTCCAAAACATCTAGTGGAATTATATCAACGTATGCTAAAAGACAAAAAAGGGAAGGCTCCTAAAGGTGAAATACACCACACCGACATGCCCGAAGCAGGCTTTGTCATAGACAAGGATGACCTCTTGGGTGAACATTATGACTATTATCTACAAATTTAATACGTATTTGACATAGTAGGACCTAAGTGACCCCTTATACGGCTGATAAATCAGTGTCTGTAATCTTGGCTCTCCTTAGCATTCCTCATATCGAAACGTACAACTGTGTGCTTATGGAGATGAATGATTTGTAGTAGATAGTGCTACTACACATACTATCTTGAAAGATAGAAATTTTTTCCAAACTTTAATTGAAAAGAAAGGAAGCATCACTACAATTTCTGACGACAATATCCAAATAATCGGCTCCAGAAGAGCCTCGATAATCCTCCATATGGGTACCGAATTAACAATTCAAAATGCTTTATCGTTTCCACAATCAAAGCGTACCCTTCTCAGTTTTAAAGACATCCGTGCAAATGGCTATCATATTGAGACAGACACTGAGAATAATAGTGAATATCTCTTAATGACTCACTATTTAGATTGTCGAAAATATATTATCGAAAAACTTTCTTCTTTCTCGTCTGGCTTGTATTATACATACATCAGACCCTCAAATCTCCATATAGCCCTTAATCTAAAATTTAATGATCCAAATTCCTTTAAATTATGGCATGAAAGGTTAGGACATCCCGGACAAACCATGATGCGTCGGATTTTATGTAATTCAATTAGCCATAACATAACATACAACAGAATCCCTTCTGTTAACGAATACATATGTGATGCTTGCACAATGTGTAAACTAGTAATACGACCATCTAGTAGTAAAGTAAGAACGTAATCTTCTAAATTTCTTGAATGAATTTAAGAAGATATTTGTGCTCCGATACATACTGCATCCGAGCCATTTCAGTACTTTATGGTCCTGATTGATGCTTCCACTCGGTGGACTTATGTTACCATATTATCCACCCGCAATGCTGCTTTTGCAAAGCTTATTGCCCAGATTATCCTATTGAAATCTCAATTCTCAGATCATCAAATCAAATCCATTCGTATGGACAATGCCGGTGAATTCACCTCAAAGGCATTTGATGATTACTGCATGGCACTGGGAATTAATGAGAAGCATTCGGTCCCTTACGTTCATACTCAAAATGGTCTAGCCGAATCGTTAATCAAACGTCTCAAACTAATTGCTAGACCACTACTACAAAAATCAAACTTACCAATTTCATGTTGGGGGCATGCAATCTTACATGCATAACCACTAATCCAAATCCGACCAACTGCATATAATGAATATTCCCCTCTACAACTCGTGCTTGGAAATGAACCTAACATTTCCTATCTGCGTACATTCGGTTGTGCAGTGTATGTTCCAATAACACCTCCTAAGCAAACCTCTATGGGCCCACAGAGGAAACTAGGTATTAAATCGGTTTTGTATCTCCTACTATTCTTAAATACCTTGAACCTTTAACTGGGGATCGGTTTACGGCCCGATTCGCTGACTGTACATTCGATGAAGATCACTTTCCGGCATTAGGGGAGATAAAAATACCAACTAAATAAATGCCGTAAAATTACTTGAAACGTAAAAGATCTTCAATACTTAGACCCACACACTAGTCAAACTTGTACTAGAAGTTCAAAAGAAAATAAACTTGCAATAATTAGCAAGTAATCTGCCAGATACATTATCAAATACATTACTGATTATAAATGAAGTGACTATAAATAGTTGAGGTTCCAATGAAATCAAATAACATTGATGCTCCTGTACGCCAGAAGCGTAATGAACCTCCTTACACAAAATCATTGTATATTAATGCTAATAATAAATTCAGTCACTCTTGAAATATCCTGAAGAGATTCGTCCTGAAGACGAGAATCCTAGTAAAAAGCACATGCATATAACAATCAAAATACTAGAATTGTGGAACACCCAGATCAATACATATTTTGGGAAATGATAAAGATCTGGTTTACATGAATTTTAAAACAAATAAATACAGAAGATAAACATATCACTGTTGTCGATAACATATTCGTACCCATAGTTGCTCTTTCTAAAATCTGGCCAGTATCTAAATTCGGTGCCCGAAGCACTTTGATTAGATGCAATAGAAAGAAGCAAATATGGAAGAGCTAGACTTGCAAAATAAATAAACCTGTTGGTCTGGCGAACTAATACAATTAGCATATGGATAATCACCAAGGTTCGGCAGGTCGCCAGGGCTCACCCGGATCTGCGGAAGTGTGGAGCTCGCCCACATGGGGGCAGCTCACCTGCGCAGCTCCCCTAAAGGAGCTCGCCCCTAGCCCCACGAGGACCTCGCCGAGGTCCATCGTCGCACGATACTCACAAGCCACGCAAGGCACTGGAGCTCGCCCGAATCACTGGAGCTCGCCTCTGAGCTCGCCCAAGAGCTCACCTCAGGGCTCGCCCATGAGCTCGCCTGTTAGTCATTAGGACCCCGACGGTGCTCTCTTTTTCCCTCCGTCCGATTTATCCACAAGGGTGGTTTACGGCGAGGTTTTTAATGAGGCCCATCGAGTCTAAGGCATTGTAGTAGGATGAAGCACGATGTAGGGAGCAGTGTAAGGGACCAGGACGAAGGTTACAGACCTTCGTCAACACCGGAAGCCAAATAGGCTCTTAAGGTGCCGTCTCACACTCGCATACCTATAAATAAGACCTCTCTTGTACTATTCACACAATTCTCATAATCAATACAACCCCTACTACAATATTTTCTCTCTCTAAACTCTCTACTCTCCCTCTTCATATTATTTCCAAGAACACAAATCATAAAATTATTGTTTGGTAGAATTAATCCGATATAAAGCCACATAACGAACAACGATTAGTAAATTCTATCAACAATTTGACGCTAGAAGGAGGGTGGCGTGAATCTGAAAAATAAAAATTTAACAAGAACAAAAAGTTAGGGTTTGTTTGAAGCTTTGAAGATTTGGAGGTGTTCTTGATAAAGCTCAAGAACACTTGAAGATACACATACACATATTCATTCCTTCGAACAAAAACCCAGATTTCCGGATAAAAATCCAGATTTTTGGATTTACAAATTCTGCCCAGAAAAAGTTTTCAAACGCACGCGTGTACACGAATAAACCGAACCCCTGATAATTTGTCACACGCGAGGCTAGACGAAAACTTACACAGCTCCACCCAAGCTGGACGACCACCATCCCGGCGACCTCCCTCCACCTCGGTGACCTGCAGCAAGTTACCCCATCCGAAATCCAAAAATGGCTAACACTCGAGCCGCCAAGGGACAGGCCTCCGCAGCTGCCGGAAGGTCCAAATGAGGTGACCAAAACTAGGCCGAGGTGGAGACCTCACGCCAGGTGGTGGAGACCTCACAACCACCTCCCCAGAAGAGCACCGCAGCTCCGCGAGTTGTGGTAACCCAAGAAGACTTGGCCCCCGCCCTGAGGGACCTGGCTAGAAACCCTGATGAGCTCCAACGCACCATCGCAACCTTACAAAGGTTGCAGCAGAGGCAGCAGGACGAGCTCGCCCTGGTACCCAGGCGAGCTCCAGCTGCCGAAGCCCGGGTGCAAACCAGGTCCACCCAGGGCACTCAGACCCGGGGGGATTACAGCGTCCTTCCCACCGAGCAGGAGGCGCTCGGCATAAGCTCGCCAGCATAGGGAGAGGGCCGGCAAGGCCAAGATGGTAGAGGAGAAGCCCGCTCCTTACACCGGAAGAGATTTGGCCTACACCGGGGAATCTGGTACCCACCAATCACAAAGGAGGGAAGTCCTCCAAGGCAGACTGGGACCCAGGTGCGGAGAGAACGAACGAACAGCCACCCCGGTCATGTTCCACGGGGGAGACTCAGACCTACAGCCGCGTAGGTCCGCCCATGAACGATTGAGAAGGCCCGCCACCGACAGGTTGGGCCCCCATGGTGGACGCCAATTCCAGCCCGTCACTGAGAGGTCACCCCATAGTGAGGTACCTCGGGGACGTGCGTCCGTGAGACACACGACCTTTGAGCAGCCTCCGCCGGAGGTGACCCATGATGACGAGCTGACCTCACTGAAAAAGGCCGTCGAAATGCTGCAAGCCCAAGTAGCAGCCAAGTCTGGCGGACCTGACGCCACCACTCTCCCCGCATCTCCATTGGCACCTGCCATCCTTCGCGCACCGATCCAAAAGAAAATTCAATTCCCGGTGATGTCAGCGTACGAGGGCGAATCCGACCCGAAAGTCCACCTGGCCAAGTACGCATATTTTATGATTTTGGTTGGCGTCACCAACTCTACTCAATGCCAGAACTTCCTGCTGACCCTAGGGGACCGAGCCCACCGCTGGTTCTCTTCACTCACCCCGGGGTCAATCTGCTCATTTGGCCAACTCTCGCGGGAATTCTTGGCCCACTTCTCTGGGTTCGGATCCTACCTTACCCAGAAGCACCGACTCGCCAACATCCACCAAGACGAGGGCGAGACCGACCAGTAGTACCTAGAGAGGTTCGACAAAATCCTGCTGGAAGGTGAGCCGGTGAGCGAGGACACCAAGGTCGTCGCAACGATGGCCGGGCTCAAGAAGGGCACTGACCTCTGGAAGGAGATGCACCTCGCATGTCCCAACACTTACACCAAATTCCGTCATAAGGCAGGGGTGTTCGTGGCCATGCAGGAAGCACTGCTCAAAGAAGTTGGTGCCCACGAGGAGAAGAAACCCTACGGGAATAAGTCCGGGGGCGCATACAAAGCCCCCCGGAACTTGAAGGCCTTCGGCGAAGGGGACGAGCTCAAGGAGAAGCTCAGCCAGGTCCTAACTGTCTCCGTCGACCGCGTCTTTACGGCTGTTAAAGACAAGGCCCTGCTGGAGGAGCTGAGGCGGATCCGCCAGGACCGCACGAAGCTCAACCCCAACAAATTCTGTACCTACCATCAAGTCATCGGCCACTTTACCAGCGAATGTCGGGACCTCCTCAAACAACTCTGGAAATTTTATAAGGAAGGGAAGCTGGCCTAGTTCATGAAGAAGGCCCTAGCTAAGAGGCCAAGGTTCGAGAGGAGGGCTACCTCCGACGATGAGGATGAGGAAGCGGACCAACCTGGTCCCCATAACAGACGGAGGGCACCTCCCCAGCCTCAGCAAAATATGGAGCCCACCCGGGAACTCTTGGTTCTCGAGGAGGAGATCGGAGTTGCCGGAGGTCTCCAGGACGGGGGATCCTCCATGTCCAAGAGAAAAAGGAAGGCCGAAATCCGAGCCATAAACCAAGTCTAGGAAGGCAGCTCTGGCCCCAGGTTCGTCTCACAGCTTACTGATGAGTTGACATTTTCCTCGGCGGACCTGGAAGGGGTACTGATGCCCCACAACGACTCGTTGGTGATAACCGCCAACATCATGAACGTCTGAGTTCACAGGCTACTTGTGGACACCGGCGCATTCACCAACATTCTCTTCAAATCCACCTTGGATGCCTTAGGTGATTTAGAGTCGTATCTGGAACTTAGCAATGCTAGGATAGTGGGGTTCGGAGAAGTTGTAACCGTCCCCCTAGGTAGTGTTAGGTTGAGCGTCCAGCTTGTATCGGCTGAGGATCCCGAAAGGAGACTGACTAGGCTCATAGATTTCCTAGTTGTCGACCAGCAGTCCTCCTACAACGGGTTCCTTGGTCGCCCGTTTATTAATGAATTCAAAGTGGCGTATTCGACCTACTACTACTGTTTGAAATTCCCAACTCCAAAAGGTGCCGAAACTATAAAAGGTGACCAGAAAAAGGCCCAAGAGTGTTTGCTCCAAATCAAAGACGGCTGGGTCAAAAAGTCTGTTACGCAGGTCCACATCCTCGAAGAGGACGTACAGATTCCGGCGGACGAGTCAAACATCCTAGACGTCATCTCGGTCGAAACTGAGATGATGGAGGTAGGCAATTTGTCGGAAATCAACCAAGGCACATGACCTGCACAAGACACACAACCGACACCAATGGAGGACTTGGAAAAAACCCAAGTGTTGGGACCTGCGCAAGGGTCGGGACCTGTGCAGGGACAACAACCTGCTCCCATGGAGGTGGTTGATGAAGCCCAAGATGGGGGACCTGCGGGAGGTCAAGAACCAACACCAATGGACGTTGATCCAACTCCCCTGGTCACCGCACCATCCCAAGTTGACAAAACACCGGAGGTACTAACAGTTGATGGACCCACCCGAGCTGAAAGCCAACCCGATGACCTCGAACCGCGCATAGGTCACGAACCTGCGTAGATGTCGCAAGAGGAATGGGACGAGTTTATTAGCGACCCAAGGTGGAAAAGTCAAAAGAGAAAAGCCACCCCCGTGGAGGAATTGACGGCACTCCCGGTGGACCCGGAAAGGGACTTAGAACTTTTCATCGATTCTGAGTTACCTGAACCGTACCGGTCGAGGATGGAACTGTTCTTGATGTCCAACCTGGACGTGTTTGCCTGGTCCCACGAAGACATGACGGGGATCCCGTTGGAACATGCTTGCCACAGACTTAACATAGACCCGACGAGGAGACCCGTACGCCAAAAATGGAGAAAGTATGGACCAGACAAATACGCAGCTCTAACTGTTGAGGGGGAAATGTTGTTAGACAACAAGCTGATCAAGGAGGCTTTGTGTCCACAGTGGGTCGCAAACCCCGTCCTGGTAAAGAAACACAACGGGACGTGGAGGCTGTGCATTGACTTTACGGACTTGAACAAAGCATGTCCGAAGGACAACTTCCCACTGCCTCACATCGATCAGTTGGTAGATAGCACCGCAGGCCATTAGATGATGACATTCATGGATGCTTTTGCGGGCTATCACCAGATAGCTCTGCACCCAGATGACCAGGAACACACAACGTTCTACACCAACAAAAACATGTATTGTTGGGAAAGGATGCCATTCGGACTTATCAACGCCGGAGCCACCTATCAAAGATTGGTGAATAAAATATTTGACCAACACATTGACGAATCCATGGAGGTGTACGTGGATAACATAGTTGTCAAGAGCCTGAGAAAGGAGGACCACCTGGACCACCTAAAGTAGACTTTCGACATATTGCACCACTACAACATGAAGTTAAACCCCAAGAAGACCAGCTTCGGCATGCACTCCGGAAAGTTCCTGGGGCACCTAGTTAGCCAACGAGGGATCAAGGTCAACCCAACGCAGGTCCAATGCATAATCGAGATGGGCGTGCCCAACTCCGTGCAAAAAATTCAAAGACTGACTGGGTGCATGGCAGCCCTGAACAGGTTCATCTCCAGGTCCGGTGACCGAAATTGTCCGTTCTTCGAGGCGATCAAGGCAAACACACGGAGGTACAAAGAGGTGGCCAAAGCTAACAAGCTCCACCTCAAAAACCACTTCATCTGGACAAGTGAATGCCAACGAGCCTTCGAAGACAACAAAACATACCTGGCAGATACGCAGGTCCTGTCAAAGCCGATACCTGGAGAGAAGATGTACTTATACCTAGCCGCATCGGAGGTAGCCATCAGCTCCGTCCTGGTCCGAGAAGAGGTAAAAACACACCTACCAGTGTACTACGTGAGCCAAGTCTTACACGAAGCTGAGTTGCGGTACACTCCAACAGAGAAGCTGGCTTATGCACTAGTGATGAGTGTTAGAAAATTGAGACCATACTTCTTTGACCACCCAGTAGAGGTGCTGACAACGTTCCCACTACGTCAAATACTACAGCGCCCAGACACCGCCGGGCGCCTGCTGAAATGGTCACTAGAGATCAGCCAATACGGTATAACCTACGCACCCCGAACAGCGATCAAGGGACAAGCACTTGCCGACTTTATTGTCGAGCTAACTTTCCCATAAGATCCGACGAGGGGGCGTATAGCTCCGTGGCATCTCTACATGGACGGATCGTCAACCAGCGCAGCAGCAGGCGCCGGCGTGGTCCTGATCAGCCCGGACAGACAAGTCTTCACCTCCGCAATCCGGTTCGACTTTCGAGCAACCAACAACGAGGTGGAGTACGAAGCGTTGATAGTGGGGCTTAAGCTATCATTAGCTGTGGAGGCAACCAATCTTCAAGTTTTCGGAGACTCCCAGCTAATAATATCCCAAGTCCGGGGGGAATATGAAGTAAAAGACCAGCAGATGATGACCTATCAAAAGATAGCCGCAAATCTGATCTCGATGTTCACGCAGGTTTACATCAATCAAATACCGTGGCTAGAAAACACACAAGCAGATGCCTTAGCCCAGCTAGCTACTAGCAACGGTGAAGCCGAATTCATGGAGGTTGTAATCACCACACTAAAAAACCCCTCGACGTCCGATTACAAGATAAATCAAACCTCGAGTGGGGGGTAGGAGGACAGTGAAGATGGTGAAGATTGGTGCACTCCAATCTAAAAATATTTGACAGACGGAACAACCCCCATGGACGCCTGGGAAGCTAGCCGGCTAGTAAAGCAAGCTGCCAGATATACACTGCTGGATGGCCAACTCTACAAGCGTGGATTCTCTCTACCCCTACTCAAGTGCCTAACTAAGAAGCAGGGGTCCGAAGTGTTAGAAGAAATCCACGAAGGAATTTGTGGGAGTCACACTGGGGGGCAAGCATTGGCATATAAAACGATCAGGCAGGGCTACTACTGGCCCACTCTTCGCAAAGATGCCGTCAGCTTCGCTCGAAGGTGCCGAAAGTGCCAACTTTTCGCACCTAACATCCACTCCCCAGCCAACCAGCTAAAGTCGGTTTTCAGCCCATGACCTTTCGCGAAATGGGGAATCGACTTGATCGGCCCATTTCCACCTGGTAGAGGTGGTGTAAAGTTTGTTGTTGTAGCAGTAGACTACTACACTAAGTGGGCTGAGGCCAAAGCTCTCACAACCATAACCCAAGAAAGGATGATCGGCTTCATATGGAAAAACCTGATCTGCAGATTCAAACTTCCGCAGTCGATCATCACGGACAGTGGGAGGCAGTTCGACGGTCAAAAGCTGAGAGACTTCTGCAGTTCGTGGAACATCAAGAAGCACTACTCAACTCCGTACCATCCACAGTCGAACGGCCAGGTCGAGGCGGTGAACAAAATCCTGAAACACATATTAAAGCTCCGCCTCGAAGAAAAGAAAGGGAGCTGGGCAGACGAACTCCCGGAGGTCCTATGGTCTTATAGAACTTCCTATAGGGCCAGCACTGGAGAGACCCCGTTTGCCCTAGCCTTCGGGACTGAGGCGGTGGTACCCGTTGAAGTCCATAACAAGACTTGGAAGGTGGTAGGATATGATGAAGAAAAGAATGACGAGGCCCTGGTAGTAGAGAAGGATCTGATCGAAGAGACCAGAGCTTCGTCAGAAATGAAAAACACCACCTACAAGCGCAGAGCAGAAAAATACTACAACTCCCAGGTCCGAGACCGAAAATTCAAGGTCGGAGACCTGGTGTTGAAAAAGAAGCTGATGGCCCCACCAGGTGTTTTCGGTTCAAACTGGGAAGGACCGTTCTGGGTCACCGCAGCCTGGCCAAACGGCACTTATGATCTAGAAGACGCAGAAGGCAACACCTCGTCATACACCTGGAGTGCGGCCCACCTAAAAAAGTTCTACCAATAGACTAGAATTCTGTAATAGACTAGTCGAAGGTTCGCATCAGGAATGCTGATGGCAACCAATGTAAATTACGTTGCTACGAGAAGTCAGAAAATTTGTAAAGCCAGAAAAATTCCCAAGTGTTTGGACCTGTGCAGCTCTCCAACCAGGCGAGCTGCATCAGGTCGCCCACTGCTCAGGGGATCTCTCCAAGCCCAGCTCGCCCACATACTCAAAAATCCGCAATGCGCAAGGACCAAGATCTCAAACGTTGTAATTAAATAGCTCGAAGGCAAAGGCCAAAGTGCCCAAGGGCGCGAAGGTACCCCTCTTAAAGGGTTGCTAAGCACCTACTGCCATAAGTTAGAAAAATTCACGAAAAAGATGAAAAACGTCTAAGGCAAGGTTCATGAAACCCAACAACCCAACGTGAATCAATCGAAGTGCAGCTCGCTGCCCTAAGTGGACTAAGACGAGCAATTCGCGACCCTAAGTGGTGTAAGACGAAGAATACGCACTCTCAAAATAGAGGTACAATTCGTAGTCGTAAGTGACGTAAAACGAATGATTCGCTTCTCAAAGTAGAATAAGACGAACAGTTATGTACCAGAAAAATAAATAAAAATGAGCTATTTTGAAAATTATAACGTAGAAGCGCAAAAACGAAGTGCGAAGAGTTGGACAAAAAATTTTCATTTTCTTTTCAAAAGACACTTAGGAAATTTTCAATGCAGAAATACTTGAAAATTCCTAAGTGTTCGAAGTGTTGCTAACCACAAAGGCCGACTAGCTAGCCATCTTTGAACTACTAAAAGCTCCTTCTGGGCGAGCTGCACGTGCCCGACGAGCTGCTTCTACTTAAACAAAAATAAAAGATTACAAAAAGAGCTCCTTCTAGGCGAGCTATGGAGCCTAGCGACCTACTACGAGTTGAGAAATAAAAAAGCTATTCAAGAAAGCAAAGGGAAAAAAGCCTAAGTGTTGGGAGCGGCAGGGGCAACAAGCACATCAGCAGCGACCTCGGTAGGGGCAGGGGCGACCTGGGTAGCAGGAATGGCGAGCTCGGCCTCGGAAGTGATATTACTAGTTAGCCCGCTGGCATCGAACTCGCCCAAGTTCAACATGGCATCCCCACAAGCCTCCTGCAGTTGCTCAACAGTGAGGGGGACACAATCCTCCTCGTGAGCGACCTCCTCCGCCTCGCCAAGGTTCAGCTCCTGCACCTCGACTGTCTTGATGATTTGGAAGCGCTCCGGTACGAAGTCGAGGGGAATGCCGAGCTCAGGAAGGTCGCCGATGTCCAGCTCGTCGCCGTCAGGAAAGGGAACCCGGTCCAGGCAGGCCTTGAAGTCGCCCACAACCGCCTCAACCTCGTCGTCCTTGTGAGCTCGAGCCCACCAAAGATTTCACAAAACCTCAGCATAACATTGGACGCATCATTTGTCAGAGGCCTCGGCCTTCACGGCCGCCAGATCTGGCAAGGAGGAAGCAACATTCCGCAGCTCGGCAACCTCGTTGGCCTTCGCCTCCAGCTCGCCTCTTAGCCTTTCACATTTGGCGTTGGAGCTCTTCACCAGGCCCCGCTGCAGTGCGAGGTCCTTCTTCGTGATCCCGTGGTTGCCGACCTCTTGGGCGAGCTGGACGGCGAGCTCATCTTCCTTGGCTTTTATTCTCGCCTCTGTCTCCTGCTCGAGCCTGGCGAGCCGGCGTTGAACGTCCTCGAGCTGCTGCAAGGCATTTTGCTCGGTGGCCAAAGATGCCTCGGCCCTTTCCTCGGCGAGCTGCGCCTGCCTCTTCACCTTGTCAGCAGTGTCCGCCAAAGCCAGCATCCTTTTGTTTCTGTCGGAGCGACCTGCCTCCAGCTCGACGACCTGCTCGAAAGCCTTCTGGTTGGCCAGCATTATTCTACTCGCGTGGTGAGCCGAGAGGAGGAGGTTCTCTTTCAGGTCCTGGCTGTTGATGGTCGCCACCAGCGGAGCCGTCCAATGCCTCGGCATTTCGCTCACTGTGTTCCGAACTAGGCCCGGATGGAGGCTCTGCATCGATGTTAGGGAGCGAGATCGCTCGAAGGTATGCAGGGCCTCATGCCGATTCGGGAAGGCGATTGGGGCATAACTGCGATATCAAAATAGAAAAAATGTTAGAAAAATAAGAGATAATAAACGATGAGGATCGATAGGGCGAGCTACTTACTGAGCTCGGTCGGGGTCCGAACCCAGGAGCGTGTCATCGTTGGTTTGCACCCCAAATGGAGATGGCGAGGGGGGCGAGCTCCGGATAGGCGTGGCCGCCAGCTGGGCAGTGGATTGAGCGGAGCCTCCCTGCCCAAACCTCGCTGAGACCCTCTCAACTCTGTCGGAGTCCTCATCAACCAGGCCAGTGTACCTGGTCCTCTTGCGATCTGGGGGATCCTCCTCGCCAGCTCGGGACCCTTCGCCTCTTTGGGACCCCTTTTTCCCTCGACCTCACTGGAGGAGGCGACAGCTCGCCCCCCACCTCGGCTGGTCCGAGCGACCTCCGCAGCCTTGGACTTCTCAGGGGCCTTGGTCTTTTCCCTCTGGGTCCCCGACCCCCCTACCTCGCCCTTCTTAGAGGCGAGCTCTGCCTCCTTGCTCGCCTCCAACGCGAGCACGGACGGCGGGGCGAGTCTGTTGGGGTGAGGTGGGCCCATTTCAAAACGCTCCTCAATAAGTTGGTAGGCCTCGGAGACCTCAGCGATCGGAATAGCGATGAAGCTACCACCTACACAAAAGTTCAAAATATCAGCACCTCGGGCGAGCTACCCGAAGAGTTGTAAACCTGGGAGCTCGGGACCTTGAATGTCAAGGTGGTGCGGCAAAGTGAGGAGCCCGGCGAGCCGCAAGCAATGTTGCGTGCACAGGTGGGCGACCTGCCTATCCTTCTCGCTTATCAAATAGCAGATGGCACGCACCACGTTGAATTTGGCCAATGTCTTAGGCCTGCCCCTGCTGGATTTGTGGCGCTTCGGAACTGCAAAAAGAAAGAAAATTAGAATTAGTATATTTAATTCAACCCACACACACCGAAATAGGCGACCTACTGCTGGCTTCCCCCTATCCCTCTGGAGTGGGAATACGGTCACCTCGCCCGTGGTACGTGCTGGAGGCTCGCCAGTCTCCGCCTATGAAGAAAAACTGCTTCTTCCAGTCACGGACTTTATTTGGCAAGTCCCCGAGAAATTTTTCCCCCGGGCGAGCTTTCAAATAATAATATCCCGCACCGTCCTGCGCCCGCTTGGTCACGGCGAAGAGCTCGCCCAGGTCCACCGAGGTCGTCGTGTTCTCGTAGCCCTCCAATCCAAAGACGGACAAGCCGGCGA
This sequence comes from Prunella vulgaris, assembly GCA_026898435.1. Classification (NCBI taxonomy): domain Eukaryota; kingdom Viridiplantae; phylum Streptophyta; class Magnoliopsida; order Lamiales; family Lamiaceae; genus Prunella; species Prunella vulgaris. The sequence goes on along the minus strand of JAPKLY010000053.1, from coordinate 665,129 downwards.
GAAGGTTGCTCCATGCGTTCGGAGTGAGCTGAGTGATGGCCAAATTATTGTCGGGCGAGGTATTGACCGATGATAGAGTGCAATGGCAATGTAAGCCCGGCCCTTAGAATATCGACGTTCAAAGCAGTCAACCCCTCAGGAGGCGCGTCGGCCCGCTCATTCTTCATTGGAGCATACATGAAGATGTCGAGCGGAATGCGATACTCCCTGCGTATGATGGGCAGGTCGCACTCATCAATGAGGTTCACCACCTCGCCAGCCTTGTAATCAGACGGGGCGACTTTCTCTAGGTCGGCAGGGTCAGCGGGGGGTACCCGGTCCGGACAGGGGAAGCTCGCCGCATACTCGGCGACATATTCGCCCCAGTCGAATGGATGGACGACCTGGGCAGGGACCTGGTGTTCGACCAGCTGGGGTTCCGGGAAACCAATGCGACAGAACCACTCGAGCGTGACTTCCTCTAGGTCGCCACCCTCCTCACCGACCTCGGCGATGCCCTCATCAACCTCCTCAGGCCCTTCGTTGCCACTGGCAACTCTTTCCTCTTGGGCGACCTCGTCGCCTTCCTCCCATACCTCGCGGTACACGGCGCTGGAGGCTCCTTTCTCCGGATCGGGGCGCAGCTCACTGGGCAGCTCGCCGGAGACTTGGCAAGCTGCCGAGGTCACCTCAGAGCTGGAGCCGATCTCCACATACGGAACCCGAGGAGGCTCATCCTCAATTATGGGTCATTTCACGGGGTTTCAGTCCGAAAGGGTCCTACTCGAAGAGTGTGTCGACATTATCTCAAAAAAGTCCAAAGGGTTTTCGGCACAGTCCAATGATCCAAAGTCAAGGTGCGGTGTCGTTTAGGGAGCCCGAAGAAACGAAAGAAAAATCAAGTAAAAGACAGAAGAAAAGGGGAGAAAGATCGAATCCTACCTTGAAGAGCCTTTGAAAATCCATCGAACGCAAGAAAAATCGGTCGCCGGGAAAGCTCTGAGAATTCAAAAATGCAGAAAGTGAGAAAATGGATCCACTTCCCCCTATTTATAGACGTCGGGGCGAGGTGCGATTTTCGGGAAGTGCGGGGACCTATTTGCAAAAGTTTTGAAAGTTGACATGATTGTGGGCGGGAACCGAGGCCTCAAAAGGCGTGCATGACCCCTGGATTCCCGCACCACGTCGGCCAAAAATAGCCGCCCTGGCCGAGCTCGCCTGCTAGCTCGGCAATCACCCAAGGATAGTTAGCCGAGATCCAGGTTCTCCAGCTCGCCCGCACATTTGACGAAGTCATGATGCATGCGAGCTGGGGGGTAAATGTTGGTATGACGAACTAATACAATTAGCATATGGATAATCACCAAGGTTCGGCAGGTCACCAGGGCTCACCCGGATCCGCGGAAGTGTGGAGCTCGCCCACATGGGGGCAGCTCACCTGCGCCGCTCGCCTAAAGGAGCTCGCCCCTAGCCCCACGAGGATCTCGCCGAGGTCCATCGTCGCACGATACTCGCAAGCCACGCAAGGCACTGGAGCTCGCCCGAATCACTGGAGCCCGCCTCTGAGCTCCCCCAAGAGCTCACCTCAGGGCTCGCTCATGAGCTCGCCTGTTAGTCATTAGGACCCCGATGGTGAGCTCTTTTTCCCTCCGTCCGGTTTATCCACAAGGGTGGTTTACGACGAGGTTTTTAATGAGACCTATCTAGTCTAAGACATTGTAGTAGGATGAAGCACGATGTAGGGAGCAGTGTAAGGGACCAGGACGAAGGTTACGGACCTTCGTCAACACCGGAAGCCAAATAGGCTCGTAAGGTGCCGTCTCACACTTTTCATACCTATAAATAAGACCTCTCTTGTACTATTCACACAATTCTCATAATCAATACAACCCCTACTACAATATTTTCTCTCTCTAAACTCTCTACTCTCCCTCTTCATATTATATCCAAGAACACAAATCATAAGATTATTGTTTGGTAGAATAATCCGATATAAAGCCACATAACGAACAACGATTAGTAAATTCTATCAACAAAACCATTTTGTTCTATCGTACATACCCCCTAAATATTTTATCCTTCAAGGATATAAATGGGTATTAATACGAAAACAAAATGGAAAAATGAAGTTGTGAGATATAAAGCGAGATTAATAGCTTAAGGGTTTTTCGCAGTGACCCATTATTGAGTTTGATGTGATCAAACAAATTCTCCTGTTGTGAATATTATAAAGTTCCGCTACTAAATATCAATGGAAGTTAAACTAAACTTATAAATGCAGTTAATGGACGTAGTTTCCGAATACTTATACAGATAATTAGATACTGATATCTATATTAAAATTCCTGATGGATTAAAGATTCCCCAGAAGTGGAATAATGAAGATCGTAGGATGTTCAGTATAAAACTACAACGATCATTATACGGTTTAAAACAATCAGGTCGAATGTGGTATAATCGACTTAGTGAATTCCTCCTGAAGAAGGAATACATAAATAACGAAGCTTTTCCTTGTGTATTCATAAAGAAATCCCTTAATGGTTTTTGTATCATCTCGGTGTACGTTGATGATCTAAACATTATTGGAAAAATGAAAGAGTTTGAAGAAGCAAGTTCAATCTTGAAAGCTGAATTCGAAATGAGAACTTTGGGTAAAACCAAGTTCTGTCTCGGCCTGCAGATCGAGCACTTCCCTGAAGGAATACTGATACACCAATCAGCCTACCTAAAGAAAGTGTTGGAGAGATTCCACATGGATAAATCTCATCCATTAAGTACCAATGGCTGTCCGTTCCCTCGAAGTGGAAAAGGACCCATTTAGACCTAAAGAAGATATCGAAGAGCTATTAGGACCTGAAGTTCCTTATCTTAGTGCGATTGGCGCACTGCTCTATCTTGCAAACTGCACTAGGCCAGATATCGCCTTTGCAGTGAACTTACTTGCAAGATTCAGTGCCTCCCCTACGAGGAGACATTGGAATGGTGTGAAACATATCTTACTATATCTTCAAGGTTCACAAGATCTTGGTTTATTCTATCAAAGAAACTAAGACAAAACACTTGTAGGTTATGCTGATGCTGGTTATCTATATGTTCCCCACAATGCGAAATTGCAAACCGGTTATGTTTTTCTCTCTAGTGGTACATCCATTTCATGGAGATCTATTAAACAAACTATGGTGACCACATCGTCAAACTACTCAGAGATCATAGCTCTATATGAAACTGCACGAGAATGTGTTTGGTTGAAATCCCTGGTACAACACATTTACGACTCGTGTGGTATCCCTTCTAATGCTTTAAGCCCTTCAGTTATCTATGAAGATAACGCTGCATGTATTGCACAAATGAGCAATGACTATGTCAAAGGAAACTTGACGAAACATATTTCCCAAAATTCTTTTATCCTCACGAACTCCAGAAGAGTGGTGAGATTATGATAAAACAAGTACGCTCAAGTGACAATCTCGCTGATTTGTTCACTAAATCCCTTCCACTTCTACTTTTGAAAAATATGTATATGGGATCGGGATGCGTCGACTTGGAAGATTGTTATCTTCAGGGGGAGTATCAAATCCAAAACAATCTTGAAGATTGGATCCTGAAGATCAATAATTATACTCCTCTTGTTAACTTTTGTATTCTTCCATGTCACTGTTATTATGTCCAAGGGGGAGTGTTATAATATATCAGAATATATTATATATTTATGGACATAATATTAGATCCAGCCCAGTGGGCTTTAGGCCTATGGGATTAGGGTTAGGGTTAGGATACTTTAGTATATAATGTATCTCTATCTCTTGTATTCCATATCTCTGTACACTGAAACTTACGCAGTCATATTATTATACATATCCTGGCTTGGTTGCCCCCAGACGTAGTCACGTTGTGACGAACTGGATAATCAAATCCTTATTCTTTATTGTTTTACTTTATCACTTTGCTCGGTTACAACAATCGCAATAATTTAGTATAATCTTTTAATTAATTTTCATTGTCATACTGTTAGTCCAAATACACGCGCAGTACACACGCTAACTCTCACAACTGATTGACATTTTTTCGCCCAACAATTGTTGGGAGTTATTATATATATTATAGGGAAAATTGTTATAAAATATTGTCCTTTCTAAACATTACTAATTAGTTAAGTTCATTGAATCTTTGGCCTAATGGGCTTTAGGATTAATTAGGATTGTATCTTTATATAAATACTGTATTTCTAATGTATTGTACACACGAGTCACTACAAAAAAATGCATTTTTTGTAACGAATTTATTTATAACCAAATGTTAAATGGTTACAAAAAATAAGTTATTGTAACGATATTATATTTTTCGTTACAAAAAATCTTATTTTAAATAACCTTAATATTTATCGTTACAAATAGCAAAAATTGGTTACAAATTGTAAATAATATATTATAATAAATTAAAAACTTAAAAAATATTTACATTAAATCGTGAAATTATAATAATATTTAAAGTTAAAAATATAATATTATTTGAAAAAAATTAAGTGAAAATTTTATATCTTATAATTAAAAATAGAAAAATATTCTAACTAGATATTATGACAAAAATATTACCTTTGAAGTTTAATGAATTAAGTATGGTGTTCTTAATAAACTAACTTTTATATTATAATTAAATTAATTAGTTTTTTTTTTAAATATCTTAATAGGTATATAATGCGTCTATATATTATTATATATTAATGTATATATACATAATATTATATATATCTTATTAACTTTTGTGATAAAGAAAATTAATTTTACAAAAGAACCTAAATATGTCAAATTCGTGAAATATTTGGGGATTAGCCCGGGAGAGTTGGCTGTAAAAATTGGGGGAAAACCTAATTTTACTTTTTCAAATAAAAAGAAATTCTCCATCCTTTGGAATTAAATCACAAATTACCTTCAAAATTGATTGAAATCTCTCAGTTTTATTTTTTGGAGAAAATTTGCAATCCTAATCTAATACTCTTGTGTCAGCAACCGCGCATCGCCGTATCCTTGTTTCCGAAGCACATACAGTCGTCACTGTCCATTAGCCGCTGCGCTGTCGGAATCTCCCCAACACAGTCGTTCCCCGCTGCCGTCTCCACCTCGGCACCTAAACAAACTCACCACAACCGTCAATTGATCCAAATCGAAAACAGAAGCCACACTGCGCTCGGCTTTTTGGTGGGGAAAAAGAGTGAAATCCTTTAACCGGGAAGAAGCAGTATCTCAGCGTCGAATTCGGGTGTAATTCTGGGCATAGTCAAGGAGAAAATTGATTTTCAGGTGCGTTTTTCTCCTCTTTCCTGTCCTATTTTCTGATAACAGTCTTAGTAATTTCATTACGTGGTCTCGAACAGTGCTCCTTCAATTGTGGTTTGGACTTGAATTCATTGATTACTTCTTCCTTCAGTTCTTACTGGCGCCTTATTGTTGCTTACATCCTAACTGAAATTTTCATTGTGTCCATACTAGACATACACAGGAAGTATTTTGATTGCCGTTAATCCATTTACCAAGCTTCCTCATTTATATAATCTGTACATGATGAAGCAATATAAGGGGGCTCCGTTTGGTGAATTGAGTCCCCACGTCTTTGCTGTGGCTGATGCATCTTACAGGTTTGTCGAGTTCAATCTTTTATGTAAATACAATCAAGTTTATTCTATTGTAAATCTGACAACTGTTCTTCTGCTTGTGTTATATGCAGAGCAATGATGAGCGAGGGACGTAGTCAATCTATTCTGGTTAGTGGAGAAAGTGGTGCTGGAAAAACTGAGACAACAAAATTGATAATGTAGTATCTCACTTATGTTGGTAGCCGTGCTTTACGTGATGACAAAAAAGCGGTACAGCAAGTTCTGGAGGTTGGTTTTGGACTCTGTTCAATCATGTTACTTAGTTTATTATGTATTTATAGTTTAACAGAGACATCCACTTAACAAGAGAAAACCTGAATATTGTCTATTTATGCCTTGTAGAAAAGCTTGAAACTAAGGATCACAGAGTAGTGTGGCTTTAGATTAATCTTATAATATCGAAAGAAGTTGTTATTATTTATATTATTATTATTAATATTCTTAATTTTATATTGTTTAAAATGTTGGATTTTAAGCATTTTCTAAACATTGGTTGATTTTGATTAATTAAATTTGTTGTTCTGTTTCAATTTTGAAACTTGTTAACACCTGATCTGGTGGAATTTTTCTAACTATTTTTTCTCTCCATTTTAGTCCAACCCACTATTAGAGGCATTTGGCAATGCAAGAACCGTAGGGAATGATAATTCAAGGTATTATTCAGTTCTTTTTATTCCATACATCTGTGAATGATTCCTCTGGTATCTATAGTCTGGAAGGTATTATCGTTTGAGTAAATTTTGACTTTACCTGTAGAGAGTGCGGTATCTTATAATCTTGCTTCTGAGCTTCTTGATTCCTTATATTTTATATCAGGCGCAAAGGCCTTCACTACACGGTTGTTGGAAATGGTAATTTTTCAATTTTTTGAATTTTTTTTTTACTTTTTTCAAAATTCTTTACAAAATGCATCATTTATTATATTTTATAGGAAAATAAAAGTGAAGTGGATAACTTTGGGAACACTCATTTGAGAAAGAATGGAGAATATGTAAACGAGGAAGCCGCACGAAAGCATGTAAGTTGGTACACTTGTGATATTCATCTTTAATAATATTTATGTTTGCAATTTAAAGGGTAATAGATTAATGACCATTATTGCTTTATGAATTGTAGAATGAATGAAACAAAAGATTATTCAAGTTAATGATGATGGAATAAATCCACCTGAGAGAGAAATAATGATGGAGGTACTTGGTACACGAAGTGGATACGAGCGAGATATGCGATACGGGGTAGTGCAATCAAGAAAGAATAAGAGAATAAGATGTGAATCTTCTCAATTGATGGAAACTGAAGAGAATTTATCAAGGACCCAATACGAGTTACAAGAGGCTTATTCCCTTATCAAGTCTCAACAAGAACAAATTAATCGTAATGAAGAGCAGCGTTTAAGGCAAGATGAAGAGATATCGAAGCAAAATGTTGAGATAGAGAGCCTGAAAGAAGGTCTAAATAGCATGAAGCAAATGCTTTTGGATTTTTGCACACAAAAGTTATCATAAGGTACGTACTTGTCATTACTTTATCTACATATTTTGGGCTAGCTTTTGCTCTTTTCTCTTTAGATGTCTTATTGGTCATTTTGTTTTTAATTCTTAAGTTGAATATTATTTTTCAATCATATGATATTTAATTATTGTGCATCGTAGTGTATTTTAAAATGCTTGAGTAGCAAAAGGGAATAAGGATTATGTTTTGATAAAGCCTCCACAGTCATCGGTATTGAAAAATGAAATGAATGCATGTGTTTGTTTAGGATTAATCTTCTCTTGTTATTCATAGTTGAATTTAGTGGCTTTATATGAAGGGTTGTGTTTAACTTATGCATTTTAGTTGCTATTTATTTTGGTGAGGTTTCAATGTTAGTATTTTTCAATCTAGTTGTTTGATACAGAGCTTTAGAAAAAACTTTGTGATGAGTTTGCGTGGTTGGTTTAAATGGGTTTTAAATCGGACATTTTTTTTTTTTATTATTTTAGGTCGTTGTTTTTCATTCTATCTTCTAGGATTAACCATATGTTGGATTTGTGTCTCACCTTTGGAGCCGGGTTATAAATTTTTGCTTTTATATTTTATTTATAAAATTGCACATACTTATTAGTTTATTGTGGTGTATTTTTTATAGGAATATGAAGATTTGATCGTGGGATATGAAGACAAATCAAGATCAAGTTCAACTTGGTTAATTCTTTTTTTTTTTCAATTTATTATGTACATTGGATTGTTTACATTGATAATTTTTTCTAGAGTTAGTTAATATTATTGACTTGAATTTATTTGGAGAATTATTATTTTCTTGAAATAAAATTATTATATTTTTAAATTTCTTATAACTGATCATACGAATGTTACATTATAGCACTTTATTGTTAAGTTGTTTGTAATCATATTATTAATAACATGAATTAATAAATGTAACAAAATATTCGTGGCAAATTAAATATTTAAATATCAAATATATAATTTTATGTAACAATTTATTTGTAACGAAAATAATTTTTTGTAACGGAATTTTTACTATCTGTACAAAAGTTTTTGTAACGAAAAATATTTCGTTACAATTGTATTGGTAACAAAATTATATTTTTTTTCGTTACAAAAACTATTTGCGACGGACTTTAAATGACCAACTTTTGTAACGGATGTTTCGTTACAAAAAGTATTTATAACCAAAAATGGTGTTTTTGTAACCAATTTTTTTGTTACAAAAAATGCATTTTTTTTGTAGTGAGTATTCGCAGTATTATCAGTTATATCACCTGGCTTGGTTGGTCCCAAATGTAATCCTGGTGACGAACTGGATTACCAAATCTCTTGTTCATTTATCGCATTAATTACAACAAAAATAATTAATATTGTAAAAAATTGCATTTGAGTCATAAATTGCACAAATGACTTACCCCAACTTGTTAATTGTTTTACGTGATTCACTTGTTTTATTTTTTATTTTTATCTCATGCAGTATTATCTTATTATATAAATAAGGGCCAATTTTTTATGACATATATGACACGAATCACAAATTACAGTTTATCAGTTTATTCTTTTTAAAGTATTAAATCGATTTAATCATTCTCAAATTATATTATCTTATCATGGCTCACACAATTTATTTTTTGGTGGTATAATTAATACGTATTAAACCAACATGTATAATAAAAATATTAAACATCCGATCAATTTACAATACAATTCATAAAAGAAATAAAAAGAATTAATACAAGGTTGAAACAGGACGATATGATGAACCCAGCAGTTATATAACAATCTTCACAACCAATAATCTGCATTATGCAATATATAACAGACAATTGATCAATAGACTATTCAATGTAGTTAAATCCGTATTTAGTCCCAGCTGGTAAACAATAATTAATTAAAGAATGTTGATGATATTTACTTACAAAATTAAAGCAATATTATGAAAAAATTAATATAAAAACGAGCATATATACACAATATAATTAAAAAAGAGATGTTTTACAATTATTACTACTAGTGAATCTAACCTTAATCAAAATTAATATGCATAATTACCTTCATTAATTTCAAAATCCCCACAAATCATCTCCAGGTAATAATGCTGCAGAATATTCTCCTGCAGGTCCCGATGACATCTCTTGTAATGAAAAACTACTCTCAAAATCATCTAAAGTCAACGGGTCGGGTCTTGGGTCGACTTGATTGAATCTTGAAACTAATAATTCGCCCTCGTTGATCGCACTACCAACATCATTGGCCCGAAATGAGACCAAACTCTGATCCGATTCCTCATTCATATTCCATCGGGCCTCGGGCTTTTCGGAATTGCAATTATACTGCTCGAAACTCAAGTTGATCGGCCCTTTACGAGTCGGGGGCCCGCTGTGGCAGCCCGTGAATTGCTGCACCAGTGCCCGGAAGTTGGTGGCGTCGGCGGTCAGGAGAGTCGTGGGCGCCCTCTTGGCAGCCCTTGACCGCCTCGGTTTTACGATGCTGCCCTTAGGGAACAGGACTCCCCTGTTGCTGGACAACGGGGGAAGTTTCGGGCTTGACGTGTTATTGCACGTTTGGCCCGAAACGAAATCCTCGACGTCGTGGAAGAGCAACTCATGTTGGTGATCGGTGTTTTGCATGCTGCGTGATTATGGTAATTAAGATTGATTGGTAATTAATTACTTATATATATATATATATATGGTGATCACTCTCTTCATATGTTTTCCTATTTCCTTAGCTTGGCGGGTAAGAAATTAAAATCAAGCCTAATTTAAGCAAATTAAAATGAAATAATTATATATATATATATATGTATTGAAAGTTGACATTTCAATGAGATGATGGGGTTGTAAGTGTGGAAGAGTGGTTAGAGATATTTCGTGGAAATATGCAATCTTAATGGATATATATTGCATAAAATATTAATTCAACCCTAAACTTAGACCTGGACCTGCTTTGATCATTGCTATGCTTGTCATATTTCTCCAGTTATGACGTAAATTATTATTCTTAAATGATCAATTAAAATTGGACTAAGACACATTTGCTTTGAGGTCTTTAATTAAAAATTATGCACACCTCATATAAATTTCCATTCTATTAAAAAAATATCAATTTATATACACATTTATAAAATTATATACCAATTAATTTATAATTTATATGTCGCTATTTCATTTAAAAAAATATCTTTTAAGAAAAATTATGATACTTCTTGAGGTGCAATTTTTTTGAGTGGATATACCAAAAATATCTCACTCCACGCCTTCACATGTATTGGATGAATGATTATTTTTTATGATGATTACATCATTAATGTTAAAAAATAGTAAATGAAAAATTGTTAGTTGTGACATAAAATAATGATAGAAGGGGATAATTATAAGCGAGGAGAGAGATAATTAGACGGGGTAAATTACTCTATTTATGACAAAAAAAAAAAAAGGTGTGCATCCTTTTGTATTTTCATTATTAATTAACCAATATTTATCATATAATTTTTATTTTTATTAATTCTTATTAAATTTGTTAAGCTCCACCCAAAAATTAATCGCAACTAATTAATCTTGACGCAAAACATGATATTCAATACTATATCGTATCAAGTTATGGGTGTTAAAATTGATTTAAATGGTACTATGAAATATATAAGTTGTATAAACTTATAACTAAAATTGGACTACAAGATGTGTTAATTAATTGGTCCATCTATCCTAGTATATAGCTAACATAAATTATTGTGGCTTTTGGATCAGATTGTCAGTTATTTATTTACATTGGAAAGTTGACCAAGGAACGATCTCTTTCCCAATCCTACAGACAGATGGAACAGATTGGTTTAGGGAAAAAAATAACGAGGGCTCACCTTCCCCTCAAATGGATAAAAAATATATATATTCAGAAGTATATTCAAAATAAATATATAAATATTATAAAAATATTTACTCTTTTTTTAATCAACTTAAAAATTATCTCTCTTTATAATCAGTTTTGTTGGTTTATAATACACACCAAGCAATATACATTATATACCAACTATCTTGATTTTGAGTTCATATCAATTCCTTTTTTTCTCTTTTTAACTCTTATTATTGTGAATGTATAGTATCACAATTATACATACCATTTTTATTGTGAATTTCATATTGTTTAAAATTAAACAATTTGTTTATATATGTATTATTGCATATGAAACTAAAAAAGAGTTCACATGAGAATCACATCAAATTTGCTGCGTATGCGTGTTATATACACTTTTCGACCACTATTTTTTTTTTAAAATTTTCTGGAATCATTTTGATGTTGAAAACATTAAAATTGGTGTTGTAGGAAAGTTGTTGATATTATGAACTATTTTTTAACAAGGTAAAAAGATAAATTTATAAATATAAACTTTATATCATAAAGTGATTTATATATATCATAAAAATAGTTTATATAATACTTTATTAAATTATTAATATGTAACACACGTACTAATAATTTTATTTAATATAAACTAGTAATATTTTTCATTTTAATTTATTTTTGCAAAATAATATAAAGTTTTACATCTCTAGTTTAATTATATAGTGTGAAACTCTCTCACCATTCCTTACTAGTATATATATCTATTACATATGCGCATGACCAGATCACACCTGCTACGTGTCGATTTCCAACTGTTCAACCTACCAACATCAATACTTATTGTCCCTTCATTTAGCTTTATGTCAATTAATTAATGCAGTATGTGTCCGTGCCGTGGTGCTAAAGAATAGTAGTATAATATTTGAACATTGACCAATTTCAGACTGATTAATAAGTAATTAATCTTGAAGTAGTATAATGGAGAAAGTACAAAAAATTTAAAAAATTGATCGTATTTATAAATAGATTTCAAATATTTATATATATATATATAATTTATATACTTTTTTATAAATACAATATATATATATATATATATATATATATGTAAATTTGAACATTTTTATAATAAATACGATCATTTTTTTTAATATGTATATAAATATCCCTGTTTTTTTGAAAGAACATATATTTACAAGTAACTATTACTCTATTAGTATATACTAGTTAAAGGTGTACACCTCAAGAATTGAGGTGTTTACCCGGATTTTGTGTCAGTTCTTTGTTATCAGTTGAAGAATAAGAATTTTTTTGTAGTAGCCACTTAATTAGTGTTGATAGGATGACCTTTAAAAACAACATTAGTATTATGATTTATCTAGCTGCAAGTAGTGCCAATATGCTTAGTAGACACATTTAGCTTCAGTATTTACAACCAAAAAAATGTACATCATTCAATATTACAAGCATGTTTCCTTAGGAAATATATTGGCAGTAAAAGTATTAAATATATATGCGGACGGTGAATAAATTAACATAAGTTAAAAGAGAAGCCAGCATTCAGTCTGTCTATGCAAGAAACTCCCCAAACAACATTTTAGCTGCATTAGAGGACACCAGACTATTCGACTAACATACGATGAATAAAATGGGATTGAGCCTCTTCGTTCAAGTGAAGAAACATCTCAAGCAAATTGTTGTTCCTTGAAAGCATAGCAGATGAATCAAGACATTCGTTTAAACTCAAATATGGAATACGATCAATTATGTTAGAAAACTTTCAAAATTCATTTAGAAACAAAATGGAGAAGAGGGTAACTCAATTTCAAAATGTTACGTACCTGAAATTTATCGCAACACCTACTGAATATTTCTTACTCATCATCGCTGCAATTGTACATTTATTATTTTGGTTACTTTAAGTTAAATATACAACCTTTAGTTATACGAAAAGAGATACGAATATTACTTGAGGTAAGATCAATCGTATGAGAGTGCATAAGCTGAAAAACAATAGCACAACAACGATTAAATGAAACTAAATCCTTTAAAAATGAGTATAAAAAGTAAGAGTGATTGAATTGATAGTAAGAATTTTTAATAATATACATACATATATCTAATTATATATATATGGCCAAACCATAACCGATCCTTGATTAATAGAAGCCTGGGTCTGCTTACGGAAAATAGAAATGGAAGTAAAATTTAATTACAAACATAAGGTAAACTTGGTAGGAGTTGGAAACAAGAGCCAAAGTTATACTTTCCACTAAATCAATTTTTCCAGAACTGTTTCACTTTTGCAAATCAACTTCAGATCTTTAGCATAATGTAATGCAAAAAACACAAACATTCTATTATGTACAAGCCAAAGACAAGAATCAAAGGAACTTTACACTAAATCAATTTTTCCAAAAATTTTTCACTTTTGCAGATCAACCTCAAATCTTTGGCATAATATAATGCAAAAACACAACCATTTTCATGACCCTGTTGAAAGCAAATGAATAAAATGTGCAAGGTTGACCCATTACATCAGATGAATTAGTACTAAATAAAACAAGAATTGGAAAATCAATAATATAAGAGAAAAAAATGTTAAGTTCTTCCAACTTAAAAAATAGTGTACTTAAATTCAACACAAACTCCCAACTTTGAAGGGTCTATCTAAATCATCTTCATCAATGAGTACAGACAACTTTCCAAACCAAGCTTTGTGATTCTCATCTTTTTTTCATTAATCAAATTTTATAACCAATTGCAGGAGATCAACAACACAATTAGAAAATAGAGGAGTAGGATCGACATTAAATCAACCATTTGCCAAAGGAGATTAAATTATGTGGGAAATTAAAGAAAAATGGAGAAAAACTTGAAAAAATAAAATATAATTCATCTGCGGCATTTTATCAAACATGTAGTATGCATTGTTTATGAAAGCACCAATAGAAATAAACGACATAGACAGAAAAGAGGAAACCACCATATGAAGCATTTCGTAGTCTGCGCGAAATAGGGTATATCACCAACAGTGCGAATTAGATGTGAAATTGCAATTAGAATGTTAGAATCAAACTGCATAGAGCGAGAGAAAAGAGTTTTAAGAGTAACGTTGATATATACCTATAATCGGTGTTTAACACTCAAACTCAAACTCGTGGAGGCGGAAGAGATCGGAAAAGAAAACTGAGATTTATTAATTTTGCTTCTTCTATCTTCGTCGCCCAGGGAGATGAAAATAAAGTGAGTCAATTAGCACATATGAATCTGATGTTGCAGCGGCGCCGAAAAAATGAGTCGAGCAATTTGTACGGGAAGAAGGCGAATTATAGGAACAACAGTGATGACGGTGAAGACAATGTATACAATAAGAAGAAAATTAAATTTGGGAAGATGCTAGTGGCACATCTAATTCTTTGACACGTATTAAAAAATTCACCTGCTACCACCGGAGATTAACTGGCCAAATGACCGGCCTCCCCTCTTTTATATTAGTAGTTGATTAGCGTATAAATTTTTTTAAAATATTTAGTAAAATAAGATTTTTTTTTTATCGGAAAAAAATATTATTACTCAAAAGGTATAAGAAATACCTTTGTCACAGATACAAAGTTTCAACATACCCAATGAAAATAACTATGCATTTAACACCAAGCCTATAGAATACTAAACAATTACTTTTGAAACATATAAGGATTCACCACCCATTCCTTGAAAGAACCTGAAAACTCCTTGTACCCTTTTGCAGCAAACCAACTCCAGATACGCGTTTTGAGCTCATTTAAAAGATCCAAACTGTTGATCATTGAATCTTGGCGAAATAAGATGGCATTTCTCTTCTTCCACAACAGCCACACCGTACACAACCACACACAAACCGCTAGTTTCTTCCCATCTTTCCCTTTGATCAACCCACAGAAGAAAAGTAGGTTTGTCCTTGGGTCGGATGGTAAAGCAACTCTATGTCCTAATCACTCAATGCAACTCATCCAGAAATTATAAGAAGCAAAACATTCGAAGAGAACATGGTTTACCAATTCAATCGAACTATTGCAGAAAACACAGCAAGTATTGACTTGAGTAGGAAGAACATTGCGGTTTAGTAGATTGAGCGATGTTGGGATCCAATTCCAAAGGACTCTCCACGCATGAATCTTGACCTTCTGAGGTGCAAAATTGCTCCAAATCAGTTTGAACTCCTCTTTTTCATCGCCTTCCAGGATATTCTCCATACACAGGACTTCATAAAATTTGACAGCTTATACAATTTTAAAAGAAAATTCTTACAACAAAAAAATTAAATTAAAATATTTCAATTTATTTTATTCACAAGCTCCGCCACATTCACACCCGATCCTGTCACCATTCCTCACCTCTACCTCAACATAAGAAATTAAAGAATATTTTCATTCGATTCTTAATTTTTTTGAAAACTTATAATATTATTAGCTAAACACTTTAACAATTTATTAATTACTTAAAAATAATAGTCTTATAAGATTCTAAAACTTATAAAATATTTAAAATAAACTTAATCAAATATCCTATAAGAGATTAAGACTTAAAAATGTAAATTTTCATATAAATTAGTAGATGATAGATGATTGCGCGAATTGTGTTCACACACAAATTCGCTAAGCCTACAAGTGTATATGATCAATGTAGCGGTAAGCTTGGGCAAGTAATAAAAATATCGAACCCCAGGGAGGCAATCTAGTGCAAGGAGACAATAAAAATGGAGTGCTAGTAGACCTATGAAAGCGATAAATGTTTTGGGTTTTGGGCTTAATAAAAAATAAAACCAAAACAAGCTAAATAAACTACCTAATTAAACCAACTAAGATGAATAAGTGATGTGTGTTTAGGGTAATTTCAATTAAGTGAGTTTCGTGACCTATTGTGTCTATGTCTAATCTCGATTCATCAAATAATCAAACTAGAGAAAAATCCCTCACCAAATTAAGTAAATGCAGCTCTCGCTTGTTGTCAACTCAATCTAGTGCCTAGTCGTGAGTGTTCTCGACGACCTATCCCCTCTCGGTGTAATAGACGTCCTAACAATAACAATTTAACGGTTCATTCAACACAACTATACACCTAATAGAGCAAACGCAGCTCTCGCTTGTTGCCTACTCAATTAAAATGCACAATTATAGAGAAACAACCCATTAATGCTCAAGAAATCCAACGATTAATAATTTAATCACTCATTCCACTCAATCACACACTTAATTAAGAAAACACAGCTCTCGCTTGTTGCTAACTTAATTAAAATGCATAATCAAATAAGAACAATCATGTAAAGCCCAATAAATCCACAAATTAGGAGTTTTATCATTTAACAAATCTCAATTAAAGCATAAACACAATAAAATAATTAATTCTCACTAAATATCCATCACCCAAAGCACAATAGATTTAGCCCATAATCATTCTCATCAAACATATAACAATAATAAAGCAATAAACTAAGAACATTAAAATTAAACCTCAAAATGAAATATATAAAAAAAATATCACCTCAATGGAGTTCCAATAGTTCAATCATTGCAAGAAATTAGAAAAACCTAACTAAAATCTATCTAACAATTCCAAAAAATTGAAACCCTAAATTACTGTGTGTAAATATGTGTGGGGAGAGGAGCTCCCCACAATTCTTGGAGAACAAGCTGCTGGCCGAGAGAATGTTGTTTTTTTTCATAATCTGCCCACTCTTTCTTTAATATCAATGGGCCGTGGACTTTTTTCCTCAAATGGGCTTATAGAAAAAAATAAGAAAATATGCTAATGGGCCCAATCATTTCTCAAATGTTAATGAAACGTTTTACCTCCGCAGCAACTCTTCAATTTTTGACGATTTCTTCTCTTCCTTTTTTCCTCAACTAAAAACACATTTTTCCCATTTCTTGAGCAACTCTCTGAGTGAAAACACGTTTCTTCATCGGAGATGGTATTGAGCAGATTCCAGCTTCAATCGGGAACAGAGACCGACGGCTGTTGGTGGTCGACGGCTTGTGGTTGAGCGGAACTCCGGCGAAAATGGAGCAGTGGCAGGTTGCTTCGGGGCTGCGACGAAGACAGAGTTGCACGGCTGGGGCTTCATCTTCTCCGCTTCCGGCGAGACAAGGATGAACAGGGGTGGGTCAGCTGCTTCTTTTCCGGCGTCGTGGGCGTCAATTGCTGCAGACGAAAGCCTGGACGCAGCAGACTCCGGCCATGGCTGTGGGTTTGAAGCCTGCTGCACTTTCCGGCGAGTGGGTACGGCTACTTCCAGTCGCGACGACAATGGTCGTGGCTTTCGACGACTTTCCGGCGTGAGAGAATGGGCTGCTGCAGCGGTTGGGTCTTCCGGTTGGTGGACTGCAATTTCCGGCAAGCTTCGATTCCGGTGTGGGCTTCAATTAACTGCAGGCGTGAAGGTGGGTTGGAGCAGGGGTTGAGGATGGTAGTTGAGAGAATTGTGAGGAGGAGATAAGCCACGATCTCATCTTCTGTGCAGCAATTAAACATCCTTTCCTCAATCTGATAAGAAATTGAAATTAGTCAACTCTTTACCATCCAAACAAATCATTGATGGGCTTCAGTTTTATTTCTTTGAAATGGGCCTTAATTTTAATTAAAATAAAAACAATATCTCAATTAAGCCCAAATAATTTTTTTCACAAATTAATTCATCATCCCATCTAAATTTTTAATAAAATTGTAACAAATCAATATTTTTACAATTAAGCACAATTTCTCAATTTAGTGTACAAAAATGCATGAAATCCTATTAAAATTAGCAATAAAAGCACAATAATTTCGAGCAAATTTCACACTAATCAATAGAATTGTTCCGGTTTAATTAGTCGAGTTCATGAGGATAAAAGAATTTTGGGGAAATATGTTTTGTCAAGTTCCCTTTAACATAGTCATTACTCATTTGTGCAATACATGCAGCATTATCTTCATAGATAATTGAGGGGCTTAAGTCATTAGAAGGGATACCACACGAATCGTGAATGTGTTTTACCAGGGTCAACCAAACACATTCCCGTGCAGTTTCATACAGAGCTATGATCTCTGAGTGGTTTGACGATGTGGTCACCATAGTTTGTTTGACAGATCTCCATGAAATGGTTGTACCACCAGAGAGAAAAACATATCCGGTTTGCGATTTTGCATTGTGGGGGATCAGATAGATAACCAGCATCAACATAACCTACAAGTGTTTTATCTTGGTTTCTTTGATAGAACAGACCAAGATCTTGTGAACCTTGAAGATATCGTAAGATATGTTTCACACCATTCCAATGTCTCCTCGTAGGAGAGACACTGAATCTTGCAAGTAAATTCACCGCAAAGGAAATACTGGCCTAGTGTAGTTTGCAAGATAGAGCAGTGTGCCAATCACACTAAGATAAGGAACTTCAGGTCCTAATAGCTCTTCAATATCTTCTTTAGGTCTAAATGGATCATTTTCCACTTCGAGGGAACGGACAGCCATTGGTGTACTTAGTAGATGAGATTTATCCATGTGGAATCTCTCCAACACTTTCTTTAGGTATGCTGATTGGTGTATCAGTCTTCCTTCAGGGAAATGCTCGATCTGCAGGTCGAGACAGAACTTGGTTTTACCCAAAGTTTTCATTTCGAATTCAGTTTTTAAGATTGAACTTTCTTCTTCAATCTCTTTCTTTGTTCCAATAATGTTTAAATCATCAACGTACACCGAGATGATACAAAAGCC
Organism: Prunella vulgaris; assembly: GCA_026898435.1. Classification (NCBI taxonomy): domain Eukaryota; kingdom Viridiplantae; phylum Streptophyta; class Magnoliopsida; order Lamiales; family Lamiaceae; genus Prunella; species Prunella vulgaris. The sequence goes on along the minus strand of JAPKLY010000053.1, from coordinate 646,437 downwards.
ATTAAGGGATTTCTTTATGAATACACAAGGAAAAGCTTCGTTATTTATGTATTCCTTCTTCAGGAGGAATTCGCTAAGTCGATTATACCGCATTCGACCTGATTGTTTTAAACCGTATAATGATCGTTGTAGTTTTATACTGAACATCCTACGATCTTTATTATTCCACTTCTGGGGAATCTTTAATCCATCAGGGATTTTCATATAGATATCAGTATCTAATGATCCATATAAGTATGCGGTAACTACGTCCATTAACTGCATTTATAAGTTGATTTAACTGCTAGAGATATATGGCGGAACTTTATAATATTCACAACAGGAGAATATGTTTGATCACATCAAACTCAATAATGGGTCACTGCGAAAAACTCTTAAACTGTTAATCTCGCTTTGTATCTCTCAACTTTATTTTGTTTCGTATTAATACCCATTTATATCCTTCAGGGATAAAATATTTAGAGGGTGTGTACGATAGAAAAAAATAGTTTATTTATCTTGCGAATTTAGCTCTTCCATATTTGCTTCTTTCTAATGTATCTAATCAAAGTGCTTCGGGCACTCAATTTAGGTACTGGATCCAGATTTTAGAAAGAGAATCTATGGGTACGAATATGTTGTCAACAACAGTGATATGTTTATCTCCTGTATTTATTAAGATTCACATAAACCAGATCTTGATCATTTCCCAAAATATGTATTGATCTAGGTGTTCCGCAATCCTAGTATTTTGATTGCTATATGCACGTGCTTTTTACTAGGATTCTCGTCTTCAGGATGAATCTCTTCAGGAGATTTCAAGAGTGACTGAATATATTATTAGCATTAATATACCATGGTTTTGTGTAAGTAGGTTCATTACGCTTCTGGCGTACAGGGTTATAAATGTTATTTGATTTCATTGGAACCTCAACTATTCATAGTCACTTCATTTATAATCAGTAATGCATTTGATAATGCATCTGTCAGATTACTTGCTGATTATTGCAAGTTTATTTTCTTTTGAACTTTTGGTTCAAGTTTGATTAGTGCGTGGGTCTAAGTATTGAAGATCTTTTACGTTCCAAGTAATTTCACGGCATTTATTTAGTGTGGTATTTTTATCTCCCCCTAATGCCGGAAAGTGATCTTCATCGAATGTGCAGTCAGTGAATCGGGCCGTAAATTGATCCCTAGTTAAAGGTTCAAGATATTTAAGTATAGTGGGAGATACAAAACCGATGTAAATACCTAGTTTTCTTTGTGGGCCCATAGAGGTTCGCTTAGGAGTTGGTATTGGAACATATACTGCACAATTGAATGTACGCAGATGGGAGGAATGCTAAGGAGAGCCAAGATTACAGACGCTGATTTATCAGCCGCACAAGGGGTCACTTAGGTCCTACTATATCAAAAACGTATTAATTTTGTAGACAATAATCATATGTTTACCCAAGAGGTTATCCTTGTCTATGACAAAGGTCGGTGTGGTATGTTTCACCGTGAGGAGTCTTCCCCTTTTTGTCTTTTAGCATACGTTGATACGCCTCCACCAAATATTTTGGTGTATGACACGAGCGAGACCAATGGTCGTCGTATCCACACTTGTGACAGACTTGTTTGTTCTGTGCACGTGAGCTCGATGGTTGAGTAGATTTTTGATCTTGAGGTGCATCTTTGTCATTTACACTTTGTTGTGCATTGTTGCGACCTCGGCCTTGTCCCCTACCACGGCCTTGACTTCGGGTCGATCCGTGGCCCCCATTCGCATCATTCCCCTTTCCACGTTTACGACCTCTAGAGTTTTTCCGAGCAGCATGTGCTTCTGGCACTGCTTGTGAGCCAACCGGTCTAGTGTTGTGATTTTCCATCAACAGTTGGTTGTGCTTTTCTGCGACTAGAAGTGCAGAAATGAGCTCGGAATGAGTATGATACTCTTTGGCCCTGTACTGCTGTTGGAGTACAAGATTGCGCACGTGGAAAGTAGATAGAATTTTTTCAAGTAACTGTTCATCAGTTATTGTTTCATTGCACAACCTTAGCTGAGAAACAATGCGATGTAGGGCAGAGTTATACTCCGTGACAGATTTGAAATCTTGAAAATGGAGTGTTAGCCAATTGTGTCTGGCTTGGGAAAGGATCACATCGTGTTGTTGTTGGAAACGATCCTTCAGGGATCTCCATAACACAGATGGATCTTTTTCAGTGAGGTACTCATTTTTTAGATCCTTATTGAGAAAGTGTCTCAAAAAAGGTCAGAGATTGTGCCTTCTGGGCAGTTGTGGATTTAGATGGTTATCTAGTTGTGTCAGTAAGGTCCTTAGATACTATGTGGATTTCAATGTCGAGAGCCTATGTCAAATAGTTATGGCCATCAAGTGTCAATTCATTGAATTCATGTTTAGTGATGTTTGACATGTTTTTGCTACAAAAATTAATCAAAATTATTTGTTTGTAACTTTTAATAATTAAGGCTCAATCAATAAAAAATGCTAAGACAAAAATTAATTAATTATAGGGGATATTAATATTGGGTTTTAATTAATTATGACTTTTATTAATGGGACTTCGGGCCAAAATATAATTATTGATTAATGGAGGCCTAAAAATTATTGGTGATTTGGACTTTAATAACAATTAGTAATTTGGGCTTCATAATATTATTATTATAAATTTTATTAATGTGACTTCAGGCCCAAAATAATTAATGATTAATTAAGGGTCTAACTCAAAAGAGTCAATAATTTTCTTAATAGGCTTCAGGCCTTAAAAGAAAGAAAATTAGGACCCAAAGTTATTGGGTTCAACTAAAAAAAATAAGGGCCCGAATATTTTCCCCCCAGTTTTTAATTAGTTCACCCCACATTTACTCTAATGTTTAAAAATAAATCTGAAGACAGAAATACCCCTATTATATGATCAGTTCACCCCATTCATTGTTCAACACCAAATATTGTTTCATTTGCTTATCTTTCAAAAAAGTTTTCGAACAAAACTCCCAAAATCCAGAAAAAATTTGCGAACATCATTTACGAATATGTTTTTGTCTCAAGATGATAAGGGCTCACCCCAACATGTAAGTGTTCATGTTTATTTAATTTTTTTGACTTAGGGTTTAAGGTTTATGTGATGCCAGAGTTTTGAAATTATTTTTGTTTGATTTTATCACCTTTTTGAAGTATATTGGTATTTATTTAATAGTATATATGTTGTAGGAGTAGTATGTGGTGCGTAAATAAGGTTCACGCATGTTTTTAAACATGTATTTTCGTTTTCGTATTTGCAATATTCGAATCTGGTCTACGGAACGAAGGACAAATTGTTGATTAATGTGATTTATTGCTTGAAATTTGTGCTCTTAGATAACTCATTTTATATGATTTCTTGCATTTAGTTGCATTAATTGGACTATTTGTGCTTAATTCTTGAGAAAGACATTATTTTGCTATTTTTATAAGAAAATGAAAATTTTGAAGCAAATAGTTGTCTAGTATTTTATTAAGTCAAAGTGAGATTAAAATAAAATTAAGATGAAAGCTTCAGATTAGATTAGGATTCCTTTTTGTAATTAGCATGACCCCACTACATGTTGACCGTGAATGAGAAAATAGGGAAGGATACATGGTTCACTTGTAACCACTTCCTTTATCCTTGTCTTAATTTCACAGGTTTAATCAATTGAGAGAGAGAAAGTAGCCATTGTTGTTTTCTTCACGATACCATTTCTCACCACAGCCGCGAAGTGACGTTCCACAGCCGAAAATTCAACACCCATGCCTGTTTCATGCCACCGGAATTTATGGAAGCAAACTGCAGCAGAGCTTCCGCCGTCGCCCAGCTGCCGGAATTAATGGAGTGTCTCGCCACTGCTGTCAATTCGAAACCAATCTTCGCCGGAAATGAGCCGCCGCCACCATGGAAGCACTGCCGGAACTCGAAGAAGTCCAAGCCGCGATGAAGCTTCACCGGAATTCACGCCCAGCAGAAATGCCCTTGGCCCGAAGACAAAAGCCCACCGCACCGGAGAAAACTGTCGATGCCTGGAAAAAGAGGTAATCGTGTTTTTGCTTGAAAAGTCGCTTAAAGTGAGGAAAAAAAACATTTTTCTCTGTTCGTGCAACCATGCTCGCTCGAGCAGTACAAAGGATTTTACGAAGCCAAAACTTCTTGGATCGTGCTCGATCAACTCTTGCTCGAGTAGCCCTGCACGATCGAGCTTCCTTCAATTCAAAGTTGTCAAAGCTATTTTAAAAATTGTGCTCGATCAAAAGCTCCCAGTGCAAGTCTGCTCGATCGAGCACAACAACAAAAGTCAGAGTTTTATTGGTTAAAACAGCCACGTGGATGAGGAATGTATTGGGCCTTGGCCCATTCTTGCAGACGTTAAAGGGAAAATAGCTGGAAAGAAAGGAAGAACACGCATACTCCCCTTCTGGGAGAGATCCTCTCTCACCATTTCACACACCCTCACACACAGTAGCTAGTGTTTATATTTTTTAGTTAGATTTTTATTCTAATCGAAGATTTTGTTGGAGATTGAAGTTGTTGGAACTCCTATTAGGTGATTTCTTTCCTTTTATTTAATTTTATTGCTTATATTTTAATGATTATGATTTATTGTCTTTTATTTGTTATGAGTTTGCTTGTTATGTTGATTGTTGGCTAGGTTTTTAGTGTTTTGGTGTTTTGAATTATGTGGGTGATTAGTTAGTGGTATGATTTTGTGAGTTTATCCTAATTGAAGGTTAGATGATTAGATTAATGGGGTTTGTTTGATCAATTGCTTGTTGAGCTCTTTTAATTCATATGGGTAGATTGTTTGTTGCAACGAGAGTTGGATAGGCTCGTTTAGTTCATATGGGTGTGAGTTCGATTTTGTGATTTGAGTTAATATTGAGTTATCGCAACGAGAGTTGGGTAATTTCATTAGAAAATCCATTAATCTACATTAATTACTTGAATAAACTTTTAGGTAATTAGTGAGGGGACCAAAGGTGGGGCACCTTAGTATACGAGTGGAAAAGCATGCTAGGATTTTTCTTAGCCTTGTGTGATTACCCGGGTAGAAAACGGTGAACTATTCCTATAACAATCTACATGCTTGATTGACGCGTTATTCCTAGGCTTATCCAGTATGGTTTAATGTGTTTATTTTACGTGATTGCTCCTATCTTTGACCGACAAAAAGGATAAATGAACTTATCGAACCATTGATTGATTACCCCGTAATGAAGAACACCCGAGCACATTTTTTTTCGTATTTGTTATCTTCGTTGATTTGTTAACTTGCTTTCTATCTTTAGTGTCTTATTTAGTTAATTTCTAAGTTCTAGTTTAATTTCTTTGTTCTAGTTAATTAATTGCTATTTTAGATTGTTGCTTTAGTTAATTGGGAACAAAATCGTTTACACTAGTAATCAAGCGCCGACATATAGTATTAGGGCTACACTTGCCACTAATCCCATGGGATTGAGATAATTTAACCGGGCACTTACCTTTAATACATGAACTTCTTACACTTGGGAAGTAAGTGTTGTAAAACACGTGTCAAGTTTATGGCGCCGTTGCCGGGGATTAGGTCGGCTTAGGTGTAACTTAGTGATAGTTGAACTTGATTGATAGTGTATTTATTTTTATTGTTATTATTTTTGTTGTTTTTGTTTCTTTTGTGCTTTCACTTTTGGTTTCTTGTCTAGGTATGCATGAACACAAGACCTCATGGAGATGAACTCATTCCATTGAACTTGGTGATCGAGCCATAGCTAGAAGGAGGAATCGAGAGAGGAATTATACAAGAGCACAAGTTGGAACAATGGGAGATAATGTTGATCAAAATCAAGGTGTCGAAGGAGGTATTCAAAGAGGCAATGTTCGTCGAATTAGAGATTTCTTTGAGCCTCCCGTTCAAGATATTATTATGGGATTGCTCGTCCACCTTTGGCGGCTAACAATTTCCAAATCAAGCCAGCTCTTCTTGATATCCTTTCAAAGAGACAATATGGAGGAGACCAAAGGGAGGATCCTAATAAACACATTGCTCAATTCTTGGAGTATGCCGACACAGTTAAGATGAATGGAGTTAGTGAAGATGCATAGAGAGCTCGATTATTCAACTTCACTCTTAAAGATCGAGCCAAGGATTGGATTGCCTCTCTTCCTAAAGATAGTCTCGACTCATGGGAAGTCTTGAGCAAGAAATTTCTTTTGAAGTTCCTTCCGCCCTCAATGACACTTCAAAGGAAAACACTCATTTGTGGATTTCGTCAAGAAGAAAGAGAGAGTTTACATGAAGCTTGGGAAAGATTTAATAGCCTTTTGAGGAAGTGTCCTCAACATGGATTCATAGACGAGCAAGTTGTGAGCTTCTTCTATCATGGGTGTAATGAAATGTCAAGAGACAAGCTTGATTCGTCGGCGGGAGGTTCTTTGTTTAACAAGACCGGAAGAGAAGCTGTTGACTTGATTGATGATATCACTAGCAACACGGCTAGTTGGTCCATTGAAAGAGGTGCTCCATAAAAAGTTTCTCAACTAGAAGGAACCGAAGCGGTTCAATCCTTGGCCGAAGTTATGAAAGAATTGATCAAGAAGGTAGATAATTTGGCGGTTGGGCAAAAGATGGGAGTGATGGTTGGAAAGGTGGAGATGCCACAAAATATTGAGCAAGTTGAAGAGGCAAATTATATGGGGAAGCAACCTTATACACAAGGAAACTTCCAAAGAAACCCACTCTTTCCTAATCAAAACTTTCCACAATACCAAAGCTCAAATACGCACATTGAAGATGTTTTGGCCAATATCAAGAATCAAATGGAGCAAACCAATGCAAAGGTGGAGGCAAGATTGCTCAAATTGGAAGAGCAAATGGATTTACTTACTCCACTTAGTCAATTGCCACATACGATGAGTTCTATGATGAATCAATTGAAGAGTTTAGAGTTCCAAATTGGCCAAATTGCATCCTCAAGTGGAAGTGGAGAGAAAGGAAAGTCCCCTATGACAATGGAGGTGAATCGAAGAGAGCATTGCAATGCTATAAAGTTGAGGAGTGGCACAAGCTATGAAGGTTCGAGTATGTCCGTTGAAGATGATGAGAAAACCAAGAAAGAGAATGAAGAGAAGGAAGATGAGAAAGAGAATGAAGAAAGAAGAGTTGAGAAAGAAGGAGAAGAAAAGAAAGAAGAATGGATCCCAAAGTGGAAAAGAGCAAAGGAGGCTAGAAGAAAAAGAGAAGAAGAGAAGATAGAGTGTGACGAATGGGGAATTCCTAAGACACCAATTCCACCTCCCTTTCCTCAACGTTTTATGAAGAAGGCACTTGATGAGAAATTCTCCCAATTCTTAGAAGTTTTCAAAAAGGTGACCATTAATGTCCCTTTACTTGAAGCACTTGAGGAGATGCCCACATATTCAAAATTCGTCAAAGAGGTGCTATCAAAGAAGAGAAAGGTGGAGGAATGTGAAATGGTGAATCTTACCATGGAATGTAGTGCTCTAATTCAAAAGAGTCTACCAAAAAAAATTGAAGGATCCCGGAAGCATTACATTAATGTGTGAGTTGGGCAATGGAGAAAAGAAGAGAGCTCTTTGTGATCTTGGAGCTAGCATAAATTTGATGCCCCTCTCGATATTTGATCGTTTGAAGTGTGGAAAGATCAAGCCCATCAACATGTCTCTACAACTAGCGGATCGTTCGATAATTCGTCCTAAAGGGATAGTAGAGGATGTTGTGGTGAAGGTAGACAAATTTAGCTTCCATGTGGATTTTGTTGTGATGGACATGGAGGAGGACCCCGACATTCCCTTGATTATTGGAAGACCATTCTTAGCAACCGGTGGAGCTACAATTGATGTGAAAGAAGGAAAGATCAAGTTGCAAGTGGATGATGAAGAAGTGTCATTTTCTATGAACAATGTGGATGATTCTCCAAAATCTTGCATAAGCTCTTCTTTACTCTTAACTTCTCATATTCTTGAGGATTCTTATGTTTATAACAAGTTTCATGTTGCTAGTGTTAACTCAATTTCTTTGATAGGGAAGAAAGTGAAGGAGAAGAAAAAGAAGGTTGCTCAATCATACTCAAGAGTTTATGTGAAAAAGGAAAAAGATTGGTTCGACAAGAAGAACAGAAAGAGCAAAGGAAAGAAATGTTATTATGATTCATCTTCAAAAGAAGTTGGTGGAGTCAAGATGAAAGAGGAAAGTTGAGCGACTTAAGCTCCGTCCAGCTTGAAGATGTTAAACTTAGCACTAAATGGGAGGCAACCCATTATTTTTATTGCTTTCCTTTTATTTTTGCATTTTGTTCTTTTGATTTTGCTTTTCTTGTTTTGTTTTGTAGGTGTTGGGGTCGTGTGTTGAGACTCGGTGAGGATTTCGAGCTTGAAAGGAAGATACGTGCTTGAGGGAACTTAGGTACAAACACCTCTCCCCGACTTAGACAAGCTTAGCAAAGTCTAAGTTTGCGGGGGTGTTATCTTTTTATTGCATGATTTTTAGATATTGCACCGATGCACCCCAATTTTTGTGAGCTCATTGAAATATCATTTTTGTGAGTAATTCATGAGCTTAATTGTTGATATATACTTGTAAATGAATTTTGACTTGATGTTTGAGTGTGAAAATTGGATGCGCACAAAGAGTGTGGAGCAAAAGCAAGGGTATGGACTTGAAGAAGGAGGCTTGGTGCAAAGTTGAGGTAAACTACTCCTTTTCCCGAACTTAGAATTGCTTAGCAATGTCTAAGTTTGGGGGGAGTAGTCGTTTTTCATTTTTTCATTTGCACCGGCGCACCTTGGTACTTGTTTGATTGTTGATGTGGTTGGCTTGAGCTATACGTGTTATTTTTGTGGTGAAATTTTTGGGATTATTGGTTTTGGCATTTGGCTTGTTGCTTGTGGATTTACTCTTGATTGGCATATTGGCTTTTGCATGTGATGTGTGGTTATGGTGGATATGATTGGTGTTGAGATGCTTGTTGAGGAGATGAATAGTTGGTTGTGTGATTCTTGTCTTGATTGTGGAGGTGAATGAATTGGTTTGTATTGAGCTTGTTGATTAGCTAATGGGGATGAAAAAGAATGAGATATGACATGATCCATGATCAAATTTAGCCCGTGAGCTTTTGTGCCTTAACCGATATTTTTCTTAAACGGTTTTCATTTGTTGTGTGGTCAATCGTGGTTATTGTGCTCTAGAACTTGTCTCTAGTCTAGCTCTTGATCTCTACTTGCATAAGGTGTTAAAAATGATTTAAGGCCATCTTTCATAATTTGAGTCACTTGAGCCAAAAAAATTCCTACCTTGAAAAATTCTCCATTGGTAGCCATGTTGAGCCTTTTAAGTCTAATTATTTCTTGGTAGCCAAAATATCACACATTTTCTCTCTTTATCCTTATTTGTCCTATGAATAGTGGAGAACTTGGATTGTGGTGATTTGTTCTTATGAGCTTTGAATTGTGCAAATTGAGAAAATTGTTGAAAAACGAGAAAAAAAAAATGACAAAGTGAAAAAAGTGCAAAAAGAGAAAAATGGTTGTGAGCAAAAAAATGAGAAATGACATGAAAGAAAAAAAATGATGAGAAAGAGGAGAGTTGAAAATGAAAGTGCTTGAAATGTGGTAGAACAATTGATTCTATGGATTGTTTATGAATATTTTGTAAGTTAAAGTCCTTGTCTCCACTACCTTGAGCCACTCTCCCCATATTTTATCCCACCATGTCCAAAGAGCCTTACATTACAACCTAATGAAAGACCTTTTTGATTTGGTGCCAAATGCAAGTGTGAGAAAATTGTTTAGATAATTGTCAAGCTTATGGGGTGCATTTCTATGATTTGGCATTTGAGAGTTGTATTCCTATACCCTTTTGAGAGTTCAGTATTACACATCCGGTGAGGATCTGGTGATTTGATTGTCTTATTTCTTAAGAGTCTCTATTTGGTTGATTGATTTGTAATGCACTACTTTGAGTTCATTTTTCATGATTGAGTAGGGTTGCATGCTAATTGTTTATTCTTCTTGACTAAAATTTCTTCGCAATCCTCTCACTTGTTCTTATTTTCTTTCGTTGCTCGGGGACGAGCAACACTTTAAGTTTTGGGGGGGTTGATTAGTGTGATTTATTGCTTGAAATTTGTGCTCTTAGATAACTCATTTTATATGATTTCTTGCATTTAATTGCATTAATTGGACTATTTGTGCTTAATTCTTGAGAAATGCATTATTTTGCTATTTTTATAAGAAATTGAAAAATTTGAAGCAAATAGTTGTCTAGTATTTTATTAAGTCAAAGTGAGATTAAAATAAAATTAAGATGAAAGCTTCAGATTAGATTAGGATTCCTTTTTGTAATTAGCATGACCCCACTACATGTTGACCGTGAATGAGGAAATAGGGAAGGATACGTGCCTCACTTGTAACCACTTCCTTTATCCTTGTCTTAATTTCACAGGTTTAATCAATTGAGAGAGAGAAAATAGCCATTGTTGTTTTCTTCATGATACCATTTCTCACCACAGCCGCGAAGTGACGTTCCACAGCCGAAAATTCAACACCCATGCCTGTTTCATGCCGCCGGAATTCATGGAAGCAAACTGCAGCAGAGCTTCCGCCGTCGCCCAGCTGACGGAATTAATGGAGAGTCTCGCCACTGCTGTCAATTCGAAACCAATCTTCGCCGGAAATGAGCCACCGCCACCATGGAAGCACTGCCGGAACTCGAAGAAGTCCAAGCCGCGATGAAGCTTCGCCGGAATTCACGCCCAGCAGAAACGCCCTTGGCCCGAAGACAAAAGCCCACCGCACCGGAGAAAACTGTTGATGCCTGGAAAAAAGAGGTAATCGTGTTTTTGCTTGAAAAGTCGCTTAAAGTGAGGAAAAAAAATGTTTTTCTCTGTTCGTGCAACCATGCTCGCTCGAGCAGTACAAAGGATTTTACGAAGCCAAAACTTCTTGGATCGTGCTCGATCAACTCTTGCTCGAGTAGCCCTTCAATTCAAAGTTGTCAAAGCTATTTTAAAATCGAGCTCGATCAAAAGCTCCCAGTGCAAGTCTGCTCGATCGAGCAGAACTACAAAAGTCAGAGTTTTATTGGTTAAAACAGCCACGTTGATGAGGAATGTATTGGGCCTTGGCCCATTCTTGCATGCGTTAAAGGGAAAACAGCTGGAAAGAAAGGAAGAACACGCATACTCCCCTTCTGGGAGAGATCCTCTCTCACCATTTCACACACACTCACACACAGTAGCTAGGGTTTATATTTTTTAGTTAGATTTTTATTCTAGTTGAAGATTTTGTTGTAGATTGAAGTTGTTGGAACTCCTATTAGGTGATTTCTTCTCTTTTATTTAATTTTATTGCTTATATTTTAATAATTATGATTTATTGTCTTTTATTTGTTATGAGTTTGCTTGTTATGTTGATTGTTGACTAGGTTTTTAGTGTTTTGGTGTTTTGAATTATGTGGGTGATTAGTTAGTGGTATGATTTTGTGAGTTTATCCTAATTGAAGGTTAGATGATTAGATTAATGGGGTATGTTTGATCAATTGCTTGTTGAGCTCTTTTAATTCACATGGGTAGATTGTTTGTTGCAACGAGAGTTGGATAGGCATATTTAGTTCATATGGGTGTGAGTTCGATTTTGTGATTTGAGTTAATATTGAGTTATCGCAACGAGAGTTGGGTAATTTCATTAGAAAATCCATTAATCTACATTAATTGCTTGAATCAACTTTTAGGTAATTAGTGAGGGGACCAAAGGTGGGGCACCTTAGTGTACGAGTGGAAAAGCATGCTAGGATTTTTCTTAGCCTTGTGTGATTACCCGGGTAGGAAACGGTGAACTATTCCTATAACAATCTACATGCTTAATTGACGTGTTATTCCTAGGCTTATCCAGTACGGTTTAATGTGTTTATTTTACGTGATTGCTCCTATCTTTGACCGACAAAAATGATAAATGAACTTATCGAACCATTGATTGATTACCCCGTAATGAAGAACACCCGAGCACATTTTTTTTCGTATTTGTTATCTTCGTTGATTTGTTAACTTGCTTTCTATCTTTAGTGTCTTATTTAGTTAATTTTTAAGTTCTAGTTTAATTTCTTTGTTCTAGTTAATTAATTGCTATTTTAGATTGTTGCGTTAGTTAATTAGGAACAAAATCGTTTACACTACAATCAAGCACCGACATATAGTATTAGGGCTACACTTGCCACTAATCCCATGGGATTGATAATTTAACCGGGCACTTACCTTTAATACACGAACTTCTTACACATGAGAAGTAAGTGTTGTAAAACACGTGTCAATTGTCCATCAAACTTTTCGAACAAATTGCCCTTGTTCGAAAATAGCATCCGAACATATGGCCCTTGTTCGAAAGCAAGCTCCGAACATTTAGGGATTTTTCAGTAAAAATTTTCGAACATATTGAATTTGTTCTGTTAAAAGTTTCGAACAATTGGCAGTTTTTGAGCAATTATTTTCGAACATTGGGCTTTTTTTGTTTATATTTTTTATGTTGTTATAAGTTTTGATGTTGTTCTACATTTTATTACAGTGCTCAGAAAATGATGATGAAGACAATATTAAGCGTGATTGTGGAGAGGAATTTGGATGTGAAATTGTTATGGATTACACTAGTGTTTTCACAAACACAGATTTTTTCCCTTCCCGTGATGCACTTATTGATTGGGTACGAAAAGTTGCCATTGAAAATAAAATGGTTATATCAATCAAGCGTTCTGATAGTGGATCGGGTCGGAGAAAACCTCATATATTATTAGCTTGTGAGCGGGAGGGCATGTATCGGCCACCAAAGAAAAAGAAGATTGGTTTTGTTGATGATGAAGAATGACCAAGTGGAAAAGATACGGGGTCAAAAAAATGTATCTGTCCAGAAAGGGACGGAGCAAGTTCCGTTTCAATGGAGTTTGGAGGTAAAATGTGGTACGCATAATCATCCGATTAACAAGTATTTTGAGGGTCATTCTTTTATGGGTCGCTTATCTGCTATGGAGGAGGCGTTTGTCGTTCACATGTCAAAATGCAATGCACCTCCCAAGTCGATTGTGAAAGCATTGAAGGAGAAGAACACCATCAATACCTCTACCATTCGGACAATCTACAATGCAAGAAAGAAACACAAGGTGAGCCAATATTGTGGACGTTCACAATTGCAGTACTTGATGAGTAAGTTTGTTGAGAATGATTGCTTTCATTCTTATAGAAGATGTGAGATGACAAACAGTTTGAAAGAATTATTCTTTTCACACCCCATTTCTATAAGTTTGGCTCGTGCTTTCCCGAAGGCGCTGTTGATTGATTGTACCTACAAGACAAATAGGTACAGATTACCATATTTGGATATAGTTGGTGTTACATCAACCGGCATGACATTTTCAGTTGCATCTGTATATTTGTTGGCTGAGAAAGAAGATATCTACACTTGGGCTTTGGGCGTACTGAAGGATATGTTGGGTGAAGGGTTCATGCCATCCATTATTGTTACTGATCGGGAGTTGGTCTTAATGAATGCTATCACCATGATATTTCCACATTGTAAACATCTACTTTGTAGTTGGCACATTGATAGGAATGTGCTAGCTAAGTGTAAACCGTTGTTCAAGTCCGGAAAGCAGTGGGAGGCATTCATGAAGCAAGTAAATGTGGTTATCAATTCGCATACTGAAAATGAATACAAAGAAGCCCTTCAGATCCTTCATTCCAAATTTGATGAGAAACCAGTGGACTATGTGGTTGATCAATGGTTCAATCCTTACAAAGAGAGGTTCGTGAAGGCGTGGACAAATCAATTGATGCACTATGGAAATACAAAGACTAACAAGTATATTTATTAATTCTGTATACTTTATTAAGTGGTTTAGGTATTTTTTTGTATATTGTATTTATGATTCTGTATATTTTGGTCATATTTAGGGTTGAGAGCCACCATGCCAGTTTAAAGAGAATGCTTGGAAACTCATTAGGAAATTTTGAGACTTATTGGGTGAAGTGTGATACCTTGTACGAAGCATGTCATACTGCTATTAAGGCATCATTTGAGAAAAGTAGGAATGTTGCTCAACATAAGTTCTCATCCAGTCTTTATAATGGTTTGCGTGATGTAGTCTCCATATATGCATTAGAGAAGTTGTTTGAGGAGGTGAAAGTTGTGAAAATGCCAGGGTTTGATGCAAGTGATTGCAATCATATTTTGAGAACAACGTATGATTGTCCATGTGCACACGAGATTGAAGAATATGTGTACGCAGACAAACCAATACCGATGAGTGCATTTGATACTTTTTGGAGGAAGTTGGATATGGAGCCGGTGGTAAAAGATGATGTGAAGGAAGCCACTGACTATCGTTTTGAAGATGCGGTTCGTGATATAGCAAGGGTGTATGAAAATTTTGATGAGAGTCGAAGATTGATTTATTTGAGAAATATGCGTGAGATGGCGAAGCCGGAGACGACTAATATGGTTGAACCGACCATTAAGATCGATCCACGTGGTAGACCAAAAAGTAAGAGTAAAAAGGCCTCAGAAAAATCCACGAAAAGGGATCCCAGTTTGTTTGAGTATGTTCAGTCGCAAGAGAGTGTGGTTTACAATGTAGAGAGTTCACTTTCATTGCCAAAGTCTCAAAACACAAGAGTGTCTAAAAAGCTACCGGTACATATTTATTCAACTATATAACTCGGTGAATGTACGAGAGTGTCAAATTGCGAATCTTGTACAGAGTGTTCTACTGGAAATCTATGTTAGTTAAATCCTTTTATTCAACTATATAACTCGGTGAATGTACGAGAGTATGATCAAATGAAAGGATAATCGCTTAACAAAAAGTATTATATATAAGGAAATTCTAATACAAAAGAAAAAAAATATATGCAGAGATACTTCTAATTCTTTTGTTTCATCTACATCGACATGTGTCCATTTATACAACTTCAACTAAACAAAACAACAAAAACCTAATACAACTTTTTAACAATCACGTACACTAAATTAGCATAGTGGTGGGCCACGTGCAAAGCACGTGTATAGCAACTATTATCTTTTAAAATTCTATTAATTATATATATATATATTAAAAAGAATCATTGTCCATACCACAAAATCCTCTAAATATATCCTATTTGTTAAACATACTTAAATAAAATTTAAAATATTATCATATATTACTAAGCATACCCCATTAATTCCTATAATACCCTTACTCTATCAAAACAAAAAATAAGGCAAATTTATTTATTTAGCGAACTTTTTGAATTGATTTATGGAAATATGGTAAAAATTGGCAGGTTTACGTATATAGAGCCAGTCGGTATCCTTGTATACCGATTGGCCACGTGTAACAGCAATTTGTATGTGGTCCGTTAAACATCTCCAGTCGGTAATACAAGATCCGACTGGAGGAGACAATTTCATCAACTTTCCAGTCAAGTTGGCAGCCTTCACGTGAATATACAGGTATTGGGCCGCGTGCGTGTAGTCAAGCTTGGGTAATTGTAAAACAGGTATTGGGCAGTGTGTTTTGGTTTTCAATGTTTGTTTGGGAATCAAATTTCCCTACAAATAATTGATAGCTTGCATGGGTTTCTTATATAATACACGCATGCATTGGTTTCTTATAACATATACAAATTTCATTTCCTTCTCCACAGAACATATTGCACAATTTTTTCTCTCTTATTATATGATCTTTGCAGAATATTATTTTCGATTCTCTACACCAAAATATATATATATATATATATATATATATATATCTCATCCTTCTATCAACATATCTTTCACTTCATAAATTGTTATTAAGCTGGGGAGCTGAGCACAAATAATATTTTTTAAAGTGTAAGTATAATTTTTTTTTTTTTTGTATAGGATGCATGTATTAAAAATTTCATTTTGTATATTTATATTATTTTATAGACTAACCTTGATATTTTTTTATGCAGCTTATATTGTCATTGAGAAAATATCACTTGACAATTTCAAATTATAAGGTAATTTTAATTTTTATAGAAGTTATTTAATTATAATGTATGTTGAATATACTTACAGAAATAATTATGTTATTTGGATCATATTTAATTGTGTTACTGTATCAATCTGTTTCTTCGATCATATTATTATGTCGGAAAATTACTATTTTTAGGACTTAATATGCTTCAAATATTATTAAATATTATTATCTTTTAAGTTAGAATAAAATCTGTGAATATTTAATATTATTGAAATGAATATTATTAAAATGTTATTAAATATTACTCTCTAAATTAGAATAAAAACAGTAAAATAATAACATTAAATTAATATTATCTTTTGTCAAACTGTAAAAATTAATACCACATTTTCTTTATTTTATTTTTATATGCATGGCGTATGATTAATAATTTGATTTTTATTATTTTATATTAAATTAATACTTCAATTTTTATTATTTTTATTATAATTTGATTCAAGGGTTGAAACCACTGGAAAACCACTTTTTAGGACATATATATCCTTATACAAGTTATAAGGAGCTTTCCGAGGCATCACAATTCACATGCATGCACAATCCACTGCTTTTAATCATTTAGTTTATCATATTCATCAGTTTTTAAGTATACAAAATATAAATTTGAAGATGTATTAGTTTATCACAGTTCACATTCATTAGTTTTTTAGTATAAAAAATATAAATTTGAAAATGTATTAGTTTATCACAATTCACATTCATTAGTTTTTTAGTATAAAAAATATAAATTTGAAGATGTATTAGTTTGTTATACTTATTATAAGAAGTTTAATTTATTACCAAAGATTATATAAAAATATACAGTGCAATTAAAAAATGTAAATAAAAAAAATTTGAAAGTAATTAATTATAAAGAGTAAGACTATAATTCTATGATAATGGAAAATATAAATGGTTGTGTTTAAGCGAGACACGAAATTTAAATATTACTATCTTCTAAATTAGAATAAAAACAGTGAAATAATAACATTAAATTAACACAAAATTTATAAGTATTTTTAAAATATTTGTTAAAATAAAATTTCAATAATATAAAATTTTAAAATAAACTATTTATAATTTAAAAAAATGCTTTATTATACTAATATTATTTGTATTTGCAATAGAAGACATGACATCCTCTTACGATATCAGAATTTATGTGCGGCTTCGTCGAACTATTGTGGGAGAAAGAATGGTGGATCGTATGATTAATTTCGATGAAATCTATTATGTTTATTGTTCGAGATCAAGGGATTAGACATGCAAGTGCATTCCCTTAATGTATTCATCATTATTTATGATGGGAGTTTACCGACAAACTATCCTATTAGAAATAATCACGATCTTAGTTATTCGTTTCATCCATAAAGTGGCTTAAATGAGGTTGAGCTATTAGTGGAACGTGATATTTTGGAACAGTTTCAAGCATGGGATCCCTGGAAAAGCACTGGACCTTTTGAAGTGAATGAGGCTTCGCAGGTGAGCTATAACGCATCGGATGCTTGGGAAAGTCAACAAAACCAACCAGTAGGGTCTATCCATGACGACACTAATGATCCTGACATTGGACCTTTCTGTACCACAATAGAGGCCCCTGTTGGCATCTCAACTTTTGATCCAACTTGTGATCAATTTGAGGGAGATAGTGATAACGATTTTGAAAATCTGGATCATGAATTCGGTCACGAGGGACTGCCAAAAGAGGGTGATAATGCTGAAAATTTCTCGATGCCAAGAGTGACACCTCATCCTAGTTTGCATGGAGTGTCATTTTTTGATTCGACATATGATGACGTACATGTTGATTCAACGGGAACTCCAATAGGGGATCTCTTGTATGATGCTGTACTTTGAGACAAGGGATGGTGTTTAAAGATAAGGATGTTGTGATCAATGTCGTGAAGGATTATTCAATACGACATGCAAGACGTGAGTATAAAGTCGTAGAGAGCAACAAGACCACAATGAAGATTGTGTGTAAGCAGAACTTTGCTGAAAATTACCCAACATCGCAACATTGGAAGTGGTATTTGCGTGCCTCATATCGGAAAAAATATGGTTATTGGGAAATCACCAGGTTGGGGCCGCCACATACCTGTCTGATGGACAATGACTCACAAAGGCATGCAAATCTCTGCAAAAATTTGCTTGCAGCTGACATGGAAAGCCTTATACAGGTTGATCCAGGATACGACGTCAAGTATGTCGTGGAGCATGCACAAGCTAAATACAATTAAAAGATTTCATATCAACAGGCGTGGCAAGCATTGAAATGTGCCAGGGAAAACTTGTTTGCAGCTTGGGAGAGTTCATGTCAATTTTTGCCCAAGTACATGGGGGCCTTGCAGAAATGCAATCCTGAGACCATTGTAGAGTGGTATCTCAAGGATACTATTGGTGAGAACATGCACACGTTGGGGTATGTCTTCTGGGCATTCAAACTATGCATCGAGGCATTCACGCATTGTCGCAAAATACTTACTATAGATGGTACACACCTTTATACTAAGTATAAACATAAATTGCTGACTGCTAACACCGTAGATGCCGATCAGAAGATTCTTTCAGTAGCTTATGCCATTGTTGATAATGAAAAGTTTCGATCTTGGTATTGGTTTCTTGAAATGTTAGCCATGCATGTTGTTCGTGACATAGATGGGGTATGTCTTATTTCCGATAGACATAAGGGAATATTGAAAGCAGTAGATTATGTTCCAGCATTTTGTGAACCAAGAGGAGTGCAGCGCTATTGTTAAAGGCATGTTGCTTCAAACTTCAATGCTCAGTTCAAGAATCGGAAATTGAAAAACTTGTGTTATAATGCGGGTAAGTCTTTGACTGTGAGAAATTTTGAGATAAAGATGAATGAAATTAGAGTAATAAGTGAAGAAGTTCATCAGTATCTAAGAGAAATCGATCCTAGCAAGTGGACATATTGTCATGATGGAGGCCACAGTTTTGGTGTTATGACAACTAACATGTCTGATTGCATCAACGGTGTTCTTAAGGGTGCACGACGCCTCCTAATCACAACACTTGTCAGTGCAACTTTTGCACGATCTAAAAATATTTTTTTGATTCGTGAAAGTGAAGCGCTCAATCTAGTGCAAATTAATCGGAGGTGGACGAATCATGTTTGGCGTAAGTATGATGCAGCACAGCGATTGGGGATGACTCATCGAGTAGACCTTTATAATCATACTAGGGGAACAACCAAAGTCAGTACTCGTATTATGGACTCGATACGGTATCGCATACATAAAGTTTCATTATCAAAACGAGAGTGCGATTGTGGGGAATGAATGTTGGATGGTATTCCATGCTCGCATGCATTGGAGGTGTGTAGGCAAATCCAAGTTGATCCAAGTATATACGTGCTTAACTGTTACAGTACAGATGAGTATGTTTTGACTTACACTTCTCGAGTTTTTGAGCCATTGCCAGATCCTGAAGAATGGGATGAACCATATTTTCAATTGAGACATAACCCTGAACGCAGAATAAGGCGCTGTGGTCGGGATGTAACATCTAGAATTCATAATGAAATGGACTGGGCTCAAACTCGCGCCAGGCAACAGTACCAAGCAGAAGATAGAATTGGACCTTCTCATTAATGATGTTATCACGAAGTTGAAAAAAATTAATTGTGTTAAATTCTATCTGTTCACATGATTTGTAATTGTAAACCTTTAATTATATTTTAATGAATTTTAGATCAGTGCACTTGTGGAGAGATGGCGCCAAGAGACACACACATTTCATTTTCCTATCGGCGAGGCCACTGTCACGCTCCAAGATGTTGCCATAATATGGGGTCTGTCGATAGAAGGATCTCCTATTATATGCAATGATGAAAAACACACTTTTACCAAGTGGTGACAATTGTGTCGTGATTTGTTGGGCATCGAGCTACGAGACTACGATATGAGAAATAAAAGTGCGATCTTATTGACCTCTCTGAGTGATCATGTGAAATATTCTACTGTGATATACGATGATTCACCACAGGTAGATGTCGATCGATATGCACAGGGGTGTGCACTTTTACTTTTAGAGTCAGTAATGATGCCCGATAGCACCGAAAATTCTATCCCATTAGTATAGTTGAATTTTTTGGAAGATGTCGATAGGGTCATAGAGTATAGTTGGGAAAGTGCAGTATTATCGAGTTTATATCGTGAACTCTGTACATCTTACCACGCTGATAAGTCCAGCATCAGTGGACCTTTACCATTGTTACAAGTAATTTTATGTTCATTTTAAAAATATGGAAATAAATATTAATTATTTTACTGTACACTGTCACCAATTTTACTATTTCATGCATATTTGGGCATGGTCAAGGATAACAACCATACAACCCTCAAATGTTGTGGTATGCTCATATAAGGGAGCTTAATGGGTGTGGATGATCGCGATTTGGGGCTTCCACCTTATGGGGCTAGGTATGCTTTTCTATAAATCGCATAACAACCACTATGTATACTTATTGTGTTATTTATATGAATTATAGGTGGGTACAATATCACGATTATACTGAAAGTGCAAGTCACACCATTCGTCCATATTGAGATATATTTGATCGGTTGTCTGATGAACAAGTAAGTTACTAACATAGTCATCTCGATAAATACATCATGTTGTGGTAATTATTAATTTATTTTTTTTGCAGTTTATCTGGGAACCATATGATATGCAGTTATTAGATATATCGACTCTTAGACCCCGTTGTTTGTCGAAGAATTGGAGGTCACAGTGTCCACTAATTAATATTGGTATAGTAAAGCTTCATTATCTGAACCGGGTACTCAGACAATTTGGAATGAGACAATACATTCCAAGTGATATAAAGACGAGAGACCAAGCCTTGCATAATGAAACTCGCAAAGGGAAGTCCGTCTTTAATTGGTTGATAAAACATCGACGATGGATTGGATTTTGGCAGATTAGACAACCGTTCGTGTCGTGTGATCATATAAATGGAGGTGCTAGCATGACATGTGACTATTTCCAGTGGTACAATCGAATTACTCGGCGATTAATTTCACCTGCACAGTACAATGTTGTGGTTCGAGGTTTTCAGCCACCAAGAACATCTACTCGAGATGTTTTGGTAATTATACTATCTAAAAATTTATCTTGTAATGTATCATCGTATGTTAAAAATGCTGATAACAATATATTTTTTGTATTTCAGGTCTGATGGTTTTCTAAACTTTTGATTAGTCGAAGACGGGCTAATATTGATGACAGGGCATCAGTACATGATTATTTTGAAACGTTGGATCAATTCATCGCGGAAGTGGGGCCTATCCTAGAAGTGCATCCATATCTTGTGGATCCACTATCTCCAGATGCATGCAGAGATACTGAACCAAGGACTACAACACAGCTGCGAAGAAATAGCTCTGTAGAACGTGCAGATGTGGGACCTTCAACGTCTACAAGACAGAAGAGAAGAAATAGTTCTGTAGAATGTGGAGATGTGAGGCCTTCAACATCTACTAGACAAAGAGAAAGAAATTCCTCAGCAGCAGTATAGGAGTCCCCTTTTATGCGACGTGGTATGCAATGTATAAAATTACTTCAATAAATAACAAGTTTAAAGACATATTTCATTTATTACTCATATATTATTGTAATGCATGACAGATATCTCACAAGGACAAGATATACCTCAATATGCACCCCCCCCCCACACAGAGTGCTAATCATGGTATTTATGATATATTATTGTTAATTTGTTAGATGCTTGGGGACAATATGGGGTACCTCAATATGCGTCTTCCATACAAAGTATTGGTCAGATATTAGAAGATTATTTTTATTTGTATTTATTTATATTTTTTATTTTTGTTATTATTATTCATTTGATAGGTGTTTGGCCACAATATGGGATACCTCAGTATGCTGGAAATGAGGGAGCTCTGACTGGATCTCTTGATTACCCGCAATATGCAGGAATTGGTATGCAGTTTATAAAATTACATTATTTATTTTATTACTATAAAAAAATTAAATTATATTTTTTATCTATTATATATTTATCGTAATGTATGACATATGCTTCTACTTCAAGATTGTATGATGTACATACAGCAGACATTCTTACATCATGGAGTGGATCATTTTCTCAATTATTAGGAGCACCTTTTGATATGAATGCATATCAAGCTCAGTTGGCATTACAAAGGCCAATTTACTGCTCATCGCCTATACCATTTGCGGGCATAAGTGAAACTCCTATACCAGATCTAAATCAACAACCATCTCGTTTACCTTGTCTTAGTGATCGTGAAAGACATCCACCAAAATGTGGCACACGTGGTCATAGGCGCTTTCACTAATTGAGTGATATAATGTACATATAAATAGATATTTATTGTTATCAAATTATCACATGTAAAAATACCACAATATACTCATTTTTAACTTCTAAATTTATTTTACTCACATCTATTTTAAAAAATCTTTTATACCTAAGTCATGGTAAAAGACTTAAATACCCTAATAAAATGGTATAAAAGAGTTAATAACTTTGAATATGATGAATTGGAGTTGACAAATTAATTACTACATAAATTCGCGAATTTTGTGGTATTAGTTTTTTTTATATATAACATAAAAATGTTATTTATTTATAAATATAATATTCAATTATAAAATAATCAATTTTTATTTAATTTATTTAATTTTTATAGTATCAATTTGTATTAATCTAAAAATAATTAAAATAATTAAATAAAAAATTAATTTATATTTTTCATAAATTTTAATATAAATAAATTTTAACAATATAATAAATTTTTAACCAACAATGTAATACAATAAAATAAAATTTTAATAACAATGTACGAAAAAAAAAAACAAATTTTGGCACTTGAATAAAAGATGAGCATTGGATTCCATTGTGATTTCATGTGAAGGTGTGAATACTGCCATGTGAAGGACGACTGCCAAAATAAATGCTGATGTGCCTTCAAAATAAAATAAAAAAAAGAAAAGTAAAGTGAATGCTGCTGATGGCCGAAATGATGATGTCCCAAAAGCTGAATTGATGTTCCCACCAGTCGGTTCTCTTAGAACCGACTGGACACGTTGCACCTATATTGGAATAATGGAACACAAATGTCACCAGTCAGTGTCTAGGATACCGACTGGATTTTCATTCGGAAATCCCAGACCCGACTGCCTTTATTTTGCTAAACATCTCAGTTATCGCCTCATTTCAGTAAATACATTTTAAAACATCGTTAAATAAATAAATTTACCAAAAAATAATACATTCTCACCTTTTCCTTTACTACAAAAACATAATATGAAAAAAAAAACTTTGACTCTTTCTTAATTTGTAAAAAATCATAAAAATTGAATATTGTTTTAAAAAAATTACAAATTTATAAAATTCTTAATAACAAAATTCGGATTCTTAATTTGAAAAAAATATAAAATGGTTGACAGTTATAAACACTAATGCTCCATTTGGTAGTGTGTAGAAAATTAATACGTAGTGGTGAAATTTCAATTATTAAGTGAGAGATTTGTATTAAATCTTAGTGTTTGGTAGTAAATATATAAAAATAGATTATTTTTGTATTTTTGTTTGGTAGGATGTAGTTGGTGTAATTTAATAATTATTTTTAATGGTGTTTGATAGGAAATATATGTGTTAATATTTGCCAGTCGTGTTGAGGAGCAATTCCTTATCTCAATTACTGTTGACAATTTATTTCTAATACCACCTCAATGATGAGATACATACTACGAAAATAACAGTAGAAATAAAGATAAAAATGTGTATTAAAACTCTCGAACCGTGAATAGTAATAGATCGGAAAATTTTTCTACTGTCTTCCAAACAACTGATTTTAAGTACAAAATCCCCTTATCTCACCTTATTCCCAACCACCAAATGCTACCTAGGGATGGCAACGGGGCGGGTCTGGGACGGGTTTAGCCTGTCCCAGGACCCGCCCCGCCAGGAATTTTTAGGACCCGAGACCCGCCCCGTCCCGCCTTAATTATGAGTTGGACCCGCCTCGCCCCGTCCCACGAACCCGGCGGGTTTTACCCGCCCCAACCCGTCTACCCGACTATTTTTTATTTTATTTTATTTTTATCATACATATCATATACTTTATACAAAATATAATAAATTTTAAAATATAACATCAATATGCATATGCATAATTCAAACAACAATAAATATGCAAAATAATCCACTTCAAGTTTCAACTTATTAAATTTAAATATTTAAAATCACACATATATTGTTTATTGAAATTAAAATAATAAAAAAAATTAATAAACTCTAATTTGTATAATTTTTGCTCATGACTTTATGCACATATTTAATCTAATAATTTAATGAATATGTTAATTAATAGTCTAATTTTTATATATTTAATTATACATATATAATATATATAATATATTTAATTAATATATATATATATATATATATATATATTGGGCTGGTTCGGGGCGGGTCCACTAATACCAAGACCAATCACAAACCCGGCGAGTTTTTGGTCAAACTGGTCTAAACTCATCCCGCGATCCATTTGACCGGATTTTTACCCGACCCGTACGAGATGGGTTCATGGCGGGTCCAGATTTGAATCCGCCGCATTGCCATCCCTAATACTTCATGATAAAATAGATGGAGTATGATGATTTAATGAATATGAATGGGGCAGGACCTAAATCTGAAATTCATTTTTATAGCCCATTCCTTATTGTCATTAATTAATATGAGATAATTATAAAGCATACTTTCATAGAAGCATAGCAGCACTTCAATGTGGATAAGCATTCAGTTGATAATCCCTCATCTCGATCCGAATCGTTTGAATGCTATAAAGATCTAAAGGTAATACTCTCGGATCTGTTCATTTTCTTGTAAATTGGAGATTTTTTCTCTAATATTTGTAGATCCGAGAAGAATTTTTAACTGTAGCATCCAATATGTTCTTGGAGCATTTTTTCGTCCACCTAATAACCTCGATTTGTACTCCTGTTATCTCCAGATTATGTTCTTAAGATAAGTGCCCTTTCACGGGGATAAACCTTTTGCTGTTGTTGTTGAATTCTCATGAATAAGTATCTGCAGATAATTAATTGTTTGATAGTATTTTATTCCTGGAGTTGAAATTCTTCTATTGATTCACGGTTTTTGCGATAATGTGAATTGGATGTTCAATCGTATTTAAGGCTAGTGATTTTATCTTTCCAAAAAAAAAAAAAAAAACCTTGTAGACTGGCTTTGTTTCAGTATTCTTTCCTGTTAAAGCTAGTGAATCTGTGGATTAAGTGATCTCGGAGAACTTCTACTAATTTGATTGTCTCTCTGGAATGATCCACAGTGCGAGGGGGGTATCATAAGGAGGAGCTGATGTATTAAATTCTGTTGTTATTGTTATCAAATGGTTCCCCTGCAGATCACAGATCCTACACTTGAGGTATGACTCTCTTATTGATTATTTTGTCATCAGGATTGGATTAACCTTTTGAGAATTACTCATGAAAATGCTGTAAAAAAGTTGGAATGTTCTCACAAATATTTTGCTCATTTTATGAGTATGAACAGTTGAGGGGTTGAACTTTAGTGATCTTGGAATTAAGTAGATTTGCTTTCTGTTTCAAACATTTATAAGGATGCTCGCTTCTTGATGAATTTCATAATTATTTAAGCTTTTGCTAAAATTGAATTTGTTATGCTCATTGGTATAATTGCATTTTAATTGAGTTTAGACATTGAGCCTGGTCATTATGTGGTAACTGATACACTTATAATTTGTTTAGATGTTAAATACCTCGCTTTTCCCTTCCTAAACCCCTTACCCAAAAATAATCAAATTTAAGGTGAATAGAAGAAGGTTGGCTTTCGTAAATAGAATGTTATTGTAGTTTATTACACCAGTTATATGTGTCACTGTCTGAATGCAGAGAGAGTAGTTTAGGGAGAACCACTTCTCAGTTTTTTTTAAATTGGGCTTTCTTGGATCCAAAACATTCATAGATTTTCACCAGTCTGCAAAATAGTCATTCTAATTATCTTCCAAAAAACATTATTCCTGAGTAACTATTGAGCAGTATATCATGCTTTGTTTAATATGGATGGATTTTCTTTTTCTTTTCCTGTTGAATTTTGCACAGTAACTATTGAGCAGAATGTTGATTACCATTGGAAAAAGTAAGGGGGCACTTGTTTCAAATGGGAATGAATTTTTTTTATGAATTTCTTTTTCCTTCTTTACTTTTACATGTGTTCAATGAGAGTTTATGTTCATTGTGGTTACATCATCAGTGTTGTGCTCCAATTTTAGAATAAGTTGACAAAAAAGAAAGTTGTTGATTGTGATATGGGGGATTGATTGAGGAGCATGATTATAGGATGAGATGAGGGTAATCAAATGGGGTAATGATTATCTTATTTAGGAGGAAAATCAATGTTGTGTACCTCATTTATTCTCATTACCTTCTATAATTATTATATATGTATCTCCACTCTCATTACCATTGAGGAATTTTATATCAAGCGCCCCCTAAGTTCTGCATTTTCCACAGTACCTTTAATTGGAGTAAATCTTGTGATTCTGAATGCAGGTTCTTCATGTTCTCTGATTGAATGTGTCCTCAAGGTCCATTCCAGTTTTGAGAAGTCGGTCAGACAAAGTTGAGCCGAGCGGAGCCCCTCACATACTGCAATTCTGTAGAAGGAACAAATAAATTGAGTGTTAGGTAGAGTATATAATGACCAAATAAAAATACGAAGCCTAAATTAAATGCAACAGTCTAAATTAGAAAAGCAAGCATTTAACATATGGTATGAATAAATAAATGGGTCAATTACGAAATGGTACAAAAAATAAATAATTTTTTTAGATTGGTACGATATTAAAAAAAAATAGCTTTATTATTCAACTTATATTTATATTATTATGCAAAAAATTTGTACCTATTTGAAAATAGTGCATTATTTTTGTATCAATCTATAATTATTTGTAAATAAAATTTAATGTTGAGTAGATTATGTAATGACCAATATTAAGCTGAAAGAAATATGTTCCGATTCGGTCTATTTGGTTTTTTCAATCTATTCGGTTCTGATGGTACAGAACCGGATTGAACCGAATAAATCTATATTTTTAAATTTTAAAATTGAAAATTTTAGGATCGAATTGAGCATATTGAATTTCATCGGTTCAATGTTTCGATTTTTTCAATTTTATGAATATTTCTAATTACTCTATTAGTTTCGTGATTACTTTCATAGTTGTTTTGAGCACACGAATCAAGGACAAGTAAGTTGTGGGTGTAAAGTTAAATAATAAAATAAGAAAAAATATGTATTTTATTAGTTTTTGTGAGTTCAAAAAGCTAGGTGTGTGAGTAGAATTGAGATGTTCAAATAAAATAAGCGTGAAAATATTTCTAGATGGATGGTGTATTACATTACATTTTAAATGTAGTTTGAATAAATAAATTGCACTTGAATAAATAAAATGAGAAAAACATTCTCACATGAGTAAGCAAGGGTCAAGAAAACCAAAATAATAGTATTTGACTGTTAACAGTTGAATGAAGGAGTATCCTTTTATAGGGCAGAAAATATATGAGTTATTAGTCACAAGCTGCTATGACTTGTTTGGTTGGTGGGTCAAAAGTCAAGTCCACTATCCCTTGTTACACGGTTTCTTTCACAGTTCACACCTCCAGCAGAGACCCAACAATCCTCTTGAAATTGAGATGTGTCTACTCCTACTCCTGTCATTTTCGTAAATGGCATTTCTTCTTCTCCTCCTCCTCCTCCTCTTCTCGGAGCAATTGCAGGCCCAACAGAGCTACGTCAACAACAAGCAGCTCGCCTGCTACGAAACCCCAAATATCACTCTTGGTTTCGTCTGCAACGCCGCCACCTCCTGCACCTCCTACCTCTCCTTCCGCTCCACCCCCACTTACAACACCCCCGCCACCATCGCCCATCTCCTCGCCGCCGACACTTCCCTCATCGCCGCTGCCAACAACATCTCCCACTCCGCCTCGCTCCCCGTCGACACTCTCCTCATCGTCCCCATCAACTGCTCCTGCTCAGGGGTTTATTACCAGCACAATGCCTCCTACCTCCTCCAACACCAGGGCGAGACCTACTTCGAGGTCGCAAATATCACCTACCAAGCTCTCACCACCTGTCAGGCCATGATGGCTCAGAACCCCTACAACGACCGCCGCCTCTTCCCGGCGATGAATCTCTCCGCCCCCCTCCGCTGCGCCTGCCCCACCCCCGCACAAACCGCTTCCGGCTACAGATACCTTCTCACCTATCCCATCCGTGAGGGCGACAATTACAACTCTATCGCCACCACTTTTGCCGGCGCCGGAGCCGACGCACAGGGCATCATCGGAGCTAACATGCTTACCCAGGATCAGCGAATTTTTTTCTTCACCCCACTTCTCGTGCCCCTGAAAACAGAGCCAACAAAACAGAACACCGACACCAGGGCTTCGCTGCCCCCACCTCTCCCCCCTCCGACGCTTCCGATCACCCCTTCCGGCGGCGGCGATTCTAGCTCACGCAAGTGGGTTTTCATCGGCGTCGGAATCGGAGCCGCGATCTTGGTTACACTGTCGTCAGTCTTGGCGGTTTGGTTCTTCCGTCATCGCCGCCGCAAGCCTCCATCACCGCCTCCTAAGCTCGCGGACGAATCCGGATACGCGGCGGCGAATTCAACGTCGTCCACCTGGTCGGAAGGCATCCGGAACGCCACCGAAACTCTGACGGTATACAAATTCGAGGAGTTAGAGAAGGCCACAAATTCATTCGCCGACTCCAACAGAATCGACGGAAGCTCCTCTGTTTTCCTCGGCTCATTCAAAGGGGACGACGCTGTGGTGAAGATCATGAAAGGCGATGTTTCCGGTGAGGTGGCTGCGCTGCGAAAGATCAACCACTCCCACATAATCAGGCTCTCTGGTTTTTGCCTCCGGCAGGGCATCACCTATCTGGTGTATGAGTATGCAGAGAAAGGCTCCCTCGCCCAGTGGCTCCGCCCTAAAGGCCGCCTCAGCTGGAAACAGAGAGTTCAGATAGCTTACGATGTGGCGGACGCATTGAATTACCTCCACAATTTCACCAGCCCTCCTCACGTCCACAAGAATCTGACCACCACTAACGTCCTTATTGATGGCGACATGAGGGCCAAGATCGCCGATTTTGGGCTGTCAAGGACATTGGACGGCGGTGATGAAGCCGGCGTGCTAACAAGGCATGTTGTGGGGACTTATGGATACATGGCTCCTGAGTACATAGAGAACGGATTGGTCACGCCGAAGCTCGATGTGTTCGCCTTGGGGGTGGTGATGCTTGAGCTCTTATCCGGGAAGGAAGCCGGAGAGGAGCTGAGGGGGAGCGTGAATGTGAGGGAGTTCATTGATCCTTCTCTTGGGAAGGAGTATCCATTGGAGATGGCATACTCCATGGGTGAGCTTGCTAAAAGATGCGTCTCCCATAGCCTCGACGCGCGTCCCTCTGCGTCGGAGGTGTTTGTGGCTCTGTCGAAGCTTCTCTCGCTTTCCTTGGATTGGGATCCTTCTCTGGACGATACATCCAACAGCTTCAGCCAATGAGTGAGTGATCCAGCAACAATTTGTTAAACTCCCTATTGATACATACATAATAATGATACTAATGCTATAGTATGCAGGACATGCACATTCGGTATTCACAATAAAGAGATGCGTATTACTAATACTAGCCACTTCCATACATTTTATTTCCAGCTTCGAGTTTATTTAGGGATCTTGCAATGAGGTTGTCTTCTGTGCATGCTTACCTCTTAGTAGAAAGTAGGCACCCCAAGTTTCAATCAACGGATCACTAATTTTTTCGTAAAATAGTATTCTCGAGCTTGTATCGTACCGCCTCTATACTTGTGTCCTTCCAATATAGCGGTGTAGTCAAAGTCATTTTAGCAACTATTTTTTTTAAAATATATATTTTTCTAATATATTATTTCTAACGTAGTTACTATTTTATTATTTTTATTAATCTGTGTGCAAAAAATCTATAAATTCATCAGAAATTGAACTCAAAAATGGCGAGTAATATTAACATAAGAAATGATTCTCAATAGTATTATATAAGACTTGTGAGGATTAATTGTGCATCAGTGTATGCTTTGAAATATTTATGAACCTATAAAATTGGACTACAAAATCGAGTCAAGTCCATCAATCCTACTAATTATGTCGTGTTTAGCAAACTTTTTATAACATATATTTTATTATTATTGCGTGGCTTTAGGATGAGATTGTAAATTATCAATTATTTATATACGTTGGGAAGTTGTCCAAGGAACTGATTTGTTCTTTCTTAATAGTACAGAAAGATGAGATCATATATATATATTGATTTAAGGTACACCAAGCAACATATATTACGTGAGTAACATTTAAAGTTTCAACCATATAAACTTCTTTTTTTTTTTTTTCATTTTCGTGGAATTTTTTAAGTATTGAAAAGTACCAATATGTATTGTTCAATATAAAAATTAATATTTTTATCAAGAAAAAAATTATTATAAAATCGAATCAAGTAAAAGTTATTAAGTGTTTACAACTCAACAATCTGACCCCATTCTAGGATTGTATACGATGGAGAGATGAAATAGCAGGCCTTTTGCATGTTATTATTCTGCGCACGTTTTTTTTTTTGGTGGACTTTTGCAAGTTGAATAATTTATGAACAATATTAGGGGTTCTCCTATTTTTCTATCTCTACAGTATTATTCTTGAATCGATGTTAGGCAGATGGTGTTTGACTTTCAATCGATACATCCGTGCATCAATTGGTTCCTATAATATTTCACCGTCGTCAATCTCACGTTGATAACTCCATGGAAATGAGAGAGTTGAAATACCAGATTGACACTTTATCAATTTATTCGAGTGATGCATCTAAAACAAACTTAGCCCGTCGTATTATTAATCTGACACCATTCTAGAATTGTACACTCAATCATCAAATGAAATTCTCGCACAAGCTTGATCATTCACTAAAACCCAATCCATAACATAACCTAAAGTTCTATAATTTTACACTTGATATAGCCATGCATATTATTAAAAATAATGTCATTTCTCCACTTCCATAAAAACCACGCTAGAAACCAAATGCATGTGGCAAAACATTTACCTCTTTAATTTTCCTAAGGAGCATGCACCTAACTATGAACGAGAATATTTAGTGCGATATGAACTTGTAACATTTCCATCCAAATAGCATATGAGTTGCCCCACTCAAATAGAAAATGTTTCTATAATTTCAATTTCAATTTTTTAGTGTTGCAAATTATATATAAAAACTTTACTTCTCTTCTTGTTTTATATAGTGTGAAACTCTCAATTCTTTAGGAGTATATACATATCTATTATATATGAATGCACTTATTCCATGCCAATTTCTAACTGTTCAACCCAGCTAAATAGTATTTTTATATTTTTTATACTCGATATTCGATCAATAATTTAAGTAAATTAATCTCATTTTCCACTAACAAAAGCTAGTAGCTAGATCAACATTTAGTCTGATGTAATATACTAATATGCAATATATGTCCTTGGTGCTAATTAAAGAAATGAATATGACCAGTATCTATTAGTTGACTTTTCTCAATTAATTGAAAAAAACCCTGAAGTAGTATAATTTTTTATATCAGCAAAAAAGACTTCATTGATTCTTCTCAGGAAGTGGCATCAGAAATGTCCTTCTTTGCATATTACATAAGAATGTTTTTCTAGAGATGAATACACAAAAAACTCAGATTATGCATTGTATACTCCTAGACCATTCACCAAAACAAATATCATTAAGTTTTGTTGACCCAACTCTAATCCAACTCCACACTCTATTCTTGAGCTCCAATATAGTTTTCTCCTCAGAGGTCCTCTTGTTCTCAAATATCGCTTTATTCCTAACTTTCCAAATTAGCCAAGCCAAATATTCCCAAATGCCACCAAAAGATAAATTTGTCATTCCTCATATTAAATAAATTGGAAAAGTGAAGGAAATTGATGGATGGTTTAGATGATAATGTGGTCCTCACCCCACCCATTCACAACACTTCATCCATATTTTGTATGAGAAATGACATTTAAACAAGATGTGACTTACTGTTTCTTCCTTCTCCTCACAAAAAGAACATTTCATTCCTGCATCATTAGGAATAATGTTTCTTTTCTGAAGTTTTGGGATTGTCGGCAATCTGCCCCGGATTACTCTCCATGCATGTATATTTACTTTATTAGGCACCCATTTATTCCAAATCACTCTAAACTCCTCCAATTTTTCTCCAGTATCACCTTGACTTTGACGAAGCAACCAATTATAAGCATCCTTCGTGTTGTATCTTCCATTTGCTCCGAGTGTCCATCTCCAATAATCTTCCTCGTTCCTCTTCAATTTGTACATGTTTACAACACTACACAACTCGTTAACCCACACTCTCTCTCTCTCTCTCCAAGAGATTTCTCCTCCATTTCCATACCCATCTCCACCCCTCACCACTCCATTCACCCATCTCACTCACTCTAGCATTTCTATCTTTCGCTAAAAGAAATAATCTAGGAAAGTGACTTTTGAGAGACGTACCCCCAGCCCACCCCTCCTCCCAAAACCAAGTACTCCTCCCATCTCCTACTACCTTCTCTAACTTATATTAGAACCACTCTCCGCCTCCTACACCAGTTGCCTTTAAAATTTTCCCCCACCACCCGGTAGGTTTTTGCTCTCTTCTAGAACTCAAAAATCCTAAATCTCTACCCCACGGAATCCCCCACCTCGATTCAATTACTCTAGCCCACAAACTCCTTGTTTGCCAAAATCGTGTCTCACGCAAGTGTACGTGGTCGTAGTAGATATGACAAGTTGACCAAGTTAAAATATCGAACACAGAAAAACGATGCGATATCAAACAAGTATTGAGTGTTCACAAAGGTTCAAGCTAGGAAAACAAGAAAAGGATCATGGTTTCTATCTACTTTAGCAAAGCAAAGTAAGTCTAACTATCACTTCTAGGAAGTGAGCAAGTGTGGTGTGTGCATGGAAGTACTCCTACTATGGTTCACCTAGTGCTTATTCATCCTAGCATGCAAAAGGTCACTTGATGTCTTAATTGAGCTAAGAACTTTAACTAATGTCTAGATCTCTCTACAACACAAGCTAAAGGGCTCTATTAGGTGTATAGATCTCTCTAACAACACCTAGGGATGGCAACGGGGCGGGTCTGGGACGGGTTTGGCTTGTCCCAGGACCCGTCCCGTCAAGAATTTTTAGGACCCGAGACCCGCCCCACCCCGCCTCAATTTGGAGTTGGACCCGCCCCGCCCCGTCCCACGAACCCGGTGGGTTTTACCCGCCCCGACCTGCCTACCCGTCTATTTTTTATTTTATTTTATTTTTATCATACATATCAAATGCATTACACAAAATATATAAAATTTTAAAATATAACATCAATATGCATATGAATGGTTTAAACAACAATAAATATGCAAAATAATCCACTTCAAATTTCAACTTATTAAATCTAAATATTTAAAATCACACATATATTGTTCATTAAAATTAAAATAATAAAAAAATTAATGAACCCTAATTTGTACAATTTTTGCTCGTGACTTTATGAACATATCTAATCTGATAATTGAATGAATATGTTAATTAATAGCTTATTTTTTATATATTTAATTATACATATATAATATAATATATTTATCTAACATATATATATATTATATACGGGGCGGGTTCGGGGCGGGTCCACCTAATACTAAGACCCGTCCCAGACCCGGCGGGTTTTTGGTCAAACGGGTCCAAACCCGGCCCACGACCCGTTTGACCGGATTTTTACCTGGCCCGTACGGGGCGGGTTCGTGGTGGGTCCGGGTTTGAACCAACCCCATTGCCATCCCTAACAACACCCAGTACTCTAATTAAGAGGTCTAGACTTAAATACAATTCTCATTGGTCATATAAGTCATTAATCAAACACTTGACATGCACAACATTCAATAAAAAACATACATGAATAAGCTCAATTCTCATGTCTTGCTAATCCACTAAAGCTCTAAACATCCAATTGGCAATACCAAACATTCATTCAAATCATTAATAAGAGAATTAATCCAACAAGATCACTTAATCATGCATAGGATGAACAAGAAACTAAATTACACCATAGTATTCATACAACCATGCAACAAGAGAGAAACGGGCAAAATAGGCTCAAACCTCACGGGTTAAGGTGATCATGACTCATATCATATAAAACATGTACACATCATTCATGTATCAAGCATCAAAGAATCAACTACACTGTAGACAAAAAAATGAATTAAGCAATATACATACTACACTTAACTATGCACTATCTACATCATCCACACAACCAATAGACTATCTCATGCATCACTACTCAAAGCTAGCAACAATATGGCAAGCAATAACAAGTATCCTCCTAAGCACAAGATCTAAAGCATCATCAAAGCACTTATATCAACAACGGCATAGCATTGCAATGAGATTTGCAAAACGAACACCCCCCCCAAACTTTTTTGGATCATAGATCTAAAAAGTTTGGCTAAAGTGAAGTAAAGATCATGCAATGCTCAAATCAAAACACAATACAACAAGAATCAATCAATAATCTCAAGTAGCAATCTAAAATCAAGCAAACTAAACCTAAGAATATAAACAAATAGGAAGAGATAAGTGTAAAGACATACCTTGAGTTGGGATTAAGAATAGGAGAGTGACTTGCCACTTACACGAAAATTTCCTTCTTGGCCAAGTGAGAGAGAATTCTCCTCAAGACATCCTTCTCAAGCTCACAAATCACATCAATTATCATTGCCAATCCAAAATTTGAAGAACGAACACCCCCCCTCCCCAAACTTTCTTGGATCATAGATCTAAAAAGTTTGGAGAAGAGTGATGAAAATAGGATTTACAATGAATCAATGAATCAACGAATCAACAAAAGCATATACAAGCTCAACTCAACCAAGAAACACAATATATACCAAGAGGCAACACCCCCAAACCAGGATAGATCAAATACACCAACCAAGGTAAGAGAACACACTACCTCATATGGAGCAAATCAAAACAATTAACACTATCTAAACTACTAAGCAAACCTAATAAGCAAGAAAATTTTTAGAATGGGTTGCCTCCCATCTAGCGCTTGGATTTAACGTCCCCTAGCCGGACTACACCAATGTTAGCTAAATAGCCAAGGATATATATCATTCTTCCCATCAAACAACAATCTCAAAGCATAATAATCAAGGAAACAAGTAGCATTTCTACCCCCAAACCCCTACTTTCCTTTTCAATTTATACTTATAAGCACATGCATATTCTTCCTCTCTTCTCCTTAACCTAATCCACCCCCATTTCCTACTATCAAATATATTCAAGAAGACTCTCAATTCAATCTTATCATCAATTATATCAAGAGGTAAGACAAATTCACAATAAACAACATTATCAATTAAAGCACAAGTAGAAGAGTCTAAGGGTTTAGAAATGCTCATTTCATCCTTAAGCTCATCCTCCACTTCATCTTGTTGTTCTTCCATGATGCTCAAGTCCATGAGTGGACCTTCATCTATCTCTTCTTGTTCTTTCTCTTTTCCTTCTTTTGAATCATCTATTTCATTTTCCTCCACTTCTTGATTTTGATTCCTATCGATACATTCAAAGGAAGTATCATATTCATTATCATCATAGATATGATTAATATCATACTCAATATTATCATGAGGAGAATTAGTAGAACTCTTAATATTGGAAATTCTTGAAAATATAGAGCTTCGATCTCCTCATAATCATAATCATAATCTTCATTATCATCCTCCTCTTCACTCTCATTATTTTCCTCATCATCCTCTTCCTTTTCACTCTCTTCTAGTCCATCCTTCTCTTCTTCTTGATCCCTAACAAATTCAACTTGAGAAATGTTATTAGCAATATCACCAATAAGAATAGTAATATCATACTCAAATGAATCATGAGAAAGACTAGTAGAAATTTTAGCATTGGAAAAATCTTGAAAAGAAATAGCTTTGTTCTCCTTATGATCATCATCATCTTCATCTTCCACATTTCCTTCTTCCACCATACTTTCCACTTCCCCTTCAACTTCATCATCTTCCTCTTCACAATTGGCTTGGGTCCTCAATTGCTCCAAGTAGAACCCTAACTTCTCAATTCGTACACTACAAGTCAATCGTTCCAATTGGAACTCCAAGTTCTTGATTTGGTCACCTTGAGTTTTGCAAATTTTATCAAACTTCTTGTTTGTCTCCTCAAAGTGTCTTTCATCTTCCATCGAGTTGTTTGAGGATGTAAACTAGAATATCATTAATATGGCTTGGAGGAGCTTCTTCATGATTGAAAGGCATAGGAGAGGGTGAAGTGTAGGAATATGGATCCTCAAAGGAGTAGGAATCTTGAGAAGTATATGAGTTAGGAGGATAAGAAACTTCTTGTGGAGGTGGTGGTTGATATGAGTGAGGTTGATATGTATAGGAATTAGGAGGATATGTGTATTGTGGAGAATACGAGTAGTGGTTGTATTCGCCCATCTTCAAGTAAATTCACTCCTACAAAAACAAGCAAGTATCAACACTCGCCAAGAAGAATTAAAGCCAAACAAAGAAAATCTAAGAAAAGAACATGTAAACATCAATACAAACTCAACAAAGAGACCATTTTCCCGACAATGGCACCAAAAACTTGTTTGCCAAAATCATGTCTTACGCAAGTGTACGTGGTCGTAGTAGACGTGGCAAAGATGACCAAGTTAAAATATCAAACACAGGGAAATGATGCGATATCAAGCAAGTGTTGAGTGTTCACAAAGGTTCAAACTAGGAAAATAAGAAAATGATCATGATTTCTATCTACTTTAGCAAAGCAAAGTAGTCTAACTATCACCTCTAGGAAGTGAGCAAGTGTGGTGTGTGTGCATGGAAGTACTCCTACTATGGTTCACCTAGTGCTTATCCATCCTAGCATGCAAAAGGTCACTTGATGTCTTAATTGAGCTAAGGACTTTAACTAATGTCTAGATCTCTCTACAACACAAGCTAAATGGCTCTATTAGGTGTCTAGATCTCTCTAACAACACTCAATACTCTAATTAAGAGGTCTGGGCTTGAATGCAATTCTCATTGGTCATATAAGTCATTAATCAAACACTTGGCATGCACAACATTCAATAAAGAACATTCATGAATAAGCTCAATTCTCATATCTTGCTAATCCACTAAGGCTCTAAACATCCAATTGAAGATACCAAATATTCATTCAAATCATTAATAAGAGAATTAATCCAACAAGATCACTTAATCATGCATAGGATGAACAAGAAACCAAATTACACTTTTGATAGAATTTACTAATCGTTGTTTGTTATGTGGCTTTATATCGGATTAATTCTATCAAACAATAATCGAAGGGTTAAGTGTTCTTGGATGATATAGAGAGAGAAAATGGAAAGCTTAGAGAGAGAAAGTAAAGTGTAGGAAATGTATTAATTGTATTGAATTGTCTGAATAGTACAAGAGAGGTCTTATTTATAGGTGTGCGAGAGTGAGGTGGCACCTTACGAACCTATTTGGCTACCGGTGTTGACGAAGGTTCCACACCTTCGTCTTAATCCTTCACACCGCTCTCTATACCGTGCCTTGTCCTACTACTATGCCTTAGACTAGATGAGCCTCGTTAAAAACCTCACCGTAAACCACCCTTGTGGATAAACCGAATGGAGGGAAAAAAAACGTAACCATCGGAGTCCTACCGGCTACGGGATGAGCTTCCGGGTGAGCTGCAGTGCCTTGCGTGGTTTCTGGGTGCCTTGTGAGGACGGATCTCGGTCAGGTCCTCGTGGGGGCAGAAGCGAGCTCCTTGGGTGAGCTCCGGACCTTCGTTGGTCTAGGCAAGCTCTCGCGGTCTATCAAGCCTTGGTGATTATGCCGAAGTCCATTGTATTAGTTCGCCATGTCAACATTTGCCCCCCAGCTCGTGTGCATCATGACTTCGTCCAATGTACGGGCGAGCTGGAGATCTCGGGCCCTGGCGAACTACCCTCAGGCGAGTGCCGAGCTGTCGTGTGAGCTCTGCCATGGCGGTTGTCTCGGCCGATGTGGTGCCGGATCCCAGGCATCATGCACGCCTTTTGAGGCCTCGGTTCCCTCCCTCAATAATGATAACTTTCAAATTCTTTGTAAAGAAGCCCTCGTACCTTCTGAAAATTGCACCTCACCCCGACGCTTATAAATAGGGAAAGGTGAGTTCATTTCTCACTTTTCCACTTCTGAGTTTTCAGAGCAACCTCCGGCGAATGACCTCCGTGCATCCGATGAAGTTTCCGGCATTCCTCAAGGTAGAAAACTCATTTTTTCTCCTTTTCTTCGATTCTTTTAAGCTTTTCGGAAATTTTGGACATTTTCGGAGGCTTTTGGCCTTCTTCACTACCCTATTACCATAACTTTGGCGGTGGAAACTTGGGCGAATTTTTGAACATTTCCGAGACTATGTCGAGTCACGAATCGAGTAGGACCCTCTCCAACCACAACCCCGAGAAACGGTCGATGATCGAGAATGAGCCCCCTACTCCGATCTCGTACGTGGAGATTGGTTCCAGTTCCGAGGTGACCTCGATAGCTCACCAAGTCTCCGGCGAGCTACCCAGCGAGGTGCGCCCTGACTCGGAGGAAGGGGCCTCCAATGCCGTGTACCGCGAGGTATGGGAGAAAGGCGGCGAGGTCGCCTAAGAGGAAAGGGTTGCCAGTGGCAACGAAGGGCCCGTGGAGGCTGGCGAGGATGTCGCCGAAGTCGGCGAGGGGGTCAGCGATGAGGTCGCCAACGAAAGCTAGGAGGGAGGCGACCTGGAAGAAGTCACGCTCGAGTGGTTCCGTTCCATTGGTTTCCCGGAGCCCTAGCTGGTCGAATATCAGGTCCCCACCGAGGTCGTTCATCCCTTCGATTGGGACGAGTATGTCACCGAGTACGCGGCGAGCTTCCCCTGCCCGGACCAGGTACTCCCCGCCGACCTAGAGAAAGTCGCCCGATCTGATTACAGAGCTGGCGGGGTGGTGAGCCTCATCGATGAGTGCGACCTTCCCCTCATTCGTAGGAAGTATCGCATTCCGCTAGACATCTTCATGTATGCCCCAGTGAAGAATGAGCGGGCTGACGCGCCTCCCGAAGGGTTGACTGCCCTGAATGTCGATGTACTTAGGGCCGGGCTCACATTGCCGTTGCACCCGATCATCGGCCAGTTTCTCGCCGACAATAACCTGGCCATCACTCAGCTCACTCCAAACGCATGGAGCAATCTCCTCGCCTCGTTATCTGTCTTTGGGTTGGAGGGTTACGAGAATGCGACGACCTCAGCGGACCTGGGCGAGCTCTTCGCTGTTACCAAGCAGGCGAAGGATGGCGCGGGATACTACTACCTGAAAGCTCGCCCGGGAGAGAAATTCCTCGGGGACTTACCAAACAAAGTCTGTGACTGGAAGGAGCAGTTTTTCTTAATAGGTGGAGACTGGCGAGCTTCTAGCACGTTCCACGGGCGAGGTGGCCGTATTCCCACTCCGGAGGGATACGGGGAAGCTAGCAGTAGGTCGCCTGATTCGGTGTGCGTGGGTTGAATTAGATTTACTAATCTAATTTCCTTTCTTTTTGCAGTTCCGAAGCGCCACAAGTCTAGCAGGGGCAAGCCCAAGATATCTGTCAAGTTCGACGTGGTGCGTGCCATTTGTTGTTTGAGAAACAAGAAGGATAGGCAGATCGCCCACCTGTGCAAGCGTCATTGCTTGAGACTCGCCGGGCTCCTAACCTTGCCGCACCACCTCGCCATCCAGGGTCCCGAACTCCCAGGTTAGCAACTCTTCGGTGCTCGCCCATAGGGAGGTAGCTCGCCCGAGATACTAATGTTTCCAATTTTTGTGCAGGTGGTAGCTTCGTCACTTTTCCCATCGCCGAGGTTCCCGAGGCCTATCAAATTGTCAAGCAGCGCTTTGAAATGGGCCCACCTCGCCCCAATAGGCTCGCCCCGCCCTCGATGCTCGCACTGGAGGCGAGTAAAGAGGCGGAGCTCGCCTCCAAGAAGGGCGAGGCAGGAGGATTGGGGGCTTCGAAAGAGCAAGCAAAGGCCCCCGCAAAATCCAAGGCCAAAGAGGTCGCCAAGACCAATCGAGGTGGCGGGCGAGCTGGCGCCGCTCCTGAGCGAGGTCAAGTGAAAAGAGGCCTTCATCGAGGTGACGGGTCCCGAGTGGGTGACGAGGACCCACAAGCTCGCAAAAGGACCAGGTATACTGGTCTAGCTGACGAGGGCTCCGATCGAGCTGAGAGAGTCTCGGCGAGGTCCGGGCAGGGAGGATCCGCTCAATTCACTGCTCCGCTGGCGACTACGCCCATTCAGAGTTCGCCCCCCTCGCCGTCTCTGTTTGGTGTGCGAGCTAATGTTGACACACTTCTTGGTTGGGACCCCGACCGAGTTCAGTAAGTAGCTCACCTCCCTGGGTCTTCGTCATGATTGTTTTTCATTTCTCTAACATTTTTATAACTGTTTTGACCTCGCAGTTATGCCCCCATCGCCTTTCTGGACCGTCACGAGGCCCTGCATGCCTTCGAGCGATCTCGCTCCCTAACATCGATGCGGAGCCTCCATCCGGGCCTAGTCCGGAACACTATGAGCGAGATGCCGAGGCACTGGATGGCTCCGCAGGTGGCGACTATCAACAGTCAGGACCTGAAGGAGAACCTCCTCCTCTCGGCTCACTATGCGAGTGGATTAATGCTCGCCAACCAGAAGGCTTTGGAGCAGGTCGCCGAGCTGGAGGCAGGTCGCTCCGACAGGAATAAAAGGATGCTGGCCTTGGCGGACACTGCTGACAAGGCGAAGAGGCAGGCGTAGCTCACCGAGGAAAGGGCCGAGGCATCTTTGGCTGCCGAGCAGGGTGCCCTGAAGCAGCTGGAGGATCTTCAACGCAAGTTCGCCAAGCTCGAGCAAGAGGCAGAGGCCAAAATAAAGGCCAAGGAGGATGAGCGCGCCGCTAAGCTCGCACAGGAGGTCGGCGAGCATGAGGTTACCAAGAAGGACCTCGCACTGCAGCAGGGCCTGGTGAAGAGCTCTGACACCGAGTGCGTGAGGCTGAGGGCTGAGCTGGAGGCGAAGGCCAATGAAGTCGCCGAGCTGCGGAATGTTACATCCTCTTCGTCTGATTTGACGGCTGTGAGGGCTGACGCCTCGGACAAAGAATGCGTCTAATGTTACGCCGAGGTCCTGTGAACTCTCTGGTGGGCCCGAGCCCACAAGGACGACGAGGTTGAGGCTGTGGTGGGCGATTTCAAGGCCTGCTTGGACCGGGTTCCTTTCCCCAATGGCACCGAGCTGGACATCGGCGACCTCCTCGAGCTTGGCATTCCCCTCGACTTTATGCCGGCGTGCTTCCAAGTCATCAAGACTGTCTCGGTGCCGGAGCTGAATACTGGCGAAGGGGAGGTCACCAATGAGGAGGAGCGGACCCCACCTACTATTGCACAGCTTAAAGAAGCCTGTGGGGACGCTATGCTGAATATCAGTGAGCTCGATACAAGCGGGCTCACGGGCAACATTACCTCGGAGGTCGAGCTCGCCCTTCCAACTGGCCAGGTCGCCATCAATCCTGCCGAGGTCCCCATCGAGAAGCCCGCTACCCCGGCTGCTCCCGAGACTTAGGATCTTTTGCTTGTCTTTCCTAGCTTAGCTTTTATTTTCCAAGTTATGGTAGATCGCCGGGTTACGGAGCTCACCCAGAAGGAGTTCCGTTTTTGTAGCTTTTCGTTTTTGAGTAAGTAGTTAGAGCTCGCCGGGCCTTGTATAGCTCACCCAGAAGGAGCATACTTTTGTACTTCAATGACAGCCAGCTGGTCGGCCTTTGTGGCCTGCACCACTCCGAACACTTAGGAATTTTCAAGTGTTTTTGTCTTGAAAATTTCCTAAGTGAAAGTGTCTTTTGAATAGAAATTGAGCCATTTTTTGTCCGACTCTTCGTACTTTTG
Organism: Prunella vulgaris; assembly: GCA_026898435.1. Lineage (NCBI taxonomy): Eukaryota > Viridiplantae > Streptophyta > Magnoliopsida > Lamiales > Lamiaceae > Prunella > Prunella vulgaris. The sequence continues at coordinate 604,321 of JAPKLY010000053.1, read as the reverse complement.
TTTTCGCGCTTTACGTTATAATTTTTAGATAGCTCATTTTTATTTATTTTATGGGCACTTAATAGTTCATCTTACTCTACTTTGAGAAGCGAATCGTTCATTTTACGTCACTTACGACTACGAATTGTACTTCTGCTTTTAGAGTACATATTCTTTATCTTACACCACTTAGGGCCGTGAATTGCTCGTCTTAAAACTACTTAGGGTAGCGAGTCGTACTTCGTTTAATTCACGTTGGGCATTTGGGTTTCATGGACCTTGCCTTAGACGTTTTTCATCTTTTTCGTGAATTTTTCTAACTTGTGGCAGTAGGTGCTTGGCCACCCTTTAAGAAGGGTACCTTCGCTACCTTGGGTACTTTGGCCTTTGCCTTTGATCTTTCTGATTACAACGTTTGGGACCTTGGTCCTTGTGCATTACGGGTTTTCGAGTACTTGGGCGAGCTGGGGCTGGCGAGCTTTCTTGGGTAGTGGGCGACCTGAGGTGGCTCGCGTAGTGGACGAGCTACGCAGGTCCAAACACTTGGGGAATTTTTCTGATTTCACAAAACTTCCCAACTTTTCATGGCAACGTAATTTACACTGGTTGCTATCAACATTTCTGATGCGAACCTTTGACTAGTCTATTACAGAATTCTAGTCTATTGGTAGAACTTTTTCAGGTGGGCCGCACTCCAGGTGTATGACAAGGCGTTGCCTTCTGCGTCTTCGAGGTCATATGTGTCGTTTGGCCAGGCTGCGGTAACCCGGAATGGTCCTTCCCAGTTTGAACCGAATACACCTGGTGGGGCCATCAATTTCTTTTTCAACACCAGGTCTCCGATCTTGAATTTTTGGTCTCGGACCTGGGAGTTGTAGTACTTCTCTGCTCTACGCTTGTAGGTGGCGTTCTTCATTTCTGACGAAGCTCTGGTCTCTTCGATCAGATCTTTTTCCACTGCCAAGGCTTCGTCATTCTTTTCATCATCATATCCCACCACCTTCCAAGTCTTGTTCTGAAATTCGACCGGGACTACGGCTTCAGTCCCGAAGGCTAGGGCAAACGGGGTCTCTCCGGTGCTGGCTCTATAGGAAGTTCTGTAAGACCACAGGACCTTCGGGAGTTCGTCTGCCCAGCTCCCTTTCTTCTCCTTGAGGCGGAGCTTCAATATGTGTTTCAGGATTTTGTTCACCGCCTCGACCTGGCCGTTCGACTGTGGATGGTACGGAGTTGAGTAGTGTTTCTTGATGTTCCATGAACTACATAAGTCTCTCAACTTTTGACCGTCGAACTGCCTTCCATTATCTGTGATGATCGACTGCGGAAGTCCGAACCGGCAGATCAGGTTCTTCCAGATGAAGCCGATCATCCTTTCCTGCGTTATTGTCGTGAGAGCTTCGGCCTCAGCCCACTTAGTGTAGTAGTCCACTGCTACAACAGCAAACTTTACACCGCCTCTACCAGGTGGAAATGGGCCGATCAAGTCGATACCCCATTTCACAAAAGGCCATGGGCTGAAAACCGACTTCAGTTGGTTGGCTGGGGAGTGGATGTTAGGTGTGAAAAGTTGACACTTTTGGCACCTTCGCGCGAAGCTGATGGCATCTTTGTGAAGAGTGGGCCAATAGTAACCCTGCCAGATCGTCTTATATGCCAATGCTTGCCCCCCAGCTTGACTCCCACAAATTCCTTCGTGGATTTCTTCTAACACTTCAGACCCCTGCTTCTTAGTCAGGCACTTGAGTAGGGGTAGAGAGAATCCACGTTTGTAGAGTTGGCCATCCAGTAGCGTATATCTGGCAGCTTGTTTTATTAGCCGGCTAGCTTCCCAGGCGTCCACGGGGGTTGTTCCGTCTTTTAAGTATTTTTGGATTGGAGTGCACCAATCTTCACCATCTTCACTGTCCTCCTGCCCCCCACTCGAGGTTTGATTTATCTTGTAATTGAACGTCGAGGGGTTTTTCAGTGTGGTGATTACAACCTCCGTGAATTCGGCTTCGCCGTCACTGGTAGCTAGCCGGGCTAAGGCATCTGCTTGTGTGTTTTCTAGCCGCGGTATCTGATTGATGTAGACCTGCATGAACATCGAAATTAGATGCGCGACTATCTTCTGGTAGGTCATCATCTGTGGGTCTTTTGCCTCATATTCCCCCCGGACTTGGGATATTATTAGATGGGAATCTCCGAAAACTTGAAGATTGGTTGCCCCCACAGCTAATGATAGCCTAAGTCCCGCTATCAATGCTTCATACTCCACCTCGTTGTTGGTTGCTCGAAAGTCGAACCAGATTGCAGAGGTGAAGACTTGTGTGTCCGGGCTGATTAGGACCATGCCGGCGCCTGCTGCTACGCTGGTTGATGATCCGTCAACGTAGAGATGCCACGGAGCTATACGCCCCCTCGTCGGATCTTGTGGGTAAGTTAGCTCGACAATGAAGTCGGCAAGTGCTTGTCCCTTGATCACTGTTCGGGGTGCGTAGGTTATACCGTATTAGCTGATCTCTAGTGACCATTTCAGCAGGCGTCCGGCGGTGTCTGGGCGCTGTAATATTTGACATAGTGGGAACATCGTCAGCACTTCTACTGGGTGGTCAAAGAAGTAAGGCCTCAATTTTCTAACACTCATCACCAGTGCATAAGCCAGCTTCTCTGTTGGGGTGTATCGCAACTCAGCTTCGTGTAAGACTTGGCTTACATAGTACACTGGTAGGTGTGTCTTCGCCTCTTCTCGGACCAGGACGGAGCTGATGGCCACCTCCGACGCGGCTAGGTATAGATACAACTTCTCTCCAGGTATCGGCTTTTACAGGACCTGCGTATCTGCTAGGTATGTTTTGATGCCTTCGAAGGCTCGCTGGCATTCACTTGTCCACACGAAGTGGTTTTTGAGGTGGAGCTTGTTAGCTTTGGCCGCCTCCTTGTACCTTCGCGTGTTTGCCTTGATTGCCTTGAAGAACAGGCGATTTCGGTCACCGGACCTGGAGATGAATCTGTTCAGAGCTGTCATACACCCAGTCAGTCTTTGGATTTTCTGGACGGAATCGGGCACACCCATCTCGATTATACATTGGACCTGTGTCGGGTTGACCTCAATTCCACGCTGGCTAACTAGGTGCCCTAGGAACTTTCTGGAGTGCACGCCGAAGCTGGTCTTCTTGGGGTTTAACTTCATGTTGTAGTGGCGCAGTATATCGAAGGTCTGTTTTAGGTGGTCCAGGTGGTCCTCCTTCCTCAAACTCTTGACAACTATGTCATCCACGTACACCTCCATTGATTCGCCAATGTGTTGGTCGAACATTTTATTCACCAACCTTTGGTAGGTGGCCCCGGTGTTGATGAGTCCGAACGGCATCCTTTCCCAGCAATACATATTTTTGTTGGTGTAGAACGCCGTATGTTTCTGGTCATCTGGGTGCAGAGCTATGTGGTGGTAGCCCGCAAAAGCATCCATGAACATCATCATCTCATGGCCTGCGGTGCTATCTACCAGCTGATCGATGTGAGGCAGTGGGAAGTTGTCCTTCGGACATGCTTTGTTCAGGTCCGTTAAATCGATGCATAGCCTCCACGTCCCGTTGTGTTTCTTTACCAGGATGGGGTTTGCGACCCACTGCGGGCACAAAGCTTCTTTGATTAGTTTGTTGTCCAGCAACTTCTCCACCTCGACGGTCAGAGCTGCGTATTTGTTCGGTCCATATTTTCTTCGTTTTTGGCGTACGGGTCTCCTCGTCGGATCTATGTTAAGTCTGTGGCAAGCATGTTCCAACGGGATCCCTGTCATGTCTTCGTGGGACCAGGAAAACACGTCCAAATTGGACATCAAAAATAGTTCCATCCTCGACCGGTACGGTTCAGGTAACTCAGAACCAATAAAAAGTTCTAAGTCCCTTTCCGGGTCCAGCGGGAGTGCCGTCAATTCTTCCATGGGGATGGCTTTCCTCTTTTGATTTTTTCACCTCGGGTCGCTGATGAACTCGTCCCACTCTTCTTGTGACATCTGCGCAGGTTCGTGACCTATGTGCGGTTTGAGGTCATTGGGTTAGCTTTCAGCTCGGGCGGGTTCATCAACTGTCAATACCTCCGGTGGTCTGTCAACTTGGGATGGTGCGGTGACCTGGGGAGTTGGGTCAACGTCCATTGGTGTTGGTTCTTGACCTCCCGCAGGTCCCCCATCTTGGGCTTCGTCAACCACCTCCATGGGAGCAGGTTGCTGTTCCTGCGCAGGTCCCGACACTTGCACAGGTCCCAACGCTTGGGTCTCCTCCAATCCCTCCATTGGTGCCGGTTGTGTGTCTTGCGTAGGTCCTGTGCCTTGGTTGATTTCTGACAAATTGCCTACCTCTATCATCTCAGTTTCGACCGAGATGACGTCTAGGATGTTTGGCTCGTTTGCTGGAATCTGTATATCCTCTTCAAGGATGTGGACCTGCGTAACAGACTTTTTGATCCGGCCGTCTTTGATTTGGAGTAAACATTCTCGGGCCTTTTTCTGGTCACTCTTTACAGTTCCGGCACCTTTTGGAGTTGAGAATTTCAAACAGTAGTAGTAGGTCGAACACGCCACTTTGAATTCATTAATAAATGGGCGGCCAAGGAACCCGTTGTAGGAGGACTGCTGGTCGAAAACTAGGAAATCTATGAGCCTATTCAGCCTCCGCTCCGGGTCCTCGGCCGATACAAGTTGGACGCTCAACCTAATGCTACCTAGGGGGACGGTTACAGCCTCTCCGAACCCACTATCCTAGCATTGCTAGGTTCTAGATACGACTCAAAATCACCTAAGGCATCTAAGGTGGATTTGAAGAGAATGTTGGTGAATGTGCCGGTGTCCACAAGTAGTCTGTGAACTCGGACGTTCATGATGTTGGCGGTTATCACCAACGAGTCATTGTGGGGCGTCAGTACCCCCTCCAGGTCCGCTGAGGAAAATATCCGCTCATCAGTAAGCTGTGCGACGGACCTGGGGCCGGAGCTGCCTTCCTGGACCTGGTTTATGGCCCGAATTTCGGCCTTTCTTTTTCTTTTGGACATGGAGGATCCCCCATCCTAGAGACCTCCGGCAGTCCCGATTTCCTCCTCGAGAACCAAGAGTTCTCGGGTGGGCTCCATGTTTTGCTGAGGTTGGGGAGGTGCCCTCCGCCTGTTCTGGGGACCAGGTTGGTTCGCTTCCTCATCCTCATCATCGGAGGCAGCCCTCCTCTCGAACCTTGGCCTCTTAGCTGGGGCCTTCTTCACGAACTCGGCCAGCTTCCCCTCCTCATAAAATTTACAGAGTTGTTTGAGGAGGTCTCTGCACTCGCTGGTGAAGGGGCCGATGGCCTGGTGGTAGGCGCAATATTTATTGGGGTTGAGCTTCGTGCGGTCCTGGCGGATCCGTCTCGGCTCCTCCAGCAGGGCCTTGTCTTTAACCACTGTGAAGACGTGGTCGACGGAGACGGTGAGGACCTGGTTGAGCTTTTCCTTGAACTCGTCCCCGTCGCCGAAGGCCTTTAAGTTCCGGGGGGCCTTGTATGTGCCCCCGGACTTCTTCCCGTAGGGCTTCTTCTCCTCCGGGGCACCAACTTCTTTCAGCAGTGCCTCCTGCATAGCCGCGAACACCCCCGCCTTGTGGTGGAATTCATTGTAAGTGTTCGGACATGCGAGGTGCATCTCCTTCCAGAGGTCGGTGCCCTTCCTGAGCCCGGCCATCACTGCGACGACCTTGGTCTCCTCTCTCACTGGCTCGCCCTCCAGCAGTATTTTATCGAACCTCTCCAAGTACTGCTGGTCGGTCTCATTCTCGCCTTGGTGGATGTTGGCGAGACGGTGTTTCTGGGTAAGGTAGGACCCGAACCCAGAGAAGTGGGCCAAGAACTCCCGCGAGAGTTGGCCAAATGAGCAGATTGACCCCGGGACGAGCGACGAGAACCAGCGATGGGCTCGGTCCCCTAAGGTCAGCGGGAAATTCCGGCACTGGGTGGAGTCGGTGGCACCGACCGAGATCATAAAGTCCATATACTTGGCCAAGTGGACCTTCGGGTCGGACTCGCCCTCGTATGCGGACATCACCGAGAATTAGATTTTCTTCTGGATCGGTGCTCGGAGGATGGCAGGTGCCAATAGGGATGTGGGGAGAGTGGTGGCGTCAGGTCCGCCAGACTAGGCAGCTACTTGGGCTTGTAGCATTTCGATGTCTTTTTTCAGCGAGGCTAGCTCGTCATCGTGGGTCACCTCCGGTGGAGGTTGCTCGAAGGTCGTGCGTCTTGTGGACGCACGTCCCCGAGGTGCCTCACTTTGGGGTGACCTCTCGGTGATGGGCTGGAATTGGCGCCAGCTATGGGGGCCCAACCTGTCGGTGGCGGGCCTTCTCAATCGTTCATGGGTGGACCTGCGTGGCTGCAGGTCTGAGTCTCCCTTGTGGGACATGATCGGGGCGGCTGTTCATTCGTTTTCCCCGTACCTGGGTCCCAGTCTGCCTTGGAGGACCTCCCTCCTCATTGATTGGTGGGTGCTGGAAGCCTCGGTGTAGGCCGAAGCTCGCCCGGTGTATGGGGCGGGCTCCTCCACCACCTTGGCTTTTCTGGCCCGTTCTCGGTGTTGGCGGGCTTGGGCTGAGCTCGCCTCCTGCCCGGTGGGGAGAGTGTTGTACTCCCCACGGGTCTGGGTGCCCTGAGTGGGCCTCGCCTGCTCCCGAGTGTCGGCTGGAGCTCGCCTAGGTACTAGGGCGAGCTCATCGTTCTGCCTCTGCTGCAACCTCTGTAAGGTTGCGATGGTGCGCTGGAGCTCGTCGGGGTTGTTGGCCAGGTCCCTCAGGGCAGGGCTCAAGTCTTCCTGGGTCACTACAACTCGCGGAGGTCACGGAGCTGTAGTGCTCTTCTGGGGAGGTCGGCGCGAGGTCTCCACCACCTGGCGCAAGGTCTCCACCTCGGCCTGGTCCTGGTCGCCCCCTTCGAATTTCCGGCTATTGCAGAGGTCTGTCCCTTAGTCATTTTTGGGTTTTGGAGGGGATAACTTGCAGCAGGTCGCTGAGGTGGGGGGAGGTCGCCGAGGTGATGGTCTCCGGCCAGCTTGGGTGAACTTCGTCTGGGTTTTCGTCTAGACTTGCGTGAGATGAATTATCTGAAATTCGGTTTATTCGAGTACACGCGTGCGTTTGAAAACTTTTTCCGGGCAGAATTTGGGAAATCTGGAAATTTAGATTTTCGTCCGGAAATCTGGGTTTTCGTTCGAAGGAATGAATATGTGTGTGTATCTTCAAGTGTTCTTGAGTTTTATCAAGAACACCTTCAAATCTTCAAATCTTCAAACAAACCCTAACTTTTGTTCTTGAGAAATTTTAATTTTTCAGATTCTCCACCCTCCTTCTAGCTCCAAATTGTTGATAGAATTTACTAATCGTTGTTTGTTATGTGGCTTTATATCGGATTAATCCTATCAAACAATAATCGAAGGGTTAAGTGTTCTTGGATGATATAGAGAGAGAAAATGGAAAGCTTAGAGAGAGAAAGTAAAGTGTAGGAAATGTATTAATTGTATTGAATTGTCTGAATAGTACAAGAGATGTCTTATTTATAGGTGTGCGAGCGTGAGGTGGCACCTTACGAGCCTATTTGGCTACCGGTGTTGATGAAGGTTCCACACCTTCGTCTTAATCCTTCACACCGCTCCCTATACCGTGCCTTGTCCTACTAATATGCCTTAGACTAGATGGACCTCGTTAAAAACCTCGTCGTAAACCACCCTTGTGGATAAACCGGATGGAGGGAAAAAGAGCGCAACCATCGGAGTCCTACCGGCTACGGGATGAGCTTCCGGGTGAGCTCGAGGGCGAGCTGCAGTGCCTTGCGTGGTTTCTGGGCGCCTTGTGATGACGGATCTCGGCGAGGTCCTCGTGGGGGCAGAAGCGAGCTCCTTGGGCGAGCTGCCCCCATGTGGGCGAGCTCCGGACCTTCGTGGGTCTAGGCGAGCTCTCGCGGTCTATCAAGCCTTGGTGATTATGCCGAAAAGTCCATTGTATTAGTTCGCCATGTCAACATACACCATAGTATTCATTCAACCATGCAACAAGAGATTAGCCCATGACTAATCGGGAATGGAAATCAACAATTAAGAATCAAAACAACATTATTAAGAACTAAAACAAGAGAATTGAATGAAAACTTACCAAATGTAGATGAATGGAAATACAAGCTACAAACCTCCAATTGCTAAATCTTGATCCAAAGCTCGAAAACATAAAATGAACCGTTAAAACGTAGCTAATAACGAAACTAAACTAATGGAAGAAACGAATTAACAATCCAATAGTTGGATCAAAAGTTATGGAAGAAAGAAGTAAGAAATTAACTTCTAATCTAATGGGTAACTACATAATTCTCTCTCTAAACTAATCTAAGAAAATGGAATAATGATGGAATAATGAAGGAATGCTTGAAAATCTGATCCTTGAGGTATTTATAGTTCCAACAACGTTTAGACCAAAGTGTCCTTCATTAAACACTCAAAAGGACGAAGAAACCCTTAAAATGCATAAAAATCTCCAAATCGCGCCCCCTTAAGCCTATGATCGCGTTCCCAGATGAAGGAAGTCGCGTGGCACATCTCTGGATCGTGCACAAACGTGCCGCGAGCACTCGCGCGTGCATTAGAACTCGCGCGCCTAGGCAGATTTTCGGGCAAACTTGTTTTCTTCATATATTGAGCTCTAGAACTCCGATTGACTCGATTCTTTTTGCGTTGCGACCCTCTCTTCAAGATCTTTCACATGGTATATCATTTGCACCATTTGGATTAGTTTAATAAATCTGAAATTTATCAAACTCGCTCGTCATTTCACCTTTTTCCTCGTTTTCATCTATAAACACAACTTTCTTGCCAACAAGGGGTTAATAACACAAAGTATAGAATATTAGGGTCAAATATGAACATAAACTCATCAAAACCATATCAAAATGGATGCAAAATGATGCAATTATGACCCTAATCACACCCCCAAACTAGATTGTTGCGCGTCCTCGAGTAACGAAGCGATAAGATAGGGGAATAATTGTATCAATTAAGCATCTAGAACACAATCAAATGCCATATATACATCACCTAATTCATGCAATCTAACAATGTAGTATCATCTCATCAACCATCTACATAAACATCAATGCACACAAGATCAAATCAATGAGTCAAGATCCTCACTAGGAAGTGTATCATTCAAACTCTCAAGTATATGAGGTTCTCTCAACATCACACATAGTACATCCACTACCATAGGCTTGATAGAAGTCTCAAATTCTCCACCACTTGATAAGTAACTCATCATCAAATCAAAGAGGACTTTTTATTTGGTTGTAGTGTTGGCTCTTTGGTAAGGGTGGGATATTTTTGGATAGAAGTGACTAGCATACTAGTGGAGCAAGAGGTCAAGATACCTAGCTAGAATATCTCTTCTCTTCCAAAGATAGGTTGCAAGTGATCAAGTTGCAACACCATTTCAACCACTTAACAATTCTTTTCACACTTCTTCCTTTCAAGCATTTTTTCACTTCCTTTCTTTTACAATTTTTGCATCACATCACCAACACATTAGGCACATAGGCTCTTCTTCACATTTTTTCCTTCAACTCAACTTTCATTCTTTTTCACATCTTCATCTTTTGTTTCTTTCACTTTTCTTCATCATCTCATCCACCATTCATTCTTTCAAAGCACATGTAACTATCTTATCCTCATGAAAGCTCCACTAGCCATAGGGAAAATAAGGCTCAAAAGGAAGGATAATCAAGCTACAATCATAGGTTGCCAAAAAAAAGGCCAAGGACACAAAATGGCTAACTATGGAATCAATGTCATGGTATGGATAATTTGGCTAAGTGACTCGTATAAAATCAAAGATGGCCTCAAATCATTTTTTACAACTCATTACAAAATGTGATCTCAAACAAGACTCAAATCAAGTTCTAGAGTGGAAATGCACCATGTGGATCTCACATCAAAGAAATGTCATCCGTTTAAGATTGAAACGGGCAAAATAGGTTCAAACCTCACGGGTTAAGGTGATCATGACTCTTATCATATCAAACATGTACACATCATTAATTTATCAAGCATCAAAGAATCAACTACACTATAGACAAAAAAATGAATTAGGCAATATACATACTACACTTAACTATGCACTATCTACATCTTCCACACAACCATTAGATTATCTCATGCATCACTACTCAAAGCTAGCAACAATATGGCAAGCAATAACAAGTATCCTCCTAAGCACAAGATCTAAAGCATCATCAAAGCACTTATATCAACAAAGTCATAGCATTGCAATGAGATTTGCAAAACGAACACACACACACCCCCAAACTTTTTTGGATCATAGATTTAAAAAGTTTGGCTAAAGTGAAGTAAAGATCACGCAATGCTCAAATCAAAATACAATACAACAAGAATCAATCAATAATCTCAAGTAGCAATCTAAAATCAAGCAAACTAAACCTAAGAATATAAACAAATAGGAAGAGATAAGTGTAAAGGCATACCTTGAGTTGGGATTAAGAATAGGAGAGTGACTTGCCACTTACACAAAAATTTCCTTCTTGGCCAAGTGAGAGAGAATTCTCCTCAAGACATCCTTCTCAAGCTCACAAATCATATCAATTATCATTGCCAATCCAAAATTTGAAGAACGAACACCCCCCCTCCCCAAACTTTTTTGGATCATAGTTCTAAAAAGTTTGGAGAAGAGTGATGAAAATAGGATATACAATGAATCAATGAATCAACGAATCAACAAAAGCATATACAAGCTCAACTCAACCAAGAAACACAATATATACCAAGAGGCAACACCCCCAAACTAGGATAGATCAAATACACCAACCAAGGTAAGAGAACACACTACCTCATATGAAGCAAATCAAAACAATTAACACTATCTAAACTACTAAGCAAACCTAATAAGCAAGAAAAATTTTAGGATGAGTTGCCTCCCATCTAGCGCTTGGATTTAACGTCCCCTAGCCGGACGACACCAATGTTAGCTAAATTGCCAAGGATATATATCATTCTTCCCATCAAACAACAATCTCAAAGTATAATGATCAAGGAAACAAGTAGCATTTCTACCCCCAAACCCCTACTTTCCTTTTCAATTTATACTTATAAGCACATGCATATTCTTCCTCTCTTCTCCTCAACCTAATCCACCCCCATTTCCTACTATCAAATATATTCAAGAAGACTCTCAATTCAATCTTATCATCAATTATATCAAGAGGTAAGACAATTTCACAATTAACAACATTATCAATTAAAGCACAAGTAGAAGAGTCTAAGGGTTTAGAAATGCTAATTTCATCCTTAAGCTCATCCTCCACTTCATATTGTTGTTCTTCCATGATGCTCAAGTCCATGAGTGGACCTTCATCTATCTCTTCTTGTTCTTTCTCTTTTCCTCCTTTTGAATCATCTATTTCCTTTTCCTCCACTTCTTGATTTTGATTCCTATCGATACATTCAAAGGAAGTATCATATTCATTATCATCATAGAGATGATTAATATCATACTCAATATTATCATGAGGAGAATTAGTAGAACTCTTAATATTGGAAATTCTTGAAAATATAGAGCTTCGATCTCCTCATAATCATAATCATAATCATAATCTTCATCATCATCCTCCTCTTCACTCATTATTTTCCTCATCATCCTCTTCCTTTTCACTCTCTTCTAGTCCATCCTTCTCTTCTTCTTGATCCCTAACAAATTCAACTTGAGAAATGTTATCAGCAATATCACCAATAAGAATAGTAATATCATACTCAAATAAATCATGAGAAGGACTAGTAGAAATTTTAGCATTGGAAAAATCTTGAAAAGAAATAACTTTGTTCTCCTTATGATCATCATCATCTTCATCTTCCACATTCCCTTCTTCCACCATACTTTCCACTTCCCCTTCAACTTCATCATCTTCCTCCTCACAATTGGCTTGGGTCCTCAATTGCTCCAAGTAGAACCTTAACTTCTCAATTCGTACACTACAAGTCAATCGTTCCAATTGGAACTCCAAGTTCTTAATTTGGTCACCTTGAGTTTTGCATATTTTATCAAACTTCTTGTTTGTCTCCTCAAAGTGTCTTTCATCTTCCATCGAGTTGTTTGAGGATGTAAACTAGAATATCATTAATATGGCTTGGAGGAGCTTCATCATGATTGAAAGGCATAGGAGAGGGTGAAGTGTAGGAATATGGATCCTCAAAGGAGTAGGAATCTTGAGAAGTATATGAGTTAAGAGGATAAGAAACTTCTTGTGGAGGTGGTGGTTGATATGAGTGAGGTTGATATGTATAGGAATTAGGAGGATATGTGTATTGTGGAGAATACGAGTAGTGGTTGTATTCGCCCATCTTCAAGTAAATTTACTCCTACAAAAACAAGCAAGTATCCACACTCGCCAAGAAGAATTAAAGCCAAACAAAGAAAATCTAAGAAAAGAACATTTAAACATCAATACAAACTCAACAAAGAGACAGTTTCCCCGACAACAGCGCCAAAAACTTGTTTGCCAAAATCATGTCTTACGCAAGTGTACATGGTCGTAGTAGACGTGGCAAGATGACCAAGTTAAACTATCAAACACAGGGAAACGATGCGATATCAAGCAAGTGTTGAGTGTTCATAAAGGTTCAAACTAGGAAAATAAGAAAAGGATCATGGTTTATATCTACTTTAGCAAAGCAAAGTAGTCTAACTATCACCTCTAGGAAGTGAGCAAGTGTGGTGTGTGTGCATGGAAGTACTCCTACTATGGTTCACCTAGTGCTTATCCATCCTAGCATACAAAAGGTCACTTGATATCTTAATTGAGCTAAGGACTTTAACTAATGTCTAGATCTCTCTACAACACAAGCTAAAGGGCTCTATTATGTGTCTAGATCTCTCTAACAACACTCAATACTCTAATTAAGAGGTATGTGCTTTAATGCAATTCTCATTGGTCATATAAGCCATTAATCAAACACTTGACATGCACAACATTCAATAAAGAACATTCATGAATAAGCTCAATTCTCATGTCTTGTTAATCCACTAAGGCTCTAAACATCCAATTGGCAATACCAAACATTCATTCAAATCATTAATAAGAGAATTAATCCAACAAGATCACTTAATCATGCATAGGATGAACAAAAAACAAAATTGCACCATAGTATTCATACAACCATGCAACAAGAGATTAGCCCATAACTAATTGGGAATGGAAATCAACAATTAGAGATGTTAAACGGGCTAGCCCTAACCCTATAGGGCCAGCCCTAACGGGCTTCGGGCTAAATGGGTTAGGGCCTTATCCGGTTCATTCTTAACGGTCCTCTAATATTTGGGACCTAACCCTAACCCTAGCGGTCCTCGGGCTAAACGGGTCATAAACGGGCTATGTAAAAAAAATTCTAAATTTTAACACATAATCTAAAATAATTATCATTAAATGTTAATATTTAAACTAGAACCTAAACATTGTCCATAATGTCATTAAAATTAATAAAAATAGTTTTAAATAATTACAAAAGTTCAAACATTAACACTTAAACTCTTAAAGTTCATTGGTATTTAAAAGTTCAAATATAAATACTCAAAATTAATATAACACCTAAATAGAAATTGAAGATAACTTCAATTAATAATAATAATAACTAATAACTAAATTATATAAATAATATGTATATATAAAATAAAAAAATTATGCGGGCTAGCGGGCAGGCTCGGTTAACCGGCGGGCTAGCCCGTTTAGCCCGCGGGCTAATAGGGCCGGGCCAAAAAAGCCCGGATTTAAATGGGTCAATGAAAGCATGGCCCTAACCCTGTATTTTTCAGGGTTAAACGGGCCGGCCCTATTAGCCCAGCCCGGATTAACATCTCTATCAACAATTAAGAATCTAAACAACATTATTAAGAACTAAAACAAGAGAATTGAATGAAAACTTACCAAATGTAGATGAATGAAAATACAAGCTACAAACCTTCAATTGCTAAATCTTGATCCAAAGCTCGAAAACATAAAATGAACCGTAAAAACATAGCTAATAACGAAACTAAGCTAATGGAACAAACAGATTAACAATCCAATGGTTGGATCAAAAGTTATGGAAGAAAGAAGTAAGAAATTAACTTCTAATCTAATGGGTAACTACCTAATTCTCTCTCTAAACTAATCTAAGAAAATGGAATAATGATGGAATAATGAAGGAATGCTTGAAAATCTTATCCTCGGGGTATTTATAGTGCCCACAATACTTAGACCAAGGTGTCCTTCATTAAACGCGCAAAAGGAGAAAGGTACCCTTAAAAATGCATAAAAATCTCCAAATCACGCGCCCCTAAGCCTATGGTCGCATGCCCAGATGAACGAAGTCGTGTGGCACATCTCTGGATCGCGCACAAATGCGCCGCGCGCACTCGTGTGCGCATTCAAACTCGCGCGCCTAGGCAGATTTTCGGGCAAACTTGTTTTCTTCATATCTTGATCTCTAGAACTCCGATTGACTCGATTATTTTTGCGTTGCGACCCTCTCTTCAAGATCTCTCACATGGTATATCATTTGCACCATTTGGATTAGTTTAATAAATCTGAAATTTATCAAACTTGCTCGTCCTTTTACCTTTTTGCTCGTTTTCACCTATAAACACAACTTTTTTGCCAACAAGGGGTTAATAACACAAAGTATAGCATATTAGGGTCAAATATGAACATAAACTCATCAAAACCATATCAAAATGGATGCAAAATGATGCAATTATGACCCTAATCACTCATGCGATCACTATAAAATCTGCAAACCCATTTTCCCAACAAAACTTTGATAAATCATTCTAATCCTTTACTCCTAGTCCCCCCAATAATTTTTGCTCTACAAATAGTTGACCATTTCACCTAAGAAATTTTATTCTCATTCTCTCTCCCTCCCCAAAGAAAGTTTCTTAGCAATTTAACGATTTCACTCACCACATTTTTAGGAAATCGAAAGGTGGACAGAAAATAGATAGGTAATGATGAAAGAAAAACATTTACTAGAATCAGTCTTTCTCAGATTGAGATTTTCAACCCCTCCCACTTTCTCAAACTGTTCTTGATCTTTTGGACTATGTAATCCCATTCTGAAAGTCGCCTATGAGGGCTACCCACTTTCGCTCCCAGGTACAAGAATGGTAGTGAAGCCACTTGAACTCCAAGGATTTCTGCCAATTCGTTCAATGATCATTCTGGCACATTTACCCCATAAAGGCAGCACTTATCTCTATTAATTTGAGTCCTGACATCAACTAAATCAAATAAAGGGACTCCTTCAAGAATCTCGCATTAGCCGCGTTTGCTTTCCCAAGAAAAATTGTTTCATCTGCAAACTGTAAATGTGAAATGACCACTTCATTTTTTCCTGCTTTGAATGGCTCAAAGTATTTTTTCTCCACTGCATTATTCATCAAGATCGATAATCCCTCAGTTGCTAGAAGGAAAAGAAATAGGGACAAAGGATCCCCTTGTCTCAATCCCCGTTCCAAATTGAAGGCCTCTGTTGGGCTTCCATTAACTAAGATAAAAGCTGATGCCGATGAAACACATTCCATGATCCAAAAAATCTTTGACTGAAGTTGAAACATCTCATTATTGCTTCCAAGTATCTCCAATCCACCGAGTCATATGCTTTTGCAAAATTGATTTTGAACAGCATGCACTCTTTTCTTCTTCTCCTTGCATCATCTATGACTTCATTCAGTATAACTAAGGATTGAAATTTTGGAAATTTGAGGGTACCGATATGGAAAGTCACTTGAACGATTATTTTCCTAAAATTTTGGTTAAATATCGGGAAATTATCGGAAATATCGGGAAATTTCGGTTACAATATCGATATCGGTCCAGGGTAATTCAAAATATGCAGATTATCGAGAAATATCATGGAAATTTCGGTAATTTATCGATCAAAATTTTAGGAAATTTTGGGAAATAATTTTTTTTTTCAATTCTCAATCCTCGGGACTTAGTACCATAATACCATTATTGCTTAGATCAAGATGATCTTTCTTCTTTTACATTTGAGGCTCATAGGACATCATTTTGGTATTAGTTGTGTAATATTCAATAATTATGAACAATTGTTGTATCGTTTTATATTTCTTACGTATGTTTTCTTGATATGTTTGTTGTAAGATTCTCATTTTATTGAGATTTTAAGTTTAATTAATGTATTAAGACTAGTAATAATATTGTCTAAAATTTCATGTTAAATTTCTGTGAATTTTCTATTTTTTATCGATATCGATATTCGATATCGATATTTCCACCGATATATCCATAAATTCAGGGTACCGATATTTTCGTCGATACTGATATTTTCATCCTTGAGTATAACCACGGAGTCAAGAATCTGTCTCTCTCCTACAAATACTGATTGTTGGTCTGAGATAATGAACTCCAATACCTTGCTCAATCTTCTCGAGAGAATTTTCGAGAGAATTTGTTGATTCCCCCCACAAGAGAGATTGGTCTGAAATCTTGAAGACTATGAGCTTCCTCTTTTTTCGGAATAAGGACTATAAAAGAAGTATTCAATCCCTTGACCAATTTGTCGTTGGAATGGAATTCCGCAAAGAAATTCATGAAATCTTCCCTATACACCTCCCAAAACTTGTTGTAGAAGTTGAAGTTAAAACCATCATCTGGCCGCAAAACTTGCTGTAGAAGTTGAAGTTATGAGCAGAAACGAGGCAAGAGAGAGGCTGTTGTTGGACCTAAAATGCAAGGATAGCTTGATTCAACAAAAGGCTAGATGTAGATGGCTCAGAGATGGGGATGCAAACTTGAGATTTTTTCACATGATGATAAACAGGAGACGAAAGAGAAACGAAATCACAGGGCTAACAATCAATGGAGCATGGAAGAGGAAGTACCAGTGGTCAAGCAAGGTATCTTCAAGTTCTTTCGAGATCACTTCAAAGCTGAAAGTGTTCATAGACCTATACCGGAAGCAGGCTTTGCGAGGAAGACCATATCGGAGGCTGATAACGCGATGCTCACAGCTCTTTTCACCGAGGAAGAAGTGCTAAGTGCCATTAAAGATTGCGACAACCCTGAAGTAGTATAATATTTACTATAGTTACGTTGGTCTTGAGCATGTATAAAATGTATTACTTTTTCAAATCTTTTGTTTTAAAATGATAGAGTTTAAAGTGTATTCTACTAAGGTGATTGTATCATATAATCAATAATGATTTTTATATGATATTGAATTTATTAATGTTTCAATATATAAACAATAAGCATATATTGGTATGTATACGTACTAATTGATATTAGGGATGATAATGGAGCAAAGTAAGATGGATATTTAAAAATTCATGTCTTCCCGTACTGCATGCCCCGCTGCAGGCAGAACCTTGTGCCACATGTCTACCCTGCACGGTGCAGATCTGCCCCGCCTGTCCCATCCTACATTATATTATATTTACTAAAATGTAAAATAATATATATATATATATATATTAGATAAATAAAAACTATATTAAAAATAAAAATAATGCACAAATTTTATTAAATCATATTCAACAAATTAATTTTAAACTTATTTTCATATTAGAATTACAATAAATAAATAAATAATATAATTATAAATTAATTTGAATATTATAAATATAAATATATTATATTTAATTTATATATTATAAAATATTATATATTCATTTAATATATACTATGGGGTACGATGAGGCAGCGCAGATCATTAAAAATACAAAGTCATGCCTTTTCTGCCCCATGCGTGGGGTGGGGTTGTTTCAAACAAAACAAATCAGTACATGGCAGTTATGGGACGAGTCATTTTGTCGACGGTGTTAAATTTGTGTACGGATTAAATTAGTTACAACTTTGGAATTCATTGAGAGAAGCTAGGTTAAAAGGGGAGTGAGAACAATTATATATATATATATATATATATATATATATATAAGATTATATATATATATATAAGATTATAAAATAATACATAAAAGTAACACTAATTATAAATTAATTTTATGGAAAATACACATTTTTGTCCTATAAGTTTCATTGACGTTGGTTTTCGTCCTCTTAAGTTTTGAATTTTTGTTTTCATCATTTAACTTATAAAAAATTATGGTTTTCGTCCTCTTAAGTTTTGAATTTTTGTTTTCGTCCTTTAACTTACCAAAAATTATGGTTTTCGTCCTCCAACCGCCTATAATCAGTCATTACAACTGGTAATATACATGTGGATCCATTTTTTCTTTCTTTTATTAAACAAAATACTAACATGGGAGTATTTGGAGGGAATTAGGTCTTGAAAAAATACACTTTTAACCGTAAATTCCCTCCCAAATACCGTCCAATACTTACATCCATAGAATTTTCTGTCAGGATTCATTTTTGAATATGATGTATAAATCGTGCAACGAAACCACAATGACACTTAATATTGCACTCGAAACTCGTTAATTCATACGAATTTCTTGAAGACATCACTCTTCCTTTCCGTACAGTGAGTATGCGCTCAAAAGAATTTAGGCTTTTGAATGTTTTGATTTTGGGATCTTTGTTCCTTTTTTCCCTAATTCTCTCAAGCCCCCATGCCTAGATTTGATCGACAAGGGTTTTGATTTGGGAGAAAATTTACGGTTAATCCTGTATTTTATCCATCAAGATCTAATTCCCTCTAAATACCCCCACGTCAGTATTTCGCGTAAAAAATTAGAAAAAAATTAATCTACGTGTTTATTATCAGTTGTGTGACTGGTTAGAGGCGGTTGGAGGACGAAAACCATAATTTTTGGTAAGTTAAAGGACGAAAACAAAAATTCAAAACTTAAAAGGACGAAAACCATAATTTTTGGTAAGTTAAAGGACGAAAACAAAAATTCAAAACTGAAGAGGACGAAATTCAAAGTCAACGAAACTTATAAAACAAAAATATATATTTTCCCTTAATTTTATATTAAAAATTCAAAATAAAGTTATACATTTATATAAATATTTTAAATTAATTTACCAATATAATCACTTTTCTAATCCATGTATCAACATATATATAACAAATATGAGAATGAAAAAGGAATAAAATAATTACAAGCAGCTAGTGACGACAAAAATATATATATAATTAAAGGGTAATGGTCAAAAATTAACAAAAGAGCTTTGACTTTGAACAATTGAAGGACTGTGTGTGTCAGTGATGGTAGCAAGACAAGATAGAGAACTGCGAACAACCACCATGTGTTCTCATTGTTAGTAGCTTCCTCTTGAAGCAAACAAAAATTGTTACTTCATTTTTCTTAAAATATTGTGGATAATGCATAAGTTGATTAAACAAAATTGTAATCTCACTATCACCTTATTTTCTTTACAAAAATCTTAACCCCAACAAAACCTACAACATCTCAACTTCATAACATAATTTTATTCAAGAATTTTTATAAATCTCAAAATAATTAAATATATATATCTTTGCTCAAGGCTCATGTACGAATAATAATAAGGAATAACAGGATGGATATCTAAATACTCATGTCTGCCCCGCCGCCCCGCTCTGCTCTATGTCTGTCACGTCCTGCCCCATATTGTAATACTAAAATATAATTTTTTTACATATATAAATATATATATATATATCTATATATTTTGAATGAATAAAAATTATTAATATAAAAATAATGGATCAAATATGTTAAAACATATTCAACAAAAGTAATTTTTGATTTAAATTTTATTTTAAATTAGAATTACATTAAATAAAATAAATAAATAATATAATTTTAAATTTACTTAATATATTATAAAATACTATACATTAAATTTATTTTATATATTATAAAATATTAGATTTTTATTGAATATATACTTATGAGGCAGGAAAAGCGGGCAGTAAAAATGCAAATTCATGTCTGTCTACGCTATGCACAGGAGGGACTGTCCCATTTTTAGAATGGGATGGGACATAGCGGGGCTGACACAAATAGAGCAGGTAAGAACGAGATACCTATGATATGGATAATTTTGTCAACTCTCACCCGAGAGTACCTCATTTACCTTATTAACATCCTCCATAGTTTAATTATTGGACCATACATATATATATATATATATATATATATATATATATATATATATATATATAGTCACGCACACCGAATGTGATTCTATGCATGCAAATTGCAAAGTAGTTTTATATTTGATAAAACAAAAAAAATAAAGTAATTGATAATGGAAAGGGCTCAACTGCAATTTGTAGAGTGTCATTCTAGCATTAGTCTCGTACACCAAGTACACCGTGTAACTCAAATTCATTTTTAAAAAATTATACAAAATACTATTAAAAAGTTATACAGATTATTATTAAAAACTGTATTTTTAATATAGTAATATTTCAGTAATAATTTGTATAATTTTTCAATAATAAATAGTGTAATCTTTTTAAAATACACTTAAATTGCACGGTGCACTTGATGCACAAGAGACTTACTCGTCATTCTATTGCTACATATGGTGATTTAATTGACTGGATATTTGATAATTTAATATAATTAAATGATATTATATATATATGTCGGTTTATCGATGAACGTACAATCATTTTCGCATGTAGCGTTTAACGCCTTGCTAAAATCAAGG
This sequence comes from Prunella vulgaris, assembly GCA_026898435.1. NCBI lineage: Eukaryota > Viridiplantae > Streptophyta > Magnoliopsida > Lamiales > Lamiaceae > Prunella > Prunella vulgaris. The sequence goes on along the minus strand of JAPKLY010000053.1, from coordinate 583,688 downwards.
ATCGGTACCCTGAATTTATGGATATATTGGTGGAAATATCTATATTGGTAAAAAATAAAAAATTCACGGAAATTTCATTAAAATAATGGAAATTTAACATGAAATTTTAGACAATATTATTACTAGTCTTAATACATTAATTGAACTTAAAATCTCAATAAAATGAGAATCTTACAACAAACATATCAAGAAAACATACGTAAGAAATATAAAACGATACAACAATTGTTCATAATTATTGAATATTACACAGCTAATACCAAAATAATGTTCTATGAGCCTCAAATGTAAAAGAAAAGAGACCATCTTGGTCTAAGCAATAATGGTACCAAGTCCCGAGGATTGAGAATTGAAAAAAAAAATTATTTCCCAAAATTTTCCGAAATTTTGATCGATAAATTACCGAAATTTCCACGATATTTCTCGATAATCTGCACATTTTGAATTACCCTGGACCGATATCGATATAATAACCGAAATTTCCCGAAATTTTCGATATTTTCCCGAAATTTGACCAAAATTTTGGAAAAATAATCGTTCAAGTGAATTTCCATATCGGTACCCTCAAATTTCTGAAATTTCGCGAAATTTCAAACCTTGGCTAAAATTCACAAGAGATTAATCTTTTGCTTGAAATGGTGCAAATTCTTTGCCTTTAATGACACAAGTATTACAAAATACAAAATAGGCGAACATCGATCAACCCTTATAAATTATATATTTAAAAAAAAAAACCTTACATATATATAAAAAGAAATTTATAAATCAAGATGTTACTTTCATGCATCCTCAAATTAAACGAATAATAAAATGATCATTAAACTAATTAATGAAGAATAATATTCATGATCATGAACCACCGAATCGCAAGGTAATCGGGCCTTTGGGGCTTGAATTGGTGTTGTGTGAGCCCGTATGTTGCTGCACCAGGGCCCGAAAATCCTTTATACTTGCGTTTAGGAACGTGGTCGACTGCGCCGCCGCTGCCGCCCCGGCTTTGGACCGCCGCCTTTTCCCTTTTCCGATTGCTGCAGTTTCGTGTTTTTCATTCGATGGGATCAACAATTTTTGGCTGTAATCACCTGTGAATGCAGCAGCAGTTTCATTGGTGTGATGATGATGTGGAAATCCAGCTTGATAGAACATGCTTACATCTCCTACACCCGCCTGCAGCTGATTATAACCCTGCTCCCATGAACTATAGTTTTGCATTTCCTCATTCATCTCTCTCTCTCTCTCTCTCTAATAATATTTGAATGATTTAGGGGAGGGGGGGAATGTTATTATATATATATATATATATATAGGAGGGGAGATAAAAAGCGTCAATTTGGAGTGACGACTTTGCGTATGATCATAGATATGCGCAGCTTCGAGGAAGCAGTAATTATTATTATTATTATTATCGTCGACTTAATTAAATTGGCGATTAACGACAATCAATTAAAGGTAACTTAAAATGACTTATTTTATGTATATGTTTTTATTTATTTATTTATACGTTCAAACATTTACTATGACTGTAATAGTAACTTTGTGCAACTAGTTCATATTCTTCTTTTTTAGTATCAAAAAATATTTAACCAACAAATATAATCGTAGGTTCATATGTTAGATGCAGAAAATGAAATACGTATTGAAATATAAAAATGATGGAAAGTTTCCTTGTGTACAGTACATTCACTTAATAATTAACGTTGTTTATGTTGAAAAGTTGCGGGTTGATATATATACTGAAAAGTTGCACGTTGATATATTGAAAAGTTTATACTGTTATCGATTTTTTAGTGTAAACATTTCAGTTAATCAATATTCATTTTTTAATATAAACTGTTTCAACTGTTAAATGAGTGCACTGTGCACCGTGCATAGAGGGCACATATATGTTAACATTTCCATTAAGTATAAAACTGTGGTAAAGTTTTATATGAAAATAATTCATAATAAGCTTATCATGATCGGTTGTAAAGTATCAAACATTTAATCAAGAGTATCAAAAAATTTCATAAGAAGTATAAAAAGTCTGTGGTAATAATAGTATATATTATAATTGTTACAGATTTTAGTGAACCTAATTTTTTATACTTTTGATGAATATTTTGATACACTTGAACAAATATTTGATATTTTAAAACAGTTTAATGATAAACTTATAATTAATGAACGTTTTCATATAAAATTTACTCTAAAATTGGTTGATTTGTTTGTTTGTCTACTTAAATCGATATTAGAGAGAGGAGATTTGGATTAATTAGATAATTAACTTTGAATTGAGAGGTAAGATTCATGTATAGTAGGGGGTAGAATATATATATTTCAATAGTTGGAGCCAAGTTTAGATATAGATCTTATATAAATAGTTATATATATATATATATACTAGTACATAAACCCGCGTATTACGCGGGATTATTTTAAAGTATATTTTTAATGTAGTTTATATTAATTAATTTTTTTGTTTTGATGATAATTTATTTTACAAAAATAAATATTGAAATGAAATCCAATTTATACAATTCAATTATTTGGAATTTTAAATGAAAGATAAACATATAATATATTTATATTTTAAAAAATTAATAATTTCACAAATAAATATCACTCAAATAAGATAAATATTAATAATTATAAATTTCGAAAAACTTCCTTGTAAACGACATTTGTTGTATAGTTGGTTGGTTTTCCGTTGGAGTCGAGACAAAGAATTTTCAATCCTTTTTTACTTTTTACTTTTTACTCTCGAGATTGCAACATATAATTGTCCATGTGTAAAAACAGGCTTAGGTAGGTATACACCAACAGTTGACAACGATTGTCCCTGACTTTTATTTATTGTCATCGCGAAACACAAACGAATTGGAAATTGTCTCCTCTGAAAAGCAACAGGCAAAGTTGGATCTGAATTACTCAAGGTCATTCGTGGGATGAGTACCCTACTGCCAATATTTCTTCCAGAAATGATTTCCGCTTCAAGAATATGATTACCAAGTTTTGTAACAATTAATCTAGTGCCATTACACAATCCAGAGCTTTGGTCAATATTTCTGAGAAGCATTATAGGCACACCAATTTTTAAAATTAATTGATGATTTGGGAGTCCGGAACACTTAATAGAGTTCAAGAAGTCAACAGAAACTAATTGTCCATTACCTCCAGGTATAAATTCTGATTTGCAAACACTATCCGAACTAAAATATATTCTCACATCACCAGGTACCAAACTCAAAAGTTTCTCATTAATGCATTCTACTTCCCGATGTGTTGGAGCAAGTATTGCCCGATCCTCAAAGTATTTATAAGTATGAAAATTATCTGTAAATAATGGGTAAACACTTTGCACTATAGCCGCAATGGGATCACTTACATTGGAAATGCAAATATCTTCAGGAATTTCAATATCTGCAAAACCATCTCTGCTATCTCCAAGCTCACCATCACCAATTTTTAAAATCCATTTCGAGAATTCATCAATTTCAATGGAATTAGAGTTAGAATCCACATTTCCAGTATGCAACCTCATATTTCTGGTTAGTTTCAATACCTTGCAATGTGAAATAAAAACGATAGATTAATTTTTTACTACTAATTATTTCATCCAACTAAAAGATAAATATAAATGTAATATGTTTGAGTACCTTGCAGTGTTCCCATAAATAAGATGAATTAATTGTGGAGTGCACAACATCTTCTCTACTACCCTTTGGTATAACAGGAAGTATTTGTCTGAAATCTCCACCAAGGACTACAGTCTTGCCTCCGAATGGCAAAGTAGATATCGATCCATCAGAACACCTAATGATATCCCTGAGGCTTCGATCCAAAGCTTCAAAACTAAATCTATTAATCATTGGTGCCTCATCCCATATTATTAGTTTTGACTTCAATATTAGTTCTGACAAATCAGTACCAGGCTTTATGTTACAGGTGGATGACTCATTAATATTAATTGGTATAGCAAATCTTGAGTGAGCCGTACGACCTCCAGGTAAAAGAAGAGATGCTATTCCACTGGATGCCACATTAAGTATTATATCCCTGCAATCGTATAGTTGCCGAAAGAATTTTCCATAAGAATGTTTTTCCCGTCCCTCCGTGTCCATATAAGAAGAAAAGACCACCTTTATCTGACGAAACAGCTTGCATTATTTGTTGTAGTACATTAGTCTGTTCATTGGTAAGTGTGGAACTCAACTTATTGTGTTCCTCCATTAATTTTGTCCGATCAAAACGTAATTCCTCTAATATGAGTTTATTATGTCTATCAGACATTAATTGTTGGTCTGGAAATGGCATTGATGTAAATCTACTTAAGGTGCTCCCATTCATCTGTAGTAGCTTTTCAATTTCAAGCAAGGCATAATTTTTCAGTTCACTCTCACTTAGGTGCAAATCTGGAAAAAAAAATCATATTAGATTAGGCAGTTAAAATAAATTTATCAACATTTATATAATTATGCCTAAAAATGTGGTAGAATAAATATATGATTTGTACCTGGTAAATTCAATAATCGTCTATGTCTTGTAAGAATATCATCTGACATACATTCCCATGTCTTTTAAAAAACGGTTTCTGGAGAATTCATGCATGATGATATCAAAAGAATAGTAAATAAATTCCTAACATAATGTGCTGATGCCCAAAAACTGGCCTCCATTATTCCATCCACGTACTCGCGATCGTCATCCAACAATCCCATTGAATAGCAAGCATCTTTGAATGTAGCATAGACAACTCCTCCAATTGTGCGTATCTCCTCATGGGATTTGGCACCCTTACTGTAAGGTATTAGTATTCCTAAGTAATATTGTTCTCCAGCACCTGGTGGTACGTAATATAACCTTCCTAATGACGGCCTGCTATTTTTTCTTCTTTCCCACACATGTTTTTTTCTATTCCAAACATATTTTGTCGGAAATTGAATGTATGTAAGATCCTTGGCCTCATCGTTATTCTTGTTAAATTCCATCCAGGCTAAAAATGTAATATACCTCTTTTTATAATCTCGAACCTCAGAAAAGTCACCGTTAATGGTAAGACGACTTGTGTACATCGAATTTGAGATATATTTTTCTTGTGCTAAACAATAATGAATACTATATTAATATAAATAATATTTGAAAATAACATTATAATAGAACATATTTAATTGGTAAAAGAAATAAGAACCTCTGAAACGCGGTTGAATTTTGCATATTCTAAAACAATAATAATTGTCTCATTTGAGTTGTTCTTATTGTAACTCAACAGTGGTTCAAAGTAGCCTTCCCATAGTGTGCATTTCATTCTTGTACGACTACAAAAATAAATTAGTTATTGAAATGTCTTATTAGCACATTAAGATATATTCACACACTTATACATAATAGCAATAAGAATTGCAAATACCTTTCGTCCTCAATCTTTATGTCCATTTTTTTAGCAATTCTTTCTTTTATATTTACGGTCTCCACGTCATAAATATGGACCACGAAAGCAATGATATCTGTAAATAAAAATGATATAGTTAGTCATGAATATAAAAGGATTAAAAATGAATTATGTTGATATAATATTAGATAATTAGTTGAATATAAATGTAAGGATATTCAAGCCTATTAGAAGTTTTGTTTCATCTTCATTCCCTAACTTTATTTCTTTTAAAGTCATAAAATCAAACTGTGATTTCTTCAAGTTCACATTGGAACATCTATCAACATTAGTGTTGAAATGAAAGATTATTTTGAGAGCATTAACTGTGGACTGTTTTCCATTATCTTGTTCAATGTCAAAAATTTGATATGATGTAACTATTTCCTTCCTTCAGTATCTTTTAAAATTTTTTGATCAAATATTTTCGAATAGTTGCTTGTATCTTGGTTCCCTGTTTTCAATCAATGGTGAAAAATAAAATCAATCTGAAAAAAATTCTGATACATATATAAAATTAAAATTGTATAATCAAAATTATAAATTACTTACCTCTTCATCAATCAAGATTAAATCAAAAAATAACTTCTCTTTAGTGGAGTTGTTAGACAACACAATCCATGACCTTGCAATCTTAGCTTTTATTGTCCAATTTTTCTTTTCGAGAGTGATCTTAGAAATTGGAGAGAATTGTGACGCCATGCTCTTAAAAATTAAAATGAAAAATATGAATATAATAATCAATTAATCATAGTACAAATATTACATACTTTATCAATTTAGTGATTAAAATTTAAAAATACAATATATAAAAATATTATATATTTGACCTATAGTAAATAAATTAAATAATAAAAAAATATTATATAAAGCTGCAAATCAATAAATCTTGATTTCTTGAATCTAACATATATGTGAATAAATTATTTTATATAATATATATATAGATTTATTCGATAATAAAAATCTATAAATATATAATTTAAGACTATCTTATTTACACAATATCAAAATTCACGATCTATCCAATGAAACAATAATGACCAAATTGATTTTACTCATCATCATCATTATTATATTAATATCAAAACTTAATGTGATTATGACTTAAATCAAGATTCAAAACTAAATGTGATTATGCCCTAAAAAGATACATAAAAAATTCAAATATCAAAACACGATAAATAAGAACATCAGAAAATAAATAAGAAGAAGCAAGAGACGCATACAAAAATCATATTTTAATAATATGATATTAATAATTAAACACGATAAAATCATATTTTAATAATATTATTTTAAAATCATATTTTAAAATAAACACGATAAATAATATCAAATCATAACGCATTGCTCTAGTATATTAATTATTAAAATAAAAATATCTTTAACGCATTGCTTCACTAAACCTAATTAAAATTGCTTCACATAAATTTGTTTGACTTTTTGATTTTTATATTAGGCTTTCCACATACACGGATGTTCATCTGTTTTAAATTCTCGTATAAACACGGATGCTCATCTGTTTTAAATTCTCGTATCAACACGGATGCTCATATAAACATTCAAAATTAAATTAAATAAAGAAATTAAACGTGATATATACATGGATCTACAATTATAGCAATTAAACATTACCTCCAAAAGAAAACCGCGAAAGTTGTGTAGCTTTAGAAAAAAAAAATTAAATGTGAAATATAAACCTGCAAAAACAAAAAGATAAATAAACAATTTGAATATTAGAATACGATAAATAATAACATTAGAAGAGAAATAAGAAGAAACAAGGGACGCACAAAGAAATAAGACTAAAAGATGAGAATAATAATGTTTATGGAGTTTGAAATTTATAGAAGTACAGAAATTAAGATGAACGGTTGAGATTAAAAAATTAGTTATAGTATTTGATATTATGCATATATGTATAAGATTTATATAAGATATATATATATATTTATAAAATATTAAAATGTACAGTCAAGATTAAAATACTTAAATTATATAAAAAATCAAGATTAATTCTTAATGTCAGAATGAATGAGAATAGAGGAAATTCGAAATCGAGCATTCTGGTTGATTTTATAACTTCGTCTTTATATAATATTAAGATATATATATATATATCTAAAAATGGTTAATGAAATTAAGTGGTGAATTAATCTAAAATTGTGATTATAAAAGTATTTGACAGTAAATAGGGCAAAAATACCTCAGTACGAACAGTAATTAGATTAATAAAAATGAATGCCCTAAATAGTTGGAAACTAATTAATTATTGCACGTGCTGAAAATTGCTCGTTAAAATTTCAAACTAGTTGAAAATCTAATTAGCAGCATATTTGAATTTCATATTCTATTTTATTATTATATATATTAAGTAATCATGATGATTAATTACTTAAGGTAATAGTTTTAAATTGTGCTTCATATATATATAATTTATAAATACTCTTTCCGAATGAGTTATTTCTGTATACCATCCTCCAATTCTTGATAGCATCAAGTACATTCTACAATATAAATATATTTTTAAAATAGTCACTTTTATTATTATTAAAAAATAATTTTCATATTATATTAAATTAATTTTTCAATATAAATAAAGTAATGTGGATGACTTTTAAAAAAGTGCACTTGAATCACAGCACCCTGCTGCAAAATATACCTATTCCCAAATTTTCAATTTTCAAATATATCACAAACAAGTTTAATATTTTATTATTCTCCAATTTAATATTTATATTATCACCAAAATTTGTAAATAAGAATTATGATTTCGAAGTAAAACAGCTATATACTCCCTCCGTCCCAGAGGTGTTTTCACCTCTGGGATGGCACAACTTTTAAGAAAAAGTAGAGTGTTGTGTAAAGTTATAATATTAAAATAATGAGATTAATTAGATTGTGAGGATAAAGTTAAAGTAATAGTTTCCATTTATAGGGTGTGAAAACAATTGTGGGACTGACGAAAAAGGAAAGTGTGAAAACAATTATGGGACAGAGGGAGTATATATATATATATATATATATATATGTGCGCTTCTGTTGCATTCAAACAGAAATTAAAGGAGTCGCCCATAATGGCACCAAAGTTGACAAAATTGACCAATTATCCATTCCTTTGACTGGAGGCTACCATATAATAATATAGATGGAAATTTTAAAGAAAATTAATTAATAGAGAAAATATATCGACACAAGTGTAAGTAATTATAAGTTATAACTAGTAGTTTATTTAAAACAAATTATATTATTTTCAGTGCTTATTATTAAAATTATATAAAGCTTATTTGTGTACTTCCCTAATATTATATGTACAATGAAAACAAATCCAATACATTAATGTCGCACAATAATATTTAAAAGGAACTTATATTGGGGTAGTAAAATTGTTACATACAAGATTTTGTCTACAGTGTAGTGTTATTAATTATCAAGCTTAATTTATACCCCTCCTCCGTCCCAACTTTTTCTTCCTATTTTTTTATTTCGGGACGTCCCAACTCTTTCTTCATACCTTAAAAAGGAGATAATTTACACTCATAAAAGTCAATAAAGTACACTTTTTATATTTTATTAATTAACTTCACACTCACATACTCTATTTTTTTCTTAATCCGCGTGCCCGGGTCTTTTTGAAGATAGACCCGGAACGGAGGTAGTATATTACTTTGCCTATATATTTAAGACTAATTTATGTAAATTGGAGTTCAATCTTTTTTAACTATCACCGGTATTTTATATAAATTTTCACATATGCTTAACTTTTTAGCAGTGATAATTGTATGTAATGATAATAGAATATGCAAGTAATATTTTAAAATAGAGTTCATTTGAACTCGATAGGAGACTTTTTTACTGATAAAAAAAAAAAACTCGATAAGAGACCTACTCTTAATTTAAATCAATCTATATAAAATAAGAGTAGGTCTCAACAAGGTCTTATTTTTAAACTCGATAAATAAATAAGACCTTATTTTTAAACTCGATAAATAAATAAATTTAGAGTTATTTAGTAAAATAAAATATTTGACAGTCTATAAAATCTTAAAATAAACTCTTTTGAAAATTATAAGCTGCAATAAATTAAATTGGATATCCCAATTTATTTATCTCACCACCTACATTCCCACCATCCCCCTCTTACTTGTATCTCAACACAAAAAATATTAAAATTAATTTTTTTTTTAAATTATGATAAATTATTACTCCCTCCGTCCAATTCTCACTTTTCCTTTTGGGTTGTCCACTAATCTCATTCTCTTCCCTTATTGGAAATAAACCATACTAAAATTAAATTTTGAGCCTTGCAATATCTCTATTTTTCTTTTACTTTATTTGCCCTTTTAATATAATACTAATTTTTTTAAAATCATGAGTCATTTTTCTAATGGAAAAAAAACTTATGAACAAAAAGAGTAAAAAACTCAGAAATTGTATTAGTTAAATATTTTTACAGCTTATAAACTACTTTAAAACAATATTCTATAAATTTTTTAAATACCTTATAAAATGTTAAAACTCTTACTGACATGATCTCCCGTTCTAGATCATGATGTCATTTGCTGAAAGGGAAATTACAATGAAGCTTCCTCTCATTTGGCCATTTCACACATAGTAATAAGGATAAGACAATTTACTCCCATTAGCAAAGCTCGATCGGTGTTCATGTGGACAATGACTTGTCAATTGAAATTTGAATCAAGTGGCTTTTTGACTACAAATTAATTGACTCCATCAAAAATATACTCCCTCAATCCCAAAATTACTTTCACACTTTCCTTATTTGAACGTCTCAACTCTTCTTTCACACATCAAAAAAGGAAATTTTTCTCTTTCACAAAAGTCAACAAAATACACTTTTTCTTATTTTATTATTTAACTTTACACTCACATATTTACTTTTCCTTGGTTCGCGTGCCCGAAATTACTATGAAAATAATTCAGGGACGGAGGTAGTATAATATTTAGTTTGACACAAAGGCTTTATTTTCCACGCTTCCTTTGAGTATAAAATTCCTTTAAGTATAGGCAAAGATTAACCAGGTGAGTTACCGGGCTCCTTACTTAAGTGAATGATCCTGGTTCAATTCTCCTTGGCAACGAATAGGAGTGAGATATAAGGTTGGTTTGAAGATATGAGTGTATGAAGACTTAATGTACTAACTTCTAACTACTAACCACTAACATTACCGATAAAAAAAAAGTATAGGCTAAGACTCGTTGCAATATAGTGAAATTAAAAGACAACTTATTAAATTCTTTTGCATGTATCTTTGTATTTTTATCTGAGATTGGGTATTCTGTGAAATTTAATTATAATATAAAATTTGTATTATTAGATGTATTTACTAATATTATTAGATTTATTCACTGATGAAATTGCACTTTACTTTGTAATATCAATTTATAAATCTTAATGGTACAAGCTCTTTTTTAGCCTTTTTTTAAGGTACAAACTCTTTTTTGTCCACAAATTTATAAAAACTCTTTTTTGGCCTTTTTTTTAAAATAAGTGACCAATATACCCTTAATTCTTTTTTTTTTTTTTAAATTTCTCTTTTCACCCCTAATCTTTTTCCCATTTCGTTTCTTACACAAAATTAAAATAAGTGAGTAATATATCTTTAATTATAGTATTTTTTTGACGGAGTTGAGTCGGATTGATTTTTTACGTTCCTTTAATCTAGAAAAATTTAAAAATAACATGATTACGAATAATATTATCTTTATTAATTTTTAAGGATTAAATAAGTAATCTTGAAAGGTCGGAAACTGGTCGGAGTCCGATCAATTTTTTTAGAAATAGCATATTTAGTAGTTTTTTTTTGTGACGGAGTTTAATCGGAACTACTTCTTAGATTATTTTTACCTAAAAAAATACTATGCATATGTAAAAATTTAGATTGACGTTATTTTTTTAATTTTTACTAGTAACTAGTATTTTGAAAAGTCGGATATTTATCTAAATTTATTAAAAATATCACTTGCAATAGTATTTTTTTGACGGAATTGGGTCGGAATGATTTTTTACGTTATTTTAATCCAGAAAAAATTTAAAAGATACATGTTTACGACTAATATTATCTTTATTAATTCCTAAGGATTAAATAAGTAATCTTGAAAGGTCGGAAACTGGTCGGAGTCCGGTCAATTTTTTCAGAAATAACATATTTAGTAATTTTTTTGTGACGGAGTTTGATCGGACTACTTCTTAGATTATTTTTACTTAAAAAATACTATACATATTTAAAATTTTGATTGACGTTATCTTTTTAATTTTTACTAGTAAAATAACTATTATTTTGAAAAGTCGGATATTTATCTAAATTTA
>JAPKLY010000053.1:549387-561542 GCA_026898435.1 Prunella vulgaris | reverse complement strand
TAAATATGCTATTTTTAAAAAAATTGACCGGACTCCGACCAGTTTCCGACCTTTCAAGATTACTTATTTAATCCTTAAAAATTAAAAAAGATAACGTTAATCGTAATCATGTATCTTTTAAATTTTTTCTACACTAAAGGAATGTAAAAAACCATTCCGACCCAACTCCGTCAAAAAAATACTTAGTGCAAACGATATTTTTAATGAATTTGGAGAAATATCCGACTTTTCAAAATATTAGTTATTTTACTAGTAAAAATTTAAAAGATAATGTCAATTAAAATTTTACATATGCATAATGTTTTTTAGGTAAAAATAATCTAAAAAGTAGTTTCTGATCTAACTCCGTCACAAAAAAAATTACTAAATATGTTGTTTCTAAAAAAATTGACCGGAGTCCGACCAGTTTCCGACCTTTCAAGAATACTTATTTAATCCTTAATAATTAATAAAGATAATATTATTTGTAATCATGTTATTTTTAAATTTTTCTAGGTTAAAGGAACGTAAAAAATCAATCCGACCCAACTCCGTCAAAAAATACTATAATTAAAGGTATATTAGTCACTTATTTTAATTTAGTGTAAGAAATGAAATAGGAAAAAGATTAGGGGTGAAAAGAGAAATTTAAAAAAAAATGAGAATTAAGGGTATATTGGTCAATTATTTCTAAAAAAGGCCAAAAAAGAGTTTGTACCATAAAAAAAGGCTAAAATTTATAGTTTTCTCAATCTTAATTATAACGGTGAACGCATATAATATTTGTATAAACTTGATATTGTGAAATTTGTTTATAGGAGATTTTGGTTTCATTTGAAAGAGGTTTGATGAGTGTCATTTGTTGATTGAATATAGTCAAGCTTGAAGCCCGGGATAGTTCACACAAAAAATAATAAAAGAGCTAAAACTGATGAAAATATTTGTAACAACACTTAATAATTTAATGAGACATTAACTAGAAAGACACATATAAAAAAAACTCCCTATTAATTAAAATGTATTTTAACAACTTATAAATTAATTGTTTTCACGTTGAATAATGCAAAGCACCCTCCTTGTTGATTTGAGACAAGTGAACTTCGTACCAACCCAAGCGTTTTGTTTCCAAGTTATGATGACTAGTCTCATCTCATGCTCTTGATTTGGCTATTTAATTTCATGTAATTAAATTGTTATTTTTTCAAAAGTGTACTGTTTTTCAACGGTTGGCCGGGTATGTTGCACTTCTTTTTTTATTTGGCAATCCATTTTACACCCTTGTATTATTAATAACAAGTTTAAATATGAAATTTCTAATCGAATTATTGGAATATGATAAAATGAAATTAAATTTTGAAATAGAAAACATGTCATTTAGTAGGTGCATAAGTCATTAATTGCAGACAAGTACCTCGTATTTTGGAAATTCAAATTTAGGACCACAATATTCAAATAAAGCTGGTCAATCCGAATACCTTATAATATATATTTGGTCTCCAATCTCTACGTGGCACAAAACAGTCAAAGGAACAAAATATCTGCTAAATGAAATAATAATTAAGTAGATGGTTGATGCTAAATGACAGACTGAGTGCTGGTGCATCGAATCGAGGCCAAATCAAATGAACAATAATTCATTCCCTGATAGTGAACAGTGGATCATATTATATATCCTTTGAGTTGGATAATAAATCGTAAGTATAAAAAAATAAATCTATCCCATCCCATCTAAATCAAGTTTTATGTTGATGGTATTTCATATCCAACAACTCACCAATTCCATTACTTGATCCTACTTCTATTCTAATACAAGTAAAGTAATGCACAACTCAAAGATAAACCTATACAACAATAAATCATGACATTTACACTTGAGAAAGAGGTGCAATTGCAAAACTGCCTTCTAACATACATTTTCATTTTCTTTCTACTCAACAGTGATTTCCAGCACCGTGGTAAGCCGCGGTTTTCTATATCTCCGGAGAAGGAGAGACGAGCAAACAACGGTTACAGATGACATGGCCATGCATGCACCCGCTACCCAAGGAGGCAACTTTATTTTAAGCCATGGATATAAAACTCCCGCGGCAATTGGGATTGCTACGATGTTATAAGCGCTGGCAAAGATGTAATTCAACCGAATACGAGAGAAAGTTTTTCTAGAAAGATCTATAGCAGTGATCACATCTTCTAAGCTGCTTCTCATTAGCACGTAGTCTGCAGCTTCTATTGCAATGTCCGTTCCTGCCCCGATTGCCATGCCCACATCTGCCGCAGCCAAGGCAGGAGAATCATTTATGCCATCCCCCACCATCGCAACTACACATCCACATTTCTGGAACGAATGAATGACGTCGGCTTTCCCCGAAGGCATCACTTCTGCCCTAACATCTGTAATGCCAACCTGGATAACCATGCAGAATCTGTCAAGGAGAGAAATTTACTCGGGAAATTATACTACCTCTGTTCCAAATTATCAGTTTGATTCTATCCAAAATGGTGTTCCTAATTATTTCACTTTTGCTAATATCAATGAAGATTTACTCTTTTTGTTTTTCACCAATACCCCTAATAAATACCAACCATCTTCTTGTAATGATAAGCTTATCAATTCATCAAATAGTAATAAATAAAGGGTATAATAGTCTTTTAACATCCTAATTTTAAAAAAAAAAAGAAAAAAGGACTATATGAACGGATAAAATTAGACCGATAATTAAGAATGAGGTAGTAAAAGAGGATAAGAAATCGACCTCTTTTGCAACAGCCTTGGCTGTTCTCCAATTGTCACCAGTAACCATAACAGGGTTGACACCCATTTTCACGAGTCCTTCTATAACCACAGCTGCTTCTCGCTTTAGTGGATCTGCTAAACCCAGAACACCAACTATTTCGTGTTCAGAAGCAACGAGGATTCCAGTCTTGGCGCTTTCTTCCAGCTCTATGACAAACCTATCCACGTGGTCTGGAATAGTGACTAAATTTTCGATCATCAGCTTCCGATTACCAACCTGGTAAATTTGTAAAATCCTGGATAAGCTTGTGAAGAAACAAATTGGGTAAAGATATGTATAACTGGTGTAAAGCACTCACCAGAATCTTTTTCCCGCCTATAGAGCATTGCACACCCTTTCCAGGCAAAGCAGAAAAATCGGACACATCAAGAAGCCATTCGTAGGATTTAGATCCCGTTCCATGGTTTTCAGCATCCCCTGGACCCGAAGGTTCATCGAAGAAATGGAAATGGCGGGTATATTCAAGAATAGCTTTGGCCAATGGATGTTCACTACTAGCCTGTGTCAAAAAGAAAGTGGCTGCTTCAACTTCAATTTCACGCGTTGAAAAACGATCCTTAATCACTAGCATAGAATTTTGTTACTATGAATACAATGCAACTTATTACTTCTGTTTCAAAGAATATAAACATGGCTTGCTGAACTGAATACCATTTACTGCACATCACTAAACTGGAATACCATTTTCTGCACATTACTAGATCATTGCTAAACTCAAATAAGTAAACATGGCCCAAAGAACATGGCTTTTTTCACATTTCCCTCTCCCATATATAATATCAACAAATTCCCATGTGAATAGTGAAAATTAGATAATTATATAATATTCAAGAATACAACACACCTTAAATTCATTTAGTGCCTAAATTCTTTACCTCTGCTGAAGCTACTAAAGTAAGGAATTCACCACGCTCCATTCCTGAAAAAACTTTTGCTGTGGTAACCGTGGCTTTTCCCTGGGTTAATGTTCCAGTCTTGTCAAATATGACATGCTCAATCTTCTGTGCTTTCTCCAATGCATCTCCTCCTTTTATAAGGACACCATTGTTAGCTCCAACCCCGGTTGCCACCATGACAGCAGTTGGGGTGGCCAACCCTAGTGCACATGGGCATGCAACCACCACAACTGATATTGCAAACATAAGGGCAAAAACAAAGTAATTGCCATTTTCCGGCAGCCACTCCTCAGGGTACCATTCAAGAACTCCAGCAGTGTACCTGCATACAGATGGCAAATTATTAATCAGGAATTAGCAGGGGAAACAGCAATGATTGTTCATTGTTAATGGTTTTTTTTTACTGGAGAATATATATCAAAACGGAAGCTTGTAATATAAAGCTTACCATCCTAGCAATGTCAACAATCCCAAAGTCACTACTGCAGGGACAAAAATGCTTGCAATCTGCACGTGAGAAAAGTTGTTACATAAGGAAAAATTTACAGTTAAATATGGTGCAGGAGAGAAGAAAACAAAATTAGTAGCAAATTTTCATTGTCACGAGATAAATATGGAAAATATATGGACAACAGAAAGAACTTAATATCTGCTACTGTGGGATAACACTGTATGTCCCATCTGTGTAACAAACTTCTCAAAGATTTCTTTGAGCTATCTATATGATCATCTGGGGCACAACTGACTTGACTGAGAATTTTCTACGCAACCTATATTACAGTGGAGCTGGCAGCTGAACAAAAATGACCTTTCTAACAATGCTAGAAGGTGTGTTTTTCTCATTACACTTAAATACATATCCTTCTTTTTTCCCTCCTTTTTGTGGGGTAAGTTGTTTGGGGATTGATTATTTCTATACGCAGTTATTTATCAGTTCAACGTCAGAATAATAATAAACATAAACAAAAAACATTATAATTAAGGAAAATTAGCACTCACAAAGTCCGCAAACTTTTGAATAGGAGCCTTAGACATCTGTGCAGTCTCAACCAGAGATATAATTTGGCTTAAAACCGTGTCAGAGCCTACTTTGTTGGCTTGTATATGAAGTGAACCATGCAAGTTTATTGTACCTCCAATAACTGAGGAATTGGATTCCTTCAGAACAGGAGCAGATTCACCAGTGACCATACTCTCATTTACATAACTTGAACCCCAAACAACCAAACCATCAGCCGGAACTTTTGTGCCAGGAAGTACTTTCAATATGTCACCAGGCTGAATCAACAAAGAATCAATTTCTCTTTCTCCTACAACCTTTCCACCTACAATGTTAAAGGTGCACTCATTCAGCACGATCTTGCAACCAAAAAGTAACTCTGACAAAGTCTCATTTATTTCTTATACAATACCAATGCACGACAACAAACTACAATAATCACTTTGTGTATACCAGGAAATACATACCTCTGTCTCTGATAAGCAATATAGCAGTAGCTGGGGCAAGCTCCACTAGCTTTTTGATAGCGTCTGATGTCTTTCCCTTTGCAAGAGATTCCAGGTATTTTCCCAAAAGTACGAATGTAATTAGCATAGCACTTGCATCAAAGTACGTCGGAGACCAGAATCCAGTCATAGCGCCATATAGCAATGCACATACAGAATAAAAATATGAAGCTGAAGTTCCCAATACAACCAGGACATCCATGTTAGTCGAACCATTTCTGAGTGCTCGGCCAGCAGCAACATAGAATCGCTTGCCGATTACAAATTGAATAACAGTGACCAAAGCCCAATTTAGCCAATCACCCATTTGGAATGGCCCGCAACGCCAAAGTATAAAAGAATATAACAGAGGTATGCGTGGACAGATGACTTGCATAAAAATGACTGGGATCTGGAGCAATTAAATAAGGAGTTAGCAAAGAATAGTTCATCAGTAGCTACATCATATAATTAAAACTTGTTTCTTGCGCTAAAAAAGCTCTGTTTAAGTAACTACCCAAAAGAAAATCTAAAGACCAGTATCTCAGCTGTAACCATAAGTTCGCAGGTTCGAGTCATTTTTTATCCGATTCAAAAGAAAAAAGAAAATCAAGAATATGAAGACTAAACCATGCTACAAAATTAATACGAATAAACCAACCAAACAAAATAGAGTAACTCACACTGAGACACAAGCTCGCTGTAAACAGCCGAAACATGTTTGAAGACTCCTCTAGATCCTTGGATGTCATTCTGCTATAAGGGTTCTTCAAATGCAGCTTTAGCTTTCCATAGCTTCTACTTTCGATCTCGTCAACTAATGTTCTGGAACCAAGGAGCTCCGGATCAAAATGAATTTCCAACTCTTTAGATGCTCGATCAAAACAAAATTGCCTCACACCCATTATGCAAGAAAGATTTCCTTCTAGCATCTGTACATCTATGTCACTTGTAATTCCAATAACCCCTAGCACAAGTTTATCCAGCTCATTACTCTGTACAAATGAAGCTTCAAAACCAGCATCTTCGATTGCATTAATTATTTCATCCTTACTAGTGACAGTTGAATCATATTCAACCTCTCCTAAAGACGTAGCTAAGGCAACTACAGCTTTTGTCACACCTGGTATCTTCCTTAGAATCCCTTCAACAGAATTAACACAAGCAGCACATGTCATTCCTCCTATTGTGAATTGGCCTATTAAGGTCCCCCTTGGCTTAGAATGTGATTGATTTGGTTCCGGTAGAATTTCTGCCTCAAATCCAGCATCTTCTATAGCATTTACAATGTCTTCATCCTGGAAGAAAAAATGGTACAGCTTAGATAACTCAGGGACGAGTTAAGAACCACTAGAAATACGATATTGTTAGGAGATCAGAAAAAAAATGTCCTAGTATCCTTCCAATATTTTATATTGGGGAGCAAAGAACAGTATCCAGTCTTTTATCAACATCAGGTAAGCATAGAATTAGGACAAGCAAGCAATATAACTCGAAAGAAATAATGTTCAAAGCATTACAGGTACTTCAATATATAGGTGGTCACTGAACACTGTTTGACATGGACATGATAAAAAAAACTGGCAACAAAACTCTGTGACTGCAATCTTGATATTAAGTTATACTTGTTTAAATCAATCATTAACATAAATTAGAAGGTAAACCACAACTGATTTACAATAGATACACTAGAATCCATGGAGTATATTGCAAATGATACTTTGCTAACTATATGTAGGCCTTTGGATTGCATTTGTACCAGACGCTGAATCATCAAAAAGGAGAGATTCCAGCAAGTCAAAAGAGATCTATTTTTACATTTAACATCACCAGAGACTTGATTTTATAACTATAAAGTCGATTCCACTTGCTCATTCCATGGGAACAACATTGACATTGGTAGTGAAACTGCTAAATCAATTCGTACTGATCAATTAGAATGCACTTGGGCACATCAAAAGGAGTACAAAGATTCTCCACATAGAAATTAGTACAAGGGTAAAGCTAAATACTAATCCCGCACAGATTAGAAATAATGCATTGAAAAACACCTAGGATCCGGAATTAAACCCCAACAGCTAACAATTGAAAATAAATGCAAGTGCGAAATGGCAAGCCAGAAAAATATCCCAAGTAGCCCCAATTAATAGGCTATTAAGATTGCTAGATTTATCATCAAAACAAATCAAATTGCTATAGCCTATAATAACATAATCCCAGTGTCAACTCCCACACAAACACGTGTAATCTACATGCACAATTATTCACACCATTCTCATTTTTCACACGACGATTAGACGAAATCAAAAAATGAAAAGGAGCTTGACTAAACCTTTACTGAGGCAGGATCAAAGGTGACATCCGCCTTGTTCTGAAGCAAGGCGACGGAAGCCTTGACGACGCCGTTTAGGCTCATCAGAGCCGATTCAACGGAATTCGAGCAGGCTGCACAGGTCATACCCGTCACGCTCACTTGGATTCTACGCAAATTCTCCAAATTCTCTTCATCGTACCCGCTCAACAGCCTCTCCTCCTCGCCGGAATCCTCCTCCGATTCCCCGGAACCTTTTCCGGCAGCCGGAGTTAACTGCAGCCCTCTCATAGTCAGCGCCAACTAAACCCCCGACCGCCTTATCAATTATTTTTAAAATAAAAAACCAAAATAATGGAGAGACAGATATAGAGAGCGCGATTGTACGTATATATTAATACGTAATTGTTTATGTCTGTTGCTGAGACTTTAAAATTATCTCAACTGCTAATTCGTAATTATATATATATATATGTGTATGTATATATGGAGAGAGAAATAGAGAAATCTGTGGGTGGGTGGAGGGAAGGCTAGGCAAGTTTATTAGCGGATTTGTAAAGAGGAATTATGGTGAAATTACGAATATGGGTTTGTACTACATGGATGTACTGCATTATTTGGAAAGCAGGTAGGTTGATTAGTTGATTCATTGTGAATGGGTCAAAGTTCATACGCAAGTTTTGAAAAAAATTAATGAAAAGTTTCAGCTGTCGAAATGAGAATTAACTAATATGTTTAGTTTCACACTAATTCTTTTTATACTTTAAAAAAATTATATTATAAAATTAATAAAAAAATTTTATATATTATTATTTAACTTTACACTCATATATTTTATTTTTTATTAAATTATATTTAAATTTTACTGTGCGTTTTCTATTAACTAATGTACATTTTGAGTGGGTTCGATTTCACCAACTCTTGGGAATTTTAGTGATAATATGTAGAAGTTAATTATGTTTTTTATTTTTTTCCTTTTGTGGTTACGTAAGCAATTATTGGTAATTTTTTATAGTCGAGTAATTATAACTGTCTTTGCAGTTGTATGAGTTTTTCATCTTTTAGTTGGGCCTATTTTGTGGATGTGGTACTTTATATGTGAAATATTTGTCATTTATGCATTTTAATTAATTGACCCGGCCATAATTATTCTTTCACTTAATTTTAATTACATTATTATTTATTTAATCTTTATTATCTCTATACTTCACTTTGTTCCTATAATATCTTATAATATTTCACGTTTTATTGGGGCAGTTGTAAAATAATACATTTTAAAAAACTATTTTCAAACTGATACAATATGCAAAAATAAAAATTTATTATTCAACTCATATTTACTTTATTATATAAAAATTTTGTATCACTTTGAAAATAATTTTTTAAAATATACCAATTTAAAATTATTCCGACTTTATATAATATAAATTAATGTCATATAAACCAATTTCACTATTTAGCTCAACACATCGTAACTTGTTTTCTTTATACATTATAACTATTAAATTAACCTTAATCTTCTATGCACCCTTAATCTTGTATGCACCAGATGCACCGTGCAACTTAAGTTCATTTGTAAAAAGTTACACAAAATATTATTGAAAAATTACATATATAAATTATAACAAGTGTATCTATAATGGTGTAACTTTTCATAATAATTTGTGTAACCACCACAAAAAATTGAGGGTTTAAAGAGGAATTTAAAGAGAGTTTAGGATGTAAAGAGGGTTTTTGCGAGGGGACATAGCCCTCGCCAAGATGTGCCTCGCTAAGAAAACCCTCGCCTCGCCCCTCGTTAACTGGCGAGGGCACAAAACCGTCGCAAAATGGCGAGGGCAAGGTGCTCGCAAAATGGCGAGGGAACACTGCTCAGGAATTTGGCGAGGGCGGGCGCTCGGGAAGTAGCGAGGGTTCGAACCCTCGCGGCGCTAGCGAGGGAAGCGCCGTCGTAATGCTGGGCGAGGGCATGCAGTCGCAAAATGGCGAGGGAAACCCGCCGTCGCAAATTGGCGAGGGTTTAACCCTCGCGAACTTCAAATATTGAAAAAAAAAAATCACGGGTCTGACTCGCGGGCGACCCGCAAACCTGGCAGCATTTTCGCATGAAAGGGGGTTCGAACCCGTGACCTTCCTTATGAATGTATGAGTGTCTTGCCATTTGGGCAAGTAGTATTTATTGTTCCATAATTCATTTTAAATATATATATATATATATATATATACAATATATACTTATATATTTTAACTAAATGTTATATATTTACTTTTATTATTATATCATGTAATTATACTAATCTAAAATTATATATTTTAATTATGTAATACTTATATTTAGTTATAATAAAATTATCATATATATATATATATATATATATATATATGTAATTATATATTTTTAAATATTAATTCAAATCATTATAAACATTAATGTAAAATAATTTTATTCATATGATAAATATTCATTCTACCTCTACCTTTAAATTTTAATAATGAAACTTCATTTCACTTATTAAACTATTACACACAAAATTCATCTCTATCTAAATATACGAATTTAATTCAAACTCCATATGGTATGTGAAGTGTAATATCTCAATAGATTATTATTTAGAATTATCAATATCTCCTCTAAAACCAAATTAACAAATATAACCTAATCATCCACCATCATTAACAAATGTTAGTGCCTAATCATCCACCATCATTAACAAATATTAGTGCCTAATCATCCGAATAATTCAAAATATTAAAACACACGTCCACAAAGTCAAATAATTCAAAATAGACAAAGTTCAAAATATAATTCAAAACATACATATCAAATAGAATCAACGTCTAGGTCACTTCCCACGTCTACGTTGTCCTTGAGAGTCATGCTGTGAGTCAGAATCATGTGGTGCTCTACGTCTACCTTGAGAACCCTGTGGTGAGTGAGAATCATGCGGTGAGTGAGCATCATCGGGTCGATTGTCGGCGGGACGCTGCTGATCCTGCATAAATTTCATAAATTGTTCCTGCAGTTGTGCTTGCACTTGTCTCTGCCACTCCTCACGGTCCCTCATATCATGTGCCCTCATCTCAGCTACTTTTGTAGCTACTCTTTTATCCACAGTTCTATTCAACCGCTCCATATCACCATCACTATAAGATCTGATGTGCGTACCAGCTGATGTCCCACCGGGCCCAAAAATAGTGCGCCTCGACTTGTCTAGCTGTCCCAGTCCACGTATGCGACCGTGCTTTTTTCCAACTTTCTTCACATATAGCTGAGACAAGTCTGGAGCCTCTTGATCCTCTCTGTCCTGTTCATTCTGGGTGGCCTCTTCATATACTTCATTCTGTACAAGATTTTTTTATGTAATGTATAATGTACAAGATTAATATAAATTAAAATAATGTAATGTATAATGAAAAATCTTACGAGTGTCTGAGCTATATGGCCATAGGTGTAATCCTGTCCCCCAAAATAGTGGTAGTGCTCCACTATTTCCCACTCAGTAGCAGGTCGTCCCATTTTATTCTCCATTGTATTTTTTAAAAGATTATAACTAAAACATGACATGATCATTTTGCTAATATAATAATTTTAAATAAATTTACTTACAATATCCAAAGCAACTTGGGCTGCTCCATGGGAACCACCCTTATGGAGAGAGATGCCAGTACCTGGGCCTCCTGGCTCCGACAGACGATTCTTTCGACACTGTTCAAACCTTGCTTTCACATATTCCCTCTCCCAATACTGGAGTAGTGCCTTCCAAATTCTGGTGTCCCATGATGGCTTTTTTCGTGTCAACTTCCACCTGGATTGCACCATGTTCAGCATGTCCACATATCGTTCGGCGGCCCTTCGAACAAAATGCTCGTAGACAAGCTGTGAGGGTACAACGGAAGGATCCCACTGAGTCTTCTTCTGCAGTACAAATTGAATATTATTAAATGTACTTAACTCAATTACTTAAATGTACAAAATGAATATTATTAAATGTACATACCATGAACATATCCCACCACTCCCTCAACCGTTGTGGGGATACCAACTTGAAAGTGAAAGCACCATACTCCATGTAGCGATGCATGATGCGGGTAATTATACTGGACACATCATGTGAGGGCATCAACCTGCAAAAATAATAAATACTTAGTAAAATTACAAACTGTCTATATATATATATATATATATATGTATAGAATTCAACAATTATGAATTCAACGGACGTGCCCCTGTAGAAGGATAACTCGGTGCGTTGTTCACTCTGTACATCAGACAGACCCTCGGACTCAGTGTCCGTATAATTAGATGCATCAAACTCTTCCGCATCCGGGATAGTGGGCACTGGAATAGGCGGTGGTCTACTAGAAGAAGATGGTCTACTAGAAGAAGATGGTCGACCACGTCCCCGACCCCTTCCCCCGTCTGTGCTATGATCAGACCCACTCATCTGTGACAATAATTAAACAATTCTCATTAATAACGAGTATAAACATAACAAGTATAACCATTAACAAGTCTCATTAAAATACTATAAAACAAGTCTCATTAAAAATACTAAAACAAGTCTCATTCATCCTCATCCTCATCATCCTCATCCTCTTCGTCCTCCTCCTCTTCTTCTTCTTCATCTCCTTCTTCAACTCTTTCTTCTTCTTCTTCTTCTTCTTCTTCTTCTTCTTCTTCTTCTTCTT